>JAIOJX010000024.1:99221950-99526950 GCA_022376925.1 Tragulus kanchil
CTGAGATTGCAATTTATTTTCCCCCAGCAGTATTAAATAGGGCCCTACTCTGTTCCTGCAGAAATCTAAGTATCTAGATTGAGATTTTTCAATCTTGTACCTGGACTTAAAAGAAATGATCTATAAACAATCACAAATTGCAAAAGTAACGATTAGTGCCATAAGAAAGATTAAACATTCCTGGGCCATTGTTCTCTCTCCTTTCTGATCCCCGGCCCGCATTCCTCTCTGTCGTCTTATTGAAATCAGTTATCTATTGCCGCTCACTGCATCTGAATAACGGCTCGCTGCTAGAACATGCCTGGCTTAAAACAATCAATAAACTCTCATTTTCTTTTAACAGTTTAATATTAATCTGGGGGATGGTGGGGAATGGTAAATGTGCCATTACGGCGGCTCTGACCTCCTCTCTCAAGCTAGAGCTCTGAGCAAGAGGATGATGTGAAAAGAAAATGAAGACAGGACACAGCGGGAGATTCGAGATGATCTGTTAATGAAACTTGGCGCTGCCCTCTGTTTTGATGAGTTCCCATGGTGATCAAATAGAATTATAAATAGGCTTTTGTAGTTGTGGTCAATTTTCTATCTATCGACATGATAAAACAAGACATGACACAATCATACACCATAAATCTCTCACTCTTCCCTGCTGTTGGGAATCGATGAATTATTGAACACAAACTCGAAAAAACAAATGAGAAATTTACTTGGGCTAAAAAACTTTCTGCCAGACAATATGCTCAGTAAACTTTCACCATGCCTGCGTTGTCTTTTCCTCCATCTATTCAGTATGAACAATAAAAAGAGCTGATGCCACTGTGTACCATTAGGACCAAGAATGGTAACTGTTTATGAGAAATGGAGGCATCAAAGCTGAGGACAATGGTAATCTATTTTGAAGGAAAGGAAATATCAGGAGACTATAGATAGAGGTAAACGCCAGGAAAATTAAGAGTACAGTTGTACTGTATTGACGTCGCCAGAGGTTTAAATGCAAATAGACAGTGGGGTGGGGATGCTTGGACCCCTGGCAGGAGAAAAGTGCCAGAACTAGAGTTAAAAATGAGCCCCGGAGGGCTTCCTTGGTGGTCCAATGGGTAAGGACACTGCCTTGCACTGCAAGGGGCTCCAGTTTGATCCCTGGCCTGGGAAGATCCCGCATGCCGCCAAGCGGCTGGACCAATGTGTCCAATTACCAAGCTGGAGCTCTGGAGCGCATGCGCCCAGAGCTGGTGCTCTGCGGTGAGAGATGCCACCGTGATGGGAGGCCCACATGGGCCAAAGAACAAAGATGGATGAAAGTGGACAAATGAAAGACCAATAGAGGTGGCCCGCCCGACCCCCCTCCCTCCCCACCTCACCCCCCCCAAAAAAAAATTAAAGAAAAAAAAAAGAGCCCCAGGCTTCCTTGGTGGTTCACTGGATAAGGACACCGCCTTGCAGTGCAAGGGACGCCGGTTTGAGCCCTGGCCTGGGAAGATCCCATGTGCTGCGGAGTGGCTGAACCGATGTGTCCAAATATGGAGCCAGAGCTCTAGCACCTATATGCCCCAGAGCCGGTGCTCTGCAGCAAGAGATACCACTGCCATGGGAGGCCCACAATGGGCCAAAGAACAAAAGATGGATGAAAATAGATAAATGAAAGACCAATAGAAGTGGCAAAAAAAAAAAGAGAAAATGAGCCACAGCTACTCATTATTAGTGATGATACTACTTGTTCATATTCATGTAGAACTAAAGCTATGAAGGCATAAACATTACAGCAAGGAAATATACATTTTTAGGAGGAATGGGCCTTGTTTGATTACTGCAGGGAGGGCCAATAAAGATCTACCACAGCTCAAAGCTTTTGTGCTCACGTAATAGCAGATCAGATGACAAAATGGAAAGTAAGGAAATGTGAGCGATAACCTTTTGTAGAAGCTATCAAACCCACACTTAGGGAAATGTCATCTTAAAGGGACTTTTAATTAAGAGTTTTTTTTTTTTTTTCCCTATTATTAAAGCAATGTGACGTGCTAAGTTACTTAAGTCATTCATGTCCAATTCTTTCTGACCGCATGGACTGTTTATGAGGTTCTCCAGGCAAGAATACTGGAGTGGGTAGCCATGCCCTCCTCCAGGGGATCTTCCTGACCCAGGGATCAAACCTGCGTCTCTTAGGTCTCCAGCACTGGTGGTTGGGGTCTTTACCACTAGTGCCATCTGGAAAGCCCTATTAAGGAAATACATGTCTAGAAAATTTAGAAACTATGAAAAAGTATAAAAAAGATACTTAAATATCACTTGTGATCCTATAACCTAGAGGGAACCACTAGTAACATTTTGGTACATTGCTTCCATAAATTTTCTCTACAGATATACATTTATCTATAAAATTTGACTGGCTCATGTTTGAGTATTTGTACAATTAGATTTTCAAATCCTAGAGTGGGACCTTTGTGCTTCATGTTATTCCTCTGATCATACTTCCCTCTCTCCATTAATCCCAAAGCAGCCAGGGTGTTGTTTTTATACTCCGTAGGCCTCTGCTACAGCTCATTGAATAAATGAATGTCTGCCCTTTCATGATCAATTTACACATAAAATACTATGTTTGAAATCAAATGGAGTTATATTTTTATGTTTTTTTTCTCTTGGGAACTATTTCTTAAATTTAAGAATTTTGAGTTTCAATTGTTCAAAAATGAGCATTTAAAACATTTTTATAGAGATTCTTTAAACTGTGTCAACACACAGACGAAAGAACAAAAGATGGATGAAAATAAAAAAATGAAAGACCAATAGAAGTGGCAAAAAAAAAAAGAGAAAATGAGCCACAGCTACTCATTATTAGTGATGATACTACTTGTTCATATTCATGTAGAACTAAAGCTATGAAGGCATAAACATTACAGCAAGGAAATATACATTTTTAGGAGGAATGGGCCTTGTTTGATTACTGCAGGGAGGGCCAATAAAGATCTACCACAGCTCAAAGCTTTTGTGCTCACGTAATAGCAGATCAGATGACAAAATGGAAAGTAAGGAAATGTGAGCGATAACCTTTTGTAGAAGCTATCAAACCCACACTTAGGGAAATGTCATCTTAAAGGGACTTTTAATTAAGAGTTTTTTTTTTTTTTTCCCTATTATTAAAGCAATGTGACGTGCTAAGTTACTTAAGTCATTCATGTCCAATTCTTTCTGACCGCATGGACTGTTTATGAGGTTCTCCAGGCAAGAATACTGGAGTGGGTAGCCATGCCCTCCTCCAGGGGATCTTCCTGACCCAGGGATCAAACCTGCGTCTCTTAGGTCTCCAGCACTGGTGGTTGGGGTCTTTACCACTAGTGCCATCTGGAAAGCCCTATTAAGGAAATACATGTCTAGAAAATTTAGAAACTATGAAAAAGTATAAAAAAGATACTTAAATATCACTTGTGATCCTATAACCTAGAGGGAACCACTAGTAACATTTTGGTACATTGCTTCCATAAATTTTCTCTACAGATATACATTTATCTATAAAATTTGACTGGCTCATGTTTGAGTATTTGTACAATTAGATTTTCAAATCCTAGAGTGGGACCTTTGTGCTTCATGTTATTCCTCTGATCATACTTCCCTCTCTCCATTAATCCCAAAGCAGCCAGGGTGTTGTTTTTATACTCCGTAGGCCTCTGCTACAGCTCATTGAATAAATGAATGTCTGCCCTTTCATGATCAATTTACACATAAAATACTATGTTTGAAATCAAATGGAGTTATATTTTTATGTTTTTTTTCTCTTGGGAACTATTTCTTAAATTTAAGAATTTTGAGTTTCAATTGTTCAAAAATGAGCATTTAAAACATTTTTATAGAGATTCTTTAAACTGTGTCAACACACAGACGAACTAGGAAATATCAGGGCATATTACAAAGGTGAGTACTAGGGAACCTTTAAGCAGATCTTCTAGGAAAATGGAACCTTTAAGCAGATCTTCTAGGAAAATGTGACAGGCCACTTGCCTGATAAAGATGATTTGATTTGCATTTAGAATCTCCTAAATCTGGTTTGCCTGGTGGCACTAATGGTAAAGAACCTGCCTGCCAGTGCAGGAGACATAAGACATGCAGGTTCAATCCCTGTGTCGGGAAGATCCCCTGGAGGAAGATATGGCAACCCACTCCAGTGCTCTTGCCTGGAGAACCCCATGGACAGAGCAGCCTAATGGGCTACGGTCTACGGGGTTGCAAAGAGTCAGACACAATGCAAGTGACTTAGCACACATGCAGTTTCAGTTGATACTGTTTTCCCTGGAATTGGGGATGGAGCAGCAAACAGGAGTCATGTTTGTAAAAACCATAGTGATAATTTGACAATAAGCAATAAGAAAATTTACTAG
Organism: Tragulus kanchil; assembly: GCA_022376925.1. Lineage (NCBI taxonomy): Eukaryota > Metazoa > Chordata > Mammalia > Artiodactyla > Tragulidae > Tragulus > Tragulus kanchil. The sequence goes on from JAIOJX010000024.1 coordinate 99,226,321, forward strand.
AAGAAACATAGAACCAAGGGTGGGAAGGCCTCGGGGTACATTTCACTGTTACATTCCTAAGGGATCTTCGTCAAGTTAGGTACCATTTCTACTTTTCTCTCTTAAAAATGCCTACTTCACAGCTGGTTTCTGAGCATCATGGGAGCGGCAGATTCTCAAAGATAATTATTGATGTTAAAACCTTTATATTCTTATATAACACTCATCTGTGTCATGGGGATTCTCAAATGATATTTTCTTAAAGGTAACATTTATCTATAAAATTTTTTGACTGGCTCATGTTTGAGTTTTTGTACAATTAGATTATCAAATCCTAGAGTGGGACCTTTGTGCTTCATGTTATTCCTCTGATCATACTTCCCTCTCTCCATTAATCCCAAAGCAGCCAGGGTGTTGTTTTTATACTCCGTAGGCCTCTGCTACAGCTCATTGAATAAATGAATGTCTGCCCTTTCATGATCAATTTACACATAAAATACTATGTTTGAAATCAAATGGAGTTATATTTTTATGTTTTTTTTCTCTTGGGAACTATTTCTTAAATTTAAGAATTTTGAGTTTCAATTGTTCAAAAATGAGCATTTAAAACATTTTTATAGAGATTCTTTAAACTGTGTCAACACACAGACGAACTAGGAAATATCAGGGCATATTACAAAGGTGAGTACTAGGGAACCTTTAAGCAGATCTTCTAGGAAAATGGAACCTTTAAGCAGATCTTCTAGGAAAATGTGACAGGCCACTTGCCTGATAAAGATGATTTGATTTGCATTTAGAATCTCCTAAATCTGGTTTGCCTGGTGGCACTAATGGTAAAGAACCTGCCTGCCAGTGCAGGAGACATAAGACATGCAGGTTCAATCCCTGTGTCGGGAAGATCCCCTGGAGGAAGATATGGCAACCCACTCCAGTGCTCTTGCCTGGAGAACCCCATGGACAGAGCAGCCTAATGGGCTACGGTCTACGGGGTTGCAAAGAGTCAGACACAATGCAAGTGACTTAGCACACATGCAGTTTCAGTTGATACTGTTTTCCCTGGAATTGGGGATGGAGCAGCAAACAGGAGTCATGTTTGTAAAAACCATAGTGATAATTTGACAATAAGCAATAAGAAAATTTACTAGAAGAAACATAGAACCAAGGGTGGGAAGGCCTCGGGGTACATTTCACTGTTACATTCCTAAGGGATCTTCGTCAAGTTAGGTACCATTTCTACTTTTCTCTCTTAAAAATGCCTACTTCACAGCTGGTTTCTGAGCATCATGGGAGACGGCAGATTCTCAAAGATAATTATTGATGTTAAAACCTTTATATTCTTATATAACACTCATCTGGTGACTCATGGAAGAGCATGTCGTGGCAGGGCAACTTATTTTGGGGATGGCCCAAAACTGTGACTCATGTGTCTGAACTCAGAAAGAAAAAAACCCCATATTCTTAACCAGGAACAAATTGGAGAATATATACCTCTGATCCTTCAATCTGTTATCCTCATCTTTAGCCTGAATTCCCTTCTGGACACATGTTACATAAACTACCAGCAAGTCCTTAGCATTTCAAGAAAAGCTAAGTAAATTATAACTTTCTTTACAAAAAATTTAGACAACTTCTTTCCCAGATTATATCATATGTGGTAGTATCAGTGATCATGAATATGAAGCAGAACTACTGGTTTTTAAGAGCAGCACAATGCTTGATATTCTATATTTGTTTCCAGCTTCTATTTCTAGAGATTGGCCAAGCCAAAGAAGATGATTATATATATTTATCTGTCTTTCCTGATTCTTGACACACTGGGATTTTTCTCTTATACATTTCTTTTTTTTTTTATAGAGGAGAAACGGGCTTAAAGGGGGCTATCTTAAACTTAGGCTGGTAACAGGCTATCAGTGTTTCAAAAAACCCAAAGTTGTTTTCCCTAAAAGTGGTCCTAAGGAATCATGCTCTGGGAAGGCCTTGGTGTATTAACCTTTGTGATGTATTACATTAGATGGGCCTTGGACACAGGTCTGAGTAGAACAAAACCAAGGTTAAATGGTACAGGGCCCTTCCTAAGTCAAATAACTTCTAAGGAATTTATCAAATATAACTTCTTGAGTGTCATTGGAGAAGTGAAAAATAATACTAGAAGTCATTGTATTCCCGGCGCGAGATTTAGGACAGTTACATTACTTTAAAATATATCTGTGTTCATGGCTGTCAGAAGAAATCCTAACGAAATCCACACATTTGCCACATCCATTACCACTGTAAAGAATTGCTTTGAAATGCTTTCTCTCACAGTTACCCAGCTTCAACTTCCTCACTTGAGGCTGGACATTTCTAGTTCTGGGCTGAAAGTCTTTACTGAAGGAGCCAAGTTATGGTGTGGCACCTACCCAAAGCAGAGTTCTCACTGGCAGTGAAAAATAACAGTAGCCAATGTCAATTGAGTACTTTTGTTTAGCATGTCAGATGTAGTATTATATACCTGACATTTAATCCACTAAAAAGGACTGTATGGCTAGTAATATTATTTTCTCTATTTCACAGATGAGAAAACTAAAGAGAGCTGTTAAGAGTTTACCCAACGTGACAGAGAGGGTAAGTAGAACAACTGGGTTCAAACCTAGATTGGTGTTGACTCGAGTGTAGCCCCTGACACAGCTATGCTCACAGAGAGTCCTAGTCGGGGAGAAGTCGCTGGAAGACTGACCACCCATCCATTTGACCATGAACACTAAATAATTCTGTTGTGGTGGTTTAGTTGCTAAGTTGTATCCAACTCTTGCAACCCCATGGACTGTAGTCCACGAGGCTTCTCTGTCCAGGGAATTCTCCAGGCCAAGAATACTGGAGTGGGTTGCCATTTCCTTCTCCAATTCTGTTGTAGTTGTCTTTAATACTGATGTAACACCCCAAAGAAAAATTTCCTAGATATATAATATAAAGAGGACATTTTTTACCAGAGTGAATCCAGTTAGTCGCTAGTGTTCGGCAGGTGGAAATGTCCAATACTTATCACCTCGAATTCCCTGACAGGCCATATCATCAACACAGAATCGACACCATCAAACATAAATCCTCTTCATATCATGTCCTTCCTTTTATAAAGTTGTGTTTTTTAAAGTATCTTCCTTTCAAATAAGTTACTAACTGTACAGAAACTAGGCAGTGCAGGAGGGGTAGGTACTTCTTGAAGGGAGGCACAGGCATGAGGGACAAACGGCATATGATCTGGGGTTGGGTCCAGTTCCTGGTGGAGTAGATTCTGTGTCTTAGGCAAGGGGGCAGAAGGCAGTGCTTTACAAACAGCACCTTTTGCTCGGCTTCTAGACTCTTGGGTGTTTCCCTTCATGTGCAGCAGTCATTCTCCCTAAAAAATATACGGTGATAATGACATGATCATCTTGTTTTGTGCTTAATAACTAGACGGATGAAAAACCATAGCTACTCATGAGTGCAAAAGAAAAACGGCAAACAAAAAAGGTAAGTCATTTGTTGTAAGAACCTGCAAATAAATTAAAGCTTGCCTAAGATGTATTGATTTTATGTGGCCTCTCTGTAGAATAATGTCAAGGGTTCCTGACAATCCATTACATTCAATAGGCAAAATCTCCTTATAATTTTTTTTCTGTTTCCTGAACGATGTATAATCTATTTTTTCCCTTGATGAAAAACCAGGGCTTTATAAGCTTGAACATTCTTTAAAGTAGTGAACAAAGCTGACACTACATGGAAAACTGTCTTCCAATCACTTCTTCAACATCATATAGAGGGAAAACTTTGTTATAACTGACCCTATAAATGAGGTGATAAATAGGTCTAAACCAAAGGATACTTTCTAAATATACCAGCTGAGTCTAGCAGGCTGGAAATGATTCTTGGGTCATCTTTATTATAAACTTACAGATGGTGTGGTAAGAGTGAGTGAGTTGCATTTTAACTAGAGATTTTGGTATTGAAGATGAAAGTACAAAAATCAATGATAGACTCCTGACTAATTTTCAATGAAAAGATTCATATAATATAAAGAGGACATTTTTTACCAGAGTGAATCCAGTTAGTCGCTAGTGTTCGGCAGGTGGAAATGTCCAATACTTATCACCTCGAATTCCCTGACAGGCCATATCATCAACACAGAATCGACACCATCAAACATAAATCCTCTTCATATCATGTCCTTCCTTTTATAAAGTTGTGTTTTTTAAAGTATCTTCCTTTCAAATAAGTTACTAACTGTACAGAAACTAGGCAGTGCAGGAGGGGTAGGTACTTCTTGAAGGGAGGCACAGGCATGAGGGACAAACGGCATATGATCTGGGGTTGGGTCCAGTTCCTGGTGGAGTAGATTCTGTGTCTTAGGCAAGGGGGCAGAAGGCAGTGCTTTACAAACAGCACCTTTTGCTCGGCTTCTAGACTCTTGGGTGTTTCCCTTCATGTGCAGCAGTCATTCTCCCTAAAAAATATACGGTGATAATGACATGATCATCTTGTTTTGTGCTTAATAACTAGACGGATGAAAAACCATAGCTACTCATGAGTGCAAAAGAAAAACGGCAAACAAAAAAGGTAAGTCATTTGTTGTAAGAACCTGCAAATAAATTAAAGCTTGCCTAAGATGTATTGATTTTATGTGGCCTCTCTGTAGAATAATGTCAAGGGTTCCTGACAATCCATTACATTCAATAGGCAAAATCTCCTTATAATTTTTTTTCTGTTTCCTGAACGATGTATAATCTATTTTTTCCCTTGATGAAAAACCAGGGCTTTATAAGCTTGAACATTCTTTAAAGTAGTGAACAAAGCTGACACTACATGGAAAACTGTCTTCCAATCACTTCTTCAACATCATATAGAGGGAAAACTTTGTTATAACTGACCCTATAAATGAGGTGATAAATAGGTCTAAACCAAAGGATACTTTCTAAATATACCAGCTGAGTCTAGCAGGCTGGAAATGATTCTTGGGTCATCTTTATTATAAACTTACAGATGGTGTGGTAAGAGTGAGTGAGTTGCATTTTAACTAGAGATTTTGGTATTGAAGATGAAAGTACAAAAATCAATGATAGACTCCTGACTAATTTTCAATGAAAAAGATTCACTTCTAGGTATCGTTAGATTATTACTAGGAACTCATTCTATACTGCCAATACTAAAAGTGACCCAAAGAAAACATTTTACAAATAGTGTATTCCACCACACCTTTAGAGAGATGTTTTCAAGCCTGTAATAAAAAGACGATTTTCACCATGAAAAAATAAAATGCCTCTGTCTACACTGATGCTAAAGGAAAACAAATACAGATATAACTGTTCTAGTAGAAAAAGAGTGAATAGAGCAATCCTCTTAATCTTTAAGTCTGCAGTTACTGTGTGAGTGTACACACCAGTGTGATAAGTACATGCACTCCTCCTCCTTCTGATAACCTGCTAGCAGGGGGGAAAGGAGACTTTCATTTTGAGTGTTTAATCATGGTGTCTGGTTTGGAAACTGAGGGGCCTGGTGTGCCAGGCAATGGAATTCCAGAATTTCACCGTTGTGTAGCTCTGGAAAGGGCTGTCTGACTGGTGAGTTTTGGAGTCCTGCCCGGAATAGCCCAGGCTGCCTGGGGACATAGTCACAACACCCATGGTTTACAGTCTCTTGGTACTTAATTCTTAAGATTTAACTTAGACTTCCTTCGAGACTCTCCCAGGCTTACTGTGGCTTTGGAAAGGTTCTCATATGTCACTGATGACAGTCCAGCTCAAGTAATGAAACCTATACCCTAGGAAGTCCTTCATCCTCAAGAGAAAACTGATACAATTCTACAAAACTTATCTGTATTCGGACAAATGTAGAAGCTTGAGACAGGCAAATAATACAGATGGAAGAGTGAATCTAATGTGGAAACCAAGAGCAAGGCCCTTCAGAAACTTTTAGGGAGCCCCTGTGACGGGCAGACACTGTCCAGAGCAGTGGACTCAAAAGTAAGTGGGGGGCTTCCCTGGTGGTCCAGTGGGTAAGGACATCGCCTTGCAGTACAAGGGGCGCTGTTTGGTCCCTGGCCTGGGAAGATCCCATGTGCCGCAGAGCAGTCAGACCAATATGTCCAATTACTGAGCCGGAGCTCTGGAGCGCATGTGCCCAGAGCCAGTGCTCTGCGACAACAGAGGCCACTGTGATGTGAGGCCCACACAGGCCAAGGAACAACGATGGATGAAAATAGATAAATGAAAGACCAATAGAAGTGGCCCGCCCGCCCTCCTGCCCCCCAAAAAGTAAGTGGGGGTCCAGCTGGGTTTCCAATCCCTGAGACAGAGAATATGAGAGCATGGCCACACTGCAGGGAGAGACAGAGTTAAGGGTGGGAAGAAGCAACTCACTCTGCCTAGGGAAGAAGGGAAACCTTCACAGAGAAGATGGGTCTTTAAGGATCAGAAGGAGAGATTCTCCAGGCTGACCACAGGGAGCAGGTGGCGGACAGTGGGGAAGCAGCGGCACAGAGGCCAAGAGGCCTGGCTAGCCCAGGGCACAAGCACCTGAGGGTCCAGTGATGGTTCTGTACCTCGTACAAGATGTTAAATCTGGGCTGTGTCTGAAATTAGGTAAGGCTACTGCTGTCACAATTGGAAGGCTGTGATTAAAGGTTTAAATTGGGGCCAAAAAGAGGTTTTTTGCCAGGCAATGGAATTCAGAATTTCACCGTTGTGTAGCTCTGGAAAGGGCTGTCTGACTGGTGAGTTTTGGAGTCCTGCCCGGAATAGCCCAGGCTGCCTGGGGACATAGTCACAACACCCATGGTTTACAGTCTCTTGGTACTTAATTCTTAAGATTTAACTTAGACTTCCTTCGAGACTCTCCCAGGCTTACTGTGGCTTTGGAAAGGTTCTCATATGTCACTGATGACAGTCCAGCTCAAGTAATGAAACCTATACCCTAGGAAGTCCTTCATCCTCAAGAGAAAACTGATACAATTCTACAAAACTTATCTGTATTCGGACAAATGTAGAAGCTTGAGACAGGCAAATAATACAGATGGAAGAGTGAATCTAATGTGGAAACCAAGAGCAAGGCCCTTCAGAAACTTTTAGGGAGCCCCTGTGACGGGCAGACACTGTCCAGAGCAGTGGACTCAAAAGTAAGTGGGGGGCTTCCCTGGTGGTCCAGTGGGTAAGGACATCGCCTTGCAGTACAAGGGCGCTGTTTGGTCCCTGGCCTGGGAAGATCCCATGTGCCGCAGAGCAGTCAGACCAATATGTCCAATTACTGAGCCGGAGCTCTGGAGCGCATGTGCCCAGAGCCAGTGCTCTGCGACAACAGAGGCCACTGTGATGTGAGGCCCACACAGGCCAAGGAACAACGATGGATGAAAATAGATAAATGAAAGACCAATAGAAGTGGCCCGCCCGCCCTCCTGCCCCCCAAAAAGTAAGTGGGGGTCCAGCTGGGTTTCCAATCCCTGAGACAGAGAATATGAGAGCATGGCCACACTGCAGGGAGAGACAGAGTTAAGGGTGGGAAGAAGCAACTCACTCTGCCTAGGGAAGAAGGGAAACCTTCACAGAGAAGATGGGTCTTTAAGGATCAGAAGGAGAGATTCTCCAGGCTGACCACAGGGAGCAGGTGGCGGACAGTGGGGAAGCAGCGGCACAGAGGCCAAGAGGCCTGGCTAGCCCAGGGCACAAGCACCTGAGGGTCCAGTGATGGTTCTGTACCTCGTACAAGATGTTAAATCTGGGCTGTGTCTGAAATTAGGTAAGGCTACTGCTGTCACAATTGGAAGGCTGTGATTAAAGGTTTAAATTGGGGCCAAAAGAGTCTTTAAGGCGAGACTGCTCAGTGGCCTCTGTACCTGAAACCTCTGCTCCTTCCTGGCTCCTTCCTCTGGGTCCAGGAACAAACCCAAGGCTTGAAAGTCCTGAAAGGATGCCTCTCCTCCAGCTTAAAACTCTCCTGGTCTTTGTTTGTCTCCCTCCCCTATCCCCCTTTCCCCCCTTTGCTTATTGCAAAGGTAATCTAAGCTCCTTGTCCCCACTTCTTCCACACTCTCTTCCTTCAGCAACCCTCTGGAAACTGGACTCTGGATAGCCTGCTCTGAAACAGCTGTAGTCACATCTTTAACAATCTATTAAGTGTCAGATCTGATGGGCAGGTCTTCCTATCTGGCCCCTGCAGCAGTCAATATTACTCACTGCCTGTCCTCCTCTCTCTTTCTATGGCTCCACTTTTCCTCCGCTTCCTTTCCTACCTCTCTGCTGACATCGGAGAAAATTGCACACAGGCTCCCCCTTTCTCCACCAGTCCTGTGCTTGTGTGGCACTTTCCTTAAACCGGTGCTTCTCGAACTAGAATGTACTTAGGAATCCCCTGGAAGGCTGGACTCCGATGACCTGGGTCCTAACCCCAGACCTGATTTGACAGGTCTAGGGGTGGGGGCCCAAGGTCTCATATGTAGAAATGTAAGTTCCAGGGGAAGTCTGCTGCTGCTAGCCTGGGACCACTGTTTGTCTGAGAACCATGTCCTTAACCAGTCTTTTCTATACCTGTGGCTTCAGCTGCTGCATGGAAGGTTCATTACTATGGATGTCCCTGAGACCTCAGACGTGGATTTCCCCTTCCACATCTCCATCCTAATGTCACCTAGGCCTCTGCAACTTAATCTGCCCCCAAATGGAATGGTCAAAGCTCCCTTGCTCTTTCCACACCCCTATATCTGCTCCTCCTCCCATGTTCACTGTGCTAGAGAAATATACCTCCCTGACTCAGTCTCCACACATCAAATCCTCCCAGGAATCACTAGGTTCAGCATTCCCTGGGGCACCCACTGCCTCCTGTGCCCACTGTCACTGCCAGGCCTGGGTTCTCACAGAACTCCTGATCCCCAGGCACACTGCTGTAGCCACAGCAAATGCGTTCCTGTGCCTGAATTTAAGTTTAGCTACTCTTCTCAGGCCCTTGCTAGCACTTGCATCTTGTGCATCTATTATGTGTCCTGTTTGGGTAAGTAACAAGTTACCATGGCTGTGTGACTGATACAGCAAGTCTTTGTTTCTTACAGTTCTGGAGACTAGAAGTAAAACATTGAGGTTGTCAGCAGATTCAGCATCTGGTGAGACTTGGTTTGCAGATGGTTCTCTGCTCGTTATATCCTCACACCAGGGAGAACCAGAGAATCTCTCCTGACTCTTCCCATAAGGGCAGCAATCCCATTTGTGAGGGTTACTGCCTCATGTCCTAGTTACCTCCCATAGGCCTCACCTCCAAATAAATCACTGTTGAGATTAAGGCTTTAACATAAACATGTGGCAGGGCACATGCTCTGTTGACATTTTAGAAACACCATGTATTTGAGTAGTACCAGTGCTGGTATGGTTCATTCACCTAGAGGCACATGGGACTTATCACAGGTTTTAGTCCTGTGCTTGTGTGGCACTTTCCTTAAACCGGTGCTTCTCGAACTAGAATGTACTTAGGAATCCCCTGGAAGGCTGGACTCCGATGACCTGGGTCCTAACCCCAGACCTGATTTGACAGGTCTAGGGGTGGGGGCCCAAGGTCTCATATGTAGAAATGTAAGTTCCAGGGAAGTCTGCTGCTGCTAGCCTGGAACCACTGTTTGTCTGAGAACCATGTCCTTAACCAGTCTTTTCTATACCTGTGGCTTCAGCTGCTGCATGGAAGGTTCATTACTATGGATGTCCCTGAGACCTCAGACGTGGTTTTCCCCCTTCCACATCTCCATCCTAATGTCACCTAGGCCTCTGCAACTTAATCTGCCCCCAAATGGAATGGTCAAAGCTCCCTTGCTCTTTCCACACCCCTATATCTGCTCCTCCTCCCATGTTCACTGTGCTAGAGAAATATACCTCCCTGACTCAGTCTCCACACATCAAATCCTCCCAGGAATCACTAGGTTCAGCATTCCCTGGGGCACCCACTGCCTCCTGTGCCCACTGTCACTGCCAGGCCTGGGTTCTCACAGAACTCCTGATCCCCAGGCACACTGCTGTAGCCACAGCAAATGCGTTCCTGTGCCTGAATTTAAGTTTAGCTACTCTTCTCAGGCCCTTGCTAGCACTTGCATCTTGTGCATCTATTATGTGTCCTGTTTGGGTAAGTAACAAGTTACCATGGCTGTGTGACTGATACAGCAAGTCTTTGTTTCTTACAGTTCTGGAGACTAGAAGTAAAACATTGAGGTTGTCAGCAGATTCAGCATCTGGTGAGACTTGGTTTGCAGATGGTTCTCTGCTCGTTATATCCTCACACCAGGGAGAACCAGAGAATCTCTCTCCTGACTCTTCCCATAAGGGCAGCAATCCCATTTGTGAGGGTTCCTGCCTCATGTCCTAGTTACCTCCCATAGGCCTCACCTCCAAATAAATCACTGTTGAGATTAAGGCTTTAACATAAACATGTGGCAGGGCACATGCTCTGTTGACATTTTAGAAACACCATGTATTTGAGTAGTACCAGTGCTGGTATGGTTCATTCACCTAGAGCCAGACATCATGGAGTCAAGTGGGCCTTAGGAAGCATCACTACAAACAAAGCTAGTGGGGGTGATGGAATTCCAGATGAGCTATTTCAGATCCTACAAGAGGATGCTGTTACTGTGCAGCACTCAATATGCCAGCAAATTTGGAAAACTCACCAGTGGCCACAGAACTGGAAAAGGACAGTTTTCATCCCAGCCCCAAAGAAGGGCAATGACAAAGAATGGTCAAACTACTGTACAATTGCACTCATTTAACATGCTAGCAAATTCAGGCTCAAAATACTTCAAGCTAGGCTTCAAAAGTACATGAAATGATTACTTCCAGATGTACAAGGTGGATTTAGAAAAGGCAGAGGAATCAGAGATCAAATTGCCAACGTTCATTGGGTCATAGAAAAAAACAAGGGAATTTAAGGAAAACATCATCTTCTTCATTGATGATGCTAAAGCCTTTATGTGAATCACAACAAACTGTGGAAAATTCTTAGAGATGGAACACCTTACGTGCCTCCTGAGAAATGTTTATGCAGGTCTGGAAGAAACAGAACCAGATATGGAACACCTGACTGGTTCAAAATTGGGGAAAAGGGTATGTCAAGGCTGTGTATTGCCACTGTGAGTATTCCACTTATGTCCAGAGTACATCATGCAAAATGCTATTCTGAATGAAGCACAAGCTGGAATCAAAATTACCAGGAGAAGTATCAACAATCTCAGATATGCATATGGCAGAAAATGAGGAGGAACTACAGAGCCTCTTGATGAAGGTGAAAGAGGAGAGTGAAAAAGCAAGCTTAAAATTCAAAATTCAAAAACTAAGATCATGGCATCTGGTCCCATCAGTTCATGGCAAATAGATGGGGAATCAATGGAAATAGTGACAGACTAGTTTCTTGGGCTCCAAAATCACTGTGGATGGTAACTGCAGCCATGAAATTAGTTCTACTTACTCCTTGGTAAAGCAATGACAAACCTAGATAGCATATTAAAAAGCAGAGACAAACGTGCATATAGTCAAAGCTATGATTTTTTCCAGTAGTCATGTGTGGATGTGAGTGTTGGACCACAATGAAGGCTGAGGGCTGAAGAATCGATGGTTATGAACTGTGGTGCTGGAGAAGACTCTTGAGAGTCCCTTGGACAGCAAAGAGCTCAAACCAGTCAAACCTAAAGGAAATCAACTGAATATTTATTGGAAGGACTGATGCTGAAACTCCAATATTTTGGCCACAAGATGTGAAGAGCCAACCCACTGGGAAAAATAGAAGGCTGAAAGAGAAAGTGATGACAAAGGACAAGATGGTTGCATGGCATCATCAAATCAATGGACGTTGAGTTTGAACAAACTCCAGGAGATAGTGAAGGACAGGGAAGCCTGGTGTGCTGTAGTCCATGGGGTCGCATAGAGTCAGACACGACTGAGTGACTGAACAACAAGTGCTTAGTCATGTGCAAGGTGCAATGAAAGGATCAGCATTCTGTTCTTTTGATCTAAGAGTTTCCTGGGAAGAAATAAGCTGCTTCTGAAATCTTAGACATTGTTATATCCCCTTTCAATTTCTCTGGCAACTGAACTGGCAGTGAAGAGACTGTAGCATAGACTTTTCTCTCTGGATGAGCTTGGTTATGTTACTAATAAGTAATTCCAGGTGCTTTTTATTCCACTAAGAGAGATGGATTGGTGATGGATTTCGTTGAAATAATTCTGCATTCACACAATAAGCTAGATATTCTTTGATAAGCCTGAGCAGTAGAGACAGATTTAAGGAGATGAGGGCTTTAGTTCTGACTTAGTACGAGCAGCCCAAACTCCACTGACTCAAGATCTTTCCCCTCAAAAGGAGATACATGGGTTTTCTAGGTTGTCTCACTAGGGAAATTTTTAGTCTATTCATTTGGCATGTTGACAATAATTTCAAGCTAGTATAACGAAGTACCATTGAGCATGAGTTGATAAAACAAAAAGGGCTTCCCCTGTATGACTGCATGAGAAGTTAAGAAGCAGTGGAGTGATGCGGAGTCAAAGCAGAGAGCCCTGTGTATGAGCAACTGGGTTTAGATCCTTGGGCCATGGAGAGGTCCAAATCAACTGAATATTTGTTTTTCCAGTAGTCATGTGTGGATGTGAGTGTTGGACCACAATGAAGGCTGAGGGCTGAAGAATCGATGGTTATGAACTGTGGTGCTGGAGAAGACTCTTGAGAGTCCCTTGGACAGCAAAGAGCTCAAACCAGTCAAACCTAAAGGAAATCAACTGAATATTTATTGGAAGGACTGATGCTGAAACTCCAATATTTTGGCCACAAGATGTGAAGAGCCAACCCACTGGGAAAAATAGAAGGCTGAAAGAGAAAGTGATGACAAAGGACAAGATGGTTGCATGGCATCATCAAATCAATGGACGTTGAGTTTGAACAAACTCCAGGAGATAGTGAAGGACAGGGAAGCCTGGTGTGCTGTAGTCCATGGGGTCGCATAGAGTCAGACACGACTGAGTGACTGAACAACAAGTGCTTAGTCATGTGCAAGGTGCAATGAAAGGATCAGCATTCTGTTCTTTTGATCTAAGAGTTTCCTGGGAAGAAATAAGCTGCTTCTGAAATCTTAGACATTGTTATATCCCCTTTCAATTTCTCTGGCAACTGAACTGGCAGTGAAGAGACTGTAGCATAGACTTTTCTCTCTGGATGAGCTTGGTTATGTTACTAATAAGTAATTCCAGGTGCTTTTTATTCCACTAAGAGAGATGGATTGGTGATGGATTTCGTTGAAATAATTCTGCATTCACACAATAAGCTAGATATTCTTTGATAAGCCTGAGCAGTAGAGACAGATTTAAGGAGATGAGGGCTTTAGTTCTGACTTAGTACGAGCAGCCCAAACTCCACTGACTCAAGATCTTTCCCCTCAAAAGGAGATACATGGGTTTTCTAGGTTGTCTCACTAGGGAAATTTTTAGTCTATTCATTTGGCATGTTGACAATAATTTCAAGCTAGTATAACGAAGTACCATTGAGCATGAGTTGATAAAACAAAAAGGGCTTCCCCTGTATGACTGCATGAGAAGTTAAGAAGCAGTGGAGTGATGCGGAGTCAAAGCAGAGAGCCCTGTGTATGAGCAACTGGGTTTAGATCCTTGGGCCATGGAGAGGTCCAAACCACAGACTCTGGAAATGGTGGCTAATGGAGCCCAGTCCCAGGACTAAGAGTAACCTCCATGAACAGAACAGAGGTGAAACTAATGTGAGGAATATTGAAATTTTTTATAGATGTGTTTACGTTAACATTTTAGCGGCTCACCTTTTTGACATAGTATTCCCTGAGTGCTTCTTAACTCCTCTGTTGCTAAAAGTCTTAGATCATCATTGAAAAAAAGTTAAACTATCCTCAAGAAAAAGAAATGCAAAAGAGGCAAAATGGATGAGAAAAGAAAAGATATACCCATCTGAATGCAGAGTTCTAGAGAATAACAAGGAGAGAGAAGAAAGCCTTCTTAACTGAACAATGCAAAGAAACAGAGACAAACAACAGGAAGGGAAAAACAAGAGATTTCTTAAGGAAAATTGCAGATACCAAGGAAATATGTCATGTGAAGACGGGCACAATAAAGGTCAGAAATGCTATGGAGCATAAGCAAAAATTATTAAGAAGAGGTAGCAAAAATACACAGAAGAACTATACAAAAAAGATCTTAATGACCTGGATAACCACAATGATGTGGGCACTCACCTAGAGCCAGATATCCTGAAGTGTGAAGTCAGGTAGGCCTTAGGAAGCATCACTACAAACAAAGCTAGTGGAGGTGATGGAATTCCAGCTGAGCTATGTCAGATCCTAAAAGACGATGTTACAGTGCTACACTGAATATGCCAGCAAATTCAGAAAACTCAGCAGTGGCCACGGGACTGGAAAAGGTCAGTTTTCATTGCCCAGCAAATTTCCCCGCACTCATTAATCTACAAAAGCCCAAACTCCACTGACTCAAGATCTTTCCCCTCAAAAGGAGATACATGGGTTTTCTAGGTTGTCTCACTAGGGAAATTTTTAGTCTATTCATTTGGCATGTTGACAATAATTTCAAGCTAGTATAACGAAGTACCATTGAGCATGAGTTGATAAAACAAAAAGGGCTTCCCCTGTATGACTGCATGAGAAGTTAAGAAGCAGTGGAGTGATGCGGAGTCAAAGCAGAGAGCCCTGTGTATGAGCAACTGGGTTTAGATCCTTGGGCCATGGAGAGGTCCAAACCACAGACTCTGGAAATGGTGGCTAATGGAGCCCAGTCCCAGGACTAAGAGTAACCTCCATGAACAGAACAGAGGTGAAACTAATGTGAGGAATATTGAAATTTTTTATAGATGTGTTTACGTTAACATTTTAGCGGCTCACCTTTTTGACATAGTATTCCCTGAGTGCTTCTTAACTCCTCTGTTGCTAAAAGTCTTAGATCATCATTGAAAAAAAGTTAAACTATCCTCAAGAAAAAGAAATGCAAAAGAGGCAAAATGGATGAGAAAAGAAAAGATATACCCATCTGAATGCAGAGTTCTAGAGAATAACAAGGAGAGAGAAGAAAGCCTTCTTAACTGAACAATGCAAAGAAACAGAGACAAACAACAGGAAGGGAAAAACAAGAGATTTCTTAAGGAAAATTGCAGATACCAAGGAAATATGTCATGTGAAGACGGGCACAATAAAGGTCAGAAATGCTATGGAGCATAAGCAAAAATTATTAAGAAGAGGTAGCAAAAATACACAGAAGAACTATACAAAAAAGATCTTAATGACCTGGATAACCACAATGATGTGGGCACTCACCTAGAGCCAGATATCCTGAAGTGTGAAGTCAGGTAGGCCTTAGGAAGCATCACTACAAACAAAGCTAGTGGAGGTGATGGAATTCCAGCTGAGCTATGTCAGATCCTAAAAGACGATGTTACAGTGCTACACTGAATATGCCAGCAAATTTGGAAAACTCAGCAGCAGCCACAGGACTGGAAAAGGTCAGTTCTCATTCCAGTACCAAGGTAGGGCAATGCCAGAAGATGTTCAAACTACCACGCCATTGCACTCATTTCACACGCTAGCAAAGTCATGCTCAAAATCCTTCAAGCTAGGCTTCAGCAGTGTATGAACTGAGAACTTCCAGATGTAAAAGTAGGGTTTAGAAAAAGCAGAGGAACCAGAGATCTAATTGCCAGCGTCCACTGGGTCATAGAAAGAGCAAGAGAATTCCAGAGAAACATCTACTTCTGCTTCATTGACTAAAGCATTTGACTGTGTGGAGTACAACACACTTTGGAGAATTCTGAAAGAGATGGGAATACCAGACCACCTTACCTGCCTCCTGAGAAATGTGTATGCAGGGCAAGAAGCAACAGTTAGAACTGGACACAGACCAACAGACTGGTTCCAGATTGGGAAAGGAGTACATCAAGGCTGTATATTTTCAGGCTGCTTATTTAGTTTATATGCAGAGTACAGCATACCAAATGCTGTTCTGGATGAAGTACAAACTAGAATAAAGATTTTCAGGAGAAATATAGACAACCTCAGGTATGCAGATGACACTACCCTAATGGCAGAAAGTGAAGAGGAATGAAAGAGCCTCTTGTTGAAGGTGAAAGAGGAGACTCTTAATAAAGATAAAAGAGGAGGTGAATGCTAAATAAAGCTCAACAGTCCAAAAACAAAGATCATGGCATCCAGTCCCATCACTTCATGGCAAAGAGATGGGCAAACAATGGAAACAGTGACATACTCTATTTTCTTGGGCTCCAAAATCACTGTGGATGGTGACTGCAGCCATGAAATTAAAAGACACTCACTCCTTGGAGGAAAAGTTATGATAAACCTAGACAACAAATTAAAAAGAACAGATATCATTTTGCTGACAAAGGTCCGTATAGTCAGTTACAATTTTTCCAGTAGTCATGTATGAATGTGTTACACCATAAAGAAGACTAAGCACCGAAGAACTGATGCCTTTGAACTGTGGTGTTGGAGGAGGCTTCTGAGAGTCCCTTGGAATGCAAGACGATCAGTCAGTTGTAAGGGAAATCAACCCTGAATATTCATTGGAAAAACTGATGCTGGAGCTCCAATACTTTGACCACCTCATGGGAAGAGACAACTCAGTGGAAAACAACCTGATACTAAGGAAAATAGCAGACAGGGGGAGAAGGGGCCGACAGAGGAGGAGATGGTTGGACGGCATCACTGAGTCAACAGACAGGAGTTTGAGCAAGCTCGGGGAGATGGTGAAGGACAGGGAAGCCTGGCGTGCCGCAGTTCACGGGGTTGCAATGTGTTGGACACAACTGAAAGAGCAGCAGCATCAAAACTGGTAGAGAATAAAAATGCATATCTCCAGGCCCCAGTCCAGACCTCTTGAACCACAAAAGCCCCATTGTAATTCTTATGAATGTTAAACTTATTAAACTTAGAGAACCATGGCTAGGTAAAAAGAATCCACTCTAGTATGGTTTAAAGATGACACACCAGACTCCATCAGCCTCTAGAAGGTCACCACTTGGTTCTTTCACCAGGTAGTATCTTTGCTTGTTTCTGAGACTCATCAATTACTCATTGTTTCTAGACTAACCAGTCTTTTACTATTTTAAAACATATTTTCATTTTGATATCATCCTAAGAGAGCATGTCTATGCCAAGGTCTAAAATCCTGACTAGATTCATTGTTGCTAGCTGGGGGTAGCAAAGAAGATTCAGTACCCCAGTAAGACCTCCTATGATACATCATATGCAAATGAAAGATGCAATTAATTACCTATTTCATCGATGCTGTCCAAATTCAAATGCAGCCTGTTGAACTCTCCCTTAGCTTCATCCCATAACCATCATATACAACAGCAGCGGAGGGAAGGGGCACTGTATATGCAATACAATAAATATATCAATTGAAGGCCAACATTAAAAGAGTTATTTGCTAATGGGCACCATGCCAGGGTTACTCAGGCGAGGCTGCCTGCAGAATTCCTAAGCTGAGTTCACAAGATACAGATCGATGCACCTCCAAAGACAGTCTATATCAATCTCCATTTCATTCATTAGCTCCCACTTCGAGCTGGTTGACTGCTAGTTAACTCTTTAATGTGGGAGAAACTGTCAGTGTAAAGGCCACTGGGACACGTGCTCTTCCCAGCTGTACTTATGAGAGCTTGAAAATAGCAGAAACAGGGGATGCAGAATTTGTTGGGGCAACTCAGTGGAAAACAACCTGATACTAAGGAAAATAGCAGACAGGGGGAGAAGGGGCCGACAGAGGAGGAGATGGTTGGACGGCATCACTGAGTCAACAGACAGGAGTTTGAGCAAGCTCGGGGAGATGGTGAAGGACAGGGAAGCCTGGCGTGCCGCAGTTCACGGGGTTGCAATGTGTTGGACACAACTGAAAGAGCAGCAGCATCAAAACTGGTAGAGAATAAAAATGCATATCTCCAGGCCCCAGTCCAGACCTCTTGAACCACAAAAGCCCCATTGTAATTCTTATGAATGTTAAACTTATTAAACTTAGAGAACCATGGCTAGGTAAAAAGAATCCACTCTAGTATGGTTTAAAGATGACACACCAGACTCCATCAGCCTCTAGAAGGTCACCACTTGGTTCTTTCACCAGGTAGTATCTTTGCTTGTTTCTGAGACTCATCAATTACTCATTGTTTCTAGACTAACCAGTCTTTTACTATTTTAAAACATATTTTCATTTTGATATCATCCTAAGAGAGCATGTCTATGCCAAGGTCTAAAATCCTGACTAGATTCATTGTTGCTAGCTGGGGGTAGCAAAGAAGATTCAGTACCCCAGTAAGACCTCCTATGATACATCATATGCAAATGAAAGATGCAATTAATTACCTATTTCATCGATGCTGTCCAAATTCAAATGCAGCCTGTTGAACTCTCCCTTAGCTTCATCCCATAACCATCATATACAACAGCAGCGGAGGGAAGGGGCACTGTATATGCAATACAATAAATATATCAATTGAAGGCCAACATTAAAAGAGTTATTTGCTAATGGGCACCATGCCAGGGTTACTCAGGCGAGGCTGCCTGCAGAATTCCTAAGCTGAGTTCACAAGATACAGATCGATGCACCTCCAAAGACAGTCTATATCAATCTCCATTTCATTCATTAGCTCCCACTTCGAGCTGGTTGACTGCTAGTTAACTCTTTAATGTGGGAGAAACTGTCAGTGTAAAGGCCACTGGGACACGTGCTCTTCCCAGCTGTACTTGACCTGTCAATATTTCTTGCAGCAGAATGTTTAAACTGGTACAGCTAATGGCAAAATGGAGACCTATGGGCTTTGGGAGGCTTTCGTAGCTTTAGAATAGCTTACCGTCCAATAGCAAACATTAGTAAATTCATCCCATTGCTGTATTTCTGCCTGTGCCTTACTCGCCAGGTGCAACAGAAACTGGGATAAAATTATTTTCCATCCTTCTATTGTGGAACTCAAAGGTATTTTAGACTCTGCATTATGTAAATGTGGGCTCCACGACAATGAGATCCTATCACACCGAGGACTTGGCTGCGGTGGAGATCATTAGTTTGTGATTCAGCTCTAAAGAAGCTTCGAACAATAAGAAGCAAAGCAGCACTTTCTATAAAGTTAGGATTCATTTTCAATTTGTATGGGTCCAGGGACAACTTTATTGTTGCACAGTAGAAGAACCTGGATGCGCAGGGGAATGCTCGGTACGTGAACTATTTCAAGCCCTTCTGAAAATGTAAATAAGAGCCCTAAAACATAAAGGCATAATTACCAAAACAAAGAACAGTCTCAGACCACCAGGAATAGCTGGCTTCACTTATTTTCTTTCTACAAATATTGAATTTACTAATTTCCCTTGCCTTCCTGTTGAATAAAATCAATTTTCTCAGTAGAGCTGATCTCTGCTTTGTTGGAGGTTAGATGTGAAGTTGATATGCATCCTTAGATATACTGTTTGGGAGAAAGCCTTGAATATTTAGCCCGACGTCACAGCGAGCCCTCCCTTCACCGTGCTATGGGAGCGTCTATTGATTCATGATTTGACAATCAGGATTCTCCACAGGTTAATTGACATGTTTGGAATTCATGGCAAGGACAATCTGTGCGTTATTTTAAAACTCCTGTCAAACTGTTTGTAGATACGGTTTGATAACAACACCTGTTTTTCCCTCTCTTGGCCAATACAATCCACTGAGAATCCTGGCTTAAAAAATTTCCCTGCAGAATTGTCAAACATATGTATTTGTATTTCATTACTTGGGTAATAGCTGATTTGCCAAGTTCATTTACTACTAGTTGCTTCTCAAACATCTCAGTGGGATAATTAAGGAATACTAAGAACTGAAACTGTACTAAGTTAGGAGGGGGCTGGAGCCATTGCCCAAATCCCAGTCCTGATTAAACTGCTGTCCAGAATTAAATATTCAATAAGTGAAATGCTCTTTTCTTCCTTTACTCTCAGCAACTTATCAGCAAGAAGACGGAGCAACTCCCCAAGTTGCCGCAAAAGAGACCCCCCTCAAATTATCTGCACCAATCAGATCAAAATCCCACAGACTTTCAAGAGCAAGCATTCAAACTCAAAATTGGTAAAGGTCTAAATGGTTCCTTTTCTCAGTGGATATGTACGTGGGGAGAGAAAATAAATAGTAACTCCAGGAGTGTGTCTTGGAAAGGAGTAAAGAAAGGCCAGGTACAGTTCAAGGTTAGTGCTGAGCACAGCACTGATGAGAATTTGGACAGCTAATACCCTCTCCTGAGGAATGGTGAATGTGAAGGATTCTGGAGAAGAATGTTGAAGTATGATAGCATTAGAGCTTAAATGCTCTCAAAGAATCTTGCTGGCTCATTGCACAAAGAAAAGAGAGATATTTTAATCATGAGCTATCTATCATCACTTGAATTTGAATGTCTGTTGTTTGAAGTCACAAGCTACTGACTCCCATGATTTAAGTGTTCAGGTCTATTGCCAGAACAAAAAAGGTGTGAAAAGGCACAAAGGGGGAAAAGGCACAAAAAACCAAATGGCTGTGGACCCAACAGAGAGATGATATCGTGTCTACAATGCTGTCTCTTTTAAATTGCGGACATGGAGAAGTAGGAATAACAATGGCAAGTTTCTCAGACTCTTCCCTCTCCTCTGGAGAAAACAGGAATATATGAGAGACTAGAGAGATATGTGCTTTGAAATAAACTATTGAGAAGAACAAGCCCCATTGCTATCATAAGACAAACACATTTGATTCTCCAGTCCTTAAGTTTTCAAATTCACATACATATTATTGGAAAGAATGCTCAGGGATCCAAAACAAAATTCTGTTTAAAGCTCTGGCACCAAAGAGTTTAATGTGAAAGGGCAATTCTGATGATGATCGTCAATTATTTCCCATGTCTTCTGTTTCGAGGTACATTCCTTATAGACGCATGGCTGATAGACTCAAGGGGATGCTTAGTAACTCCTTAGAGGGCTGCACAGAGTTGCCCATCCACTATGCATTGGGTGGTCATAGAGGAGGTATTATTGATTTTCCAAAAGTGAAAAAGTTACCTAACTTAGGACTGACACGATCTAGTTTTATCCTATTTCATTACATGAGAAAATTGTAGTTGTTTCACTCGCTCAGTGCCCAGGAGCATTGAGGCTTAAGGAGGGGAAACAGTTCAGACTCTTCAAATAAAAGAAAAGTAAGACCGAATAGCACCAAGAGCCTCTCTTGTCACATTTTTACAATTTCAGGCTTTCAAGCCGCCACTTACCAGCCACTTCTTGACATAATCTTTAGGCTTAAGCATGTGGAACAGTGGACCAACCAGCTTAATCAAAAGACAAAGATGATATGCAGCTAATGGACAGAGCATCGCAACTAGGTGTTAACACATCATTCATTGAACTAAATGCTCTTTCAAACTGTGCAGCAGAAACAATTAAAGTACTGACGGCAGTCTTAAGTTGCTTCAGATTGTCTGGCACAATTGATCCACAATTATCTTTGTACTCCCCGAAGCCCCCAAATGCTACCTTCTTCATTGACTTTAAATTTCCTTCACAGTTTTCCAACCTGTGTTCTGGCATACTGAATATCTGACAAACTGAATATCCATTGGAGAAGGCCATTTCGATAGATCTTTGAATCCTAAATATCCTATTAAGAACCTGAGCTGCATGCGCCTTGAAAGCTTATAACCAGCTCTTTGCAACAAACAAGAAATCTTACTGAACATTTAAAGATAAGTGAAACTTTACGACAAAAGAGAGAAGCTGTTTGTCCGTTAGTTTCCTAACACAACTTGCTAGGGAAATTCTATGAGAAGAAGCCCACAAACACATTTGATTCTCCAGTCCTTAAGTTTTCAAATTCACATACATATTATTGGAAAGAATGCTCAGGGATCCAAAACAAAATTCTGTTTAAAGCTCTGGCACCAAAGAGTTTAATGTGAAAGGGCAATTCTGATGATGATCGTCAATTATTTCCCATGTCTTCTGTTTCGAGGTACATTCCTTATAGACGCATGGCTGATAGACTCAAGGGGATGCTTAGTAACTCCTTAGAGGGCTGCACAGAGTTGCCCATCCACTATGCATTGGGTGGTCATAGAGGAGGTATTATTGATTTTCCAAAAGTGAAAAAGTTACCTAACTTAGGACTGACACGATCTAGTTTTATCCTATTTCATTACATGAGAAAATTGTAGTTGTTTCACTCGCTCAGTGCCCAGGAGCATTGAGGCTTAAGGAGGGGAAACAGTTCAGACTCTTCAAATAAAAGAAAAGTAAGACCGAATAGCACCAAGAGCCTCTCTTGTCACATTTTTACAATTTCAGGCTTTCAAGCCGCCACTTACCAGCCACTTCTTGACATAATCTTTAGGCTTAAGCATGTGGAACAGTGGACCAACCAGCTTAATCAAAAGACAAAGATGATATGCAGCTAATGGACAGAGCATCGCAACTAGGTGTTAACACATCATTCATTGAACTAAATGCTCTTTCAAACTGTGCAGCAGAAACAATTAAAGTACTGACGGCAGTCTTAAGTTGCTTCAGATTGTCTGGCACAATTGATCCACAATTATCTTTGTACTCCCCGAAGCCCCCAAATGCTACCTTCTTCATTGACTTTAAATTTCCTTCACAGTTTTCCAACCTGTGTTCTGGCATACTGAATATCTGACAAACTGAATATCCATTGGAGAAGGCCATTTCGATAGATCTTTGAATCCTAAATATCCTATTAAGAACCTGAGCTGCATGCGCCTTGAAAGCTTATAACCAGCTCTTTGCAACAAACAAGAAATCTTACTGAACATTTAAAGATAAGTGAAACTTTACGACAAAAGAGAGAAGCTGTTTGTCCGTTAGTTTCCTAACACAACTTGCTAGGGAAATTCTATGACATAGAATTTACAGCAAAAGAACAAGTTACAAGTTCTATGTCCAAAGTTTGAACTTTAAAATTCCCCATGCCTGGTATAAAGAATTTTGTTCACTATATTTTCAACCATGGGCCAAGACTCCGATGGCATATACAAACAACTGTTAACAAGCCATTTTTCTGAGTGTTCATTTGCATGGCTCTTTGGACACTTCTTGGTTAAAAAGAAAACTCTTAAGTAGCTCATTCATTCAAATTGCTGTGAAAAGTCTAGGAAATATAATCAGATGTGTTTGGTTTCCAAGGTGTTATGAAAAGGAGTTTGTCTGAGACATAGGCAAAGATATGTTCATTAATAAGACAGTCTACTAATAAAATATCTGTTATTTTTTTACTTTAATGCCCCCCACCCCTTTTTGTTGTTGATGTCTTGCAGGAAATTGTGCAAAGGTATGTGAGTGAAAAATCTTGAAGATGGAGAGAATTAGCTGCCTAGCCTGAATAAGGATGCTGTTCCCTCAGCGGAACACGGTATTTGATCCCAACTGAAAAGTCAATTTTAGCTGTTATGTGAAGGCCTCCACTGGGGCATATGCAATGGACTCAAGATCACTGATATAATTTAGTCATGGGAACAAGATAGTCCCTGAATTATCTTTTTATCTAAACGGTATGCTTTAGTTTTTCACTATTAGGTATGCTCTGATATAGACGTAGTGAAGAATATTTTAGTTGGAGCCAAAATTGCCAAGGTTCTTGGATTCTACAAGGGTAAAACCTAAACAGGGATGTGCAAATAAAAAAGAAATATAACTTTTATTTGTGTGGTATGTGAGGAATATTCATCAGGATCTCTTGATGGCTGTCTTATTTCACATTTTCCAATAATGCTGTAGAAGATCTCTGCATGTATCTTTCAAAAATGTTTGTAAAAATCTCTACAAGCAGAGTAGAGGTACCAAGGGAACATTTCATACAAAGATAGGCACAATAATGGACAGAAATGGTATGGGTCTAACAAAAAAATAAGATATTAAGAAAAGGTGGCAAGCATACACAGAAGAACTATACAAAAAAGATCTTACTGGCCATGATGGTGTGATCATTCACCTAGAGCCAGACATCTTGGAGTGCCAAATCAAGTGGGCCCTAGGAAGCACTACTATGAACAAAGCTAGTGGAGGCGGTGGAATTCCAGCTGAGCTATGTCAGATCCTAAAAGACAATGTTATTACAGTGCTACACTCAATATGCCAGCAAATTCAGAAAACTCAGCAGTGGCCACAAGACTGGAAAAGGTCAGTTTTCATTCCAGTCCCAAAGAAGGGCAATGCCAAAGATTGTTCAAACTACCACGCCATTGCATTCATTTCACGTGCTAACAAAGTAATGCTCAAAATCCTCCAAGCTAGACTTCAACAGTATGTGAATTGAGACCTTCCAGATGCACAAGTTGTATTTAGAAAAGGCAGAGGAACCAGAGATCACATTGCCAGCGTCCACTGGGTCATAGAAAGAGCAAGAGAATTCCAGAGAAACATCTACTTCTGCTTCATTGACTAAAGCATTTGACTGTGTGGAGTACAACACACTTTGGAGAATTCTGAAAGAGATGGGAATACCAGACCACCTTACCTGCCTCCTGAGAAATGTGTATGCAGGGCAAGAAGCAACAGTTAGAAGCTGGACGAGAATGGTTATTTTCCTCCACTGGGGCATATGCAATGGACTCAAGATCACTGATATAATTTAGTCATGGGAACAAGATAGTCCCTGAATTATCTTTTTATCTAAACGGTATGCTTTAGTTTTTCACTATTAGGTATGCTCTGATATAGACGTAGTGAAGAATATTTTAGTTGGAGCCAAAATTGCCAAGGTTCTTGGATTCTACAAGGGTAAAACCTAAACAGGGATGTGCAAATAAAAAAGAAATATAACTTTTATTTGTGTGGTATGTGAGGAATATTCATCAGGATCTCTTGATGGCTGTCTTATTTCACATTTTCCAATAATGCTGTAGAAGATCTCTGCATGTATCTTTCAAAAATGTTTGTAAAAATCTCTACAAGCAGAGTAGAGGTACCAAGGGAACATTTCATACAAAGATAGGCACAATAATGGACAGAAATGGTATGGGTCTAACAAAAAAATAAGATATTAAAAAAAGGTGGCAAGCATACACAGAAGAACTATACAAAAAAGATCTTACTGGCCATGATGGTGTGATCATTCACCTAGAGCCAGACATCTTGGAGTGCCAAATCAAGTGGGCCCTAGGAAGCACTACTATGAACAAAGCTAGTGGAGGCGGTGGAATTCCAGCTGAGCTATGTCAGATCCTAAAAGACAATGTTATTACAGTGCTACACTCAATATGCCAGCAAATTCAGAAAACTCAGCAGTGGCCACGGGACTGGAAAAGGTCAGTTTTCATTCCAGTCCCAAAGAAGGGCAATGCCAAAGATTGTTCAAACTACCACGCCATTGCACTCATTTCACATGCTAACAAAGTAATGCTCAAAATCCTCCAAGCTAGACTTCAACAGTATGTGAATTGAGACCTTCCAGATGCACAAGTTGTATTTAGAAAAGGCAGAGGAACCAGAGATCACATTGCCAGCGTCCACTGGGTCATAGAAAGAGCAAGAGAATTCCAGAGAAACATCTACTTCTGCTTCATTGACTAAAGCATTTGACTGTGTGGAGTACAACACACTTTGGAGAATTCTGAAAGAGATGGGAATACCAGACCACCTTACCTGCCTCCTGAGAAATGTGTATGCAGGGCAAGAAGCAACAGTTAGAACTGGACACGGACCAACAGACTGGTTCCAGATTGGGAAAGGAGTACATCAAGGCTGTATATTTTCAGGCTGCTTATTTAGTTTATATGCAGAGTACATCATGCAAAATGCCAGTCTGGCTGAAGCACAAGCTGGAATCAAGACTTCTGGGAGAAATGTCCTTAACCTCAGGTATGCAGATGACACCACCCTTATGGTAGAAAGTGAAGAGCAATGAAAGAGCCTCTGAATGAAGGTGAAAAAGGAAAGTAGAAAAAGCTAGCCTAAAACAACATTAGAAAATAACAAAGGTCATGGCATTCAGTTCCATCCCTTCATGGCAAATAGATGGGCAAACAATGGAAACAGTGGCGTCCTTTATTTTCTTGGGCTCCAAAATCACTGTGGATGGTGACTGCAGCCATGAAATTAAAAGACAGTTGCTCTTTGGAAGGAAAGCTATGACAAACCTAGACAGTGTATTCAAAAGCAGAGACATCACTTTGGTGACAAAAGTCTGTATAGTCATAGCTGTGGTTTTCCCAGTAGTCATGTATGAAAGTCAGAGTTTGATCATAAAGAAGTCTGAGCACTGAAGAATTGATGCCTTTGAACTGTGGTGCTGAAAAAGACTCTTGAGAGTCCTTTAGAATGCAAGGAGATCAGATCAATCAATCCTCAAGGAAATCAACCCTGAATGTTCATTGGAAGGAATGAAGCTGAAGCTCCAATACTTTGGCCACCTGATGCTAAGAGATGACTCATGAGAAGAGACCCAGCTTCTGGGAAAAAATCGAAGGAAGAAGGAGATGGGGATGACAGAGGATGAGATGCATGGCATCACTGATGTCAATGGATATGAGTTTGAGCAAGCTCTGGGAGATGGTGAAGGACAGGGAAGCCTGGCATGCTGCAGTTCATGGGGTCACAAAGAATCAGACGTGACTGAGTGACTGAACTGAACTGAGAATTGTTCCTTGATATAAAAGTTATTTTATACTAAGTTCTATCCTCTCTGAATAATTCACATGGTCTACTGAATATATATATATACATATATATATATATATGATGATAACATATCTATATATATCATATTTTCCCTAATTCCTTGATGCTGTGCTTGTGGCTTGAAGGAAATAATATTATGGAAAAAAAAGTTCTAGGAAATAAGTATAATACTATTAACACATATTAATATTCAATATTAGAAGCCTCACTCCAATACACAATCTCTCTTCAACTGCTTACCTTTACCCCCTTTGTACTTATAACCTTAAGTATCATATAATTGCCTTGTTTGATTACTTTTCTTTTCATTGTCTGTTTCCCTTCACTGGAATATAAACTTCATGAAGGCAGGAGGCTTTGGTCTGTTCACTCGAGTCACCCCATCATTTTAAATGGTGCCTGTTACACAGTAGTCATTTAATAGATACTTGTTAATGAATGAATAAGACTGCTTGTCATAATAAAGGGTAGTGCAAACATTCAATGCAGTTTTCATTCTATAGTTCTTTGATTCTATCTTGCCCAATAAGTTAATGATGGCCTAATAGTCTATGTTTAATAATCACTCTAGGGAATATTGCTAAAGGTGTTAAGTATTAATTGCCTCAAACACAGTGGGAGGTAGACATCACTGGAGAATTTTTAAGTCTTGTATAAGATCTTGTACAAGAAGCACTGCTTTTCATATTCAACATTTGAGATCATATTTATAATACTTATTATCTGAAAAAGGCAAGCGCATTTTTGGGAAATGCAGTGCCTACTTCTGGAATTCAATATTGTAACTGCAGGTAGTTCCTTCTTCACAAGTAAATTCTCTACAACTACTATTGATACTTTCATCAAGATAAATAAGGAATTTTAATATACTTAAATGATTACAGATTTATATTCATTCTCATTCTCTCTCTCTCTCTCATTCATCCACAAAGGATGGAAGGGAAAGAACTGTAAGAAAGACCCTAATATAAATTGATACATGCAAAGACAAAAGAGCTAGAGGTCCTAGACTAGTTTCAGTTCGCTAGTACCTGTCAAGTGATCATGGCCATCACCTTCTCTTAGAAGATTCTGTTTTATCATTGATTAAACATTTAAGATCCTATCACTCTCTAACAAGTCTGTAAGCCCACAAATGGATGATAGAAAACAGTGAGAAAAGAAAGTTTATTTGTATCAGTGGATTCCAATAGCATATCTTATGGGTTAAAAAAAAAAATCACTGATTTTCCAATATTGCTTTACTATTTCCTATTCTTTATACCCAGAACATGACTATCATTATTTAGAAACAACAGAGTTCACGTCTGGTCCCCCAACTTAGAACATTGACTTTGGTGAACAATTATGTGGCCTATATAATTAATCAGAGGCAACTTCAAAATAGTTGATACAATCAGTCTCTTTGACAACGTATCTAACAGCTTATTTTCATCATGTCTTTGGAATGTTGCCAGCTAGCAAGCTCTAATATCTTCAGACAGAGCTTGTCCTAACACCTGCTTTGTTACCTAGCCTGCTGGATACAGGTGGTTCACCAAAAACAGAAATAGAGAATTTCATTAAGTCCCTTTTGTATCTTTGATTAGCCCCAACTCTCCCATAGCTTCATCAAAGGAATTCATCCCTATTTGTCACAAGTGGACAGGGTAGCGGCTCCCCTACAGAAAAGGAGAGACTTTTCCCCACTGTATCAGAGCCTTCTATGTACTGGCCTCTCCGAAGAGGAGTCTTACCTGTGATGTTTATGCCTCGGCTTTCTGCTCAGAAATTCAAATAAGCTGGTGACGACTGGGACAACTTAGGTTGATTTATATTTTACATTTTTAATTAGTCAAGACCAACTAGATGATTATATTATTTCCATTTAACATGTTGCCTACTTCTGGAATTCAATATTGTAACTGCAGGTAGTTCCTTCTTCACAAGTAAATTCTCTACAACTACTATTGATACTTTCATCAAGATAAATAAGGAATTTTAATATACTTAAATGATTACAGATTTATATTCATTCTCATTCTCTCTCTCTCTCTCATTCATCCACAAAGGATGGAAGGGAAAGAACTGTAAGAAAGACCCTAATATAAATTGATACATGCAAAGACAAAAGAGCTAGAGGTCCTAGACTAGTTTCAGTTCGCTAGTACCTGTCAAGTGATCATGGCCATCACCTTCTCTTAGAAGATTCTGTTTTATCATTGATTAAACATTTAAGATCCTATCACTCTCTAACAAGTCTGTAAGCCCACAAATGGATGATAGAAAACAGTGAGAAAAGAAAGTTTATTTGTATCAGTGGATTCCAATAGCATATCTTATGGGTTAAAAAAAAAAATCACTGATTTTCCAATATTGCTTTACTATTTCCTATTCTTTATACCCAGAACATGACTATCATTATTTAGAAACAACAGAGTTCACGTCTGGTCCCCCAACTTAGAACATTGACTTTGGTGAACAATTATGTGGCCTATATAATTAATCAGAGGCAACTTCAAAATAGTTGATACAATCAGTCTCTTTGACAACGTATCTAACAGCTTATTTTCATCATGTCTTTGGAATGTTGCCAGCTAGCAAGCTCTAATATCTTCAGACAGAGCTTGTCCTAACACCTGCTTTGTTACCTAGCCTGCTGGATACAGGTGGTTCACCAAAAACAGAAATAGAGAATTTCATTAAGTCCCTTTTGTATCTTTGATTAGCCCCAACTCTCCCATAGCTTCATCAAAGGAATTCATCCCTATTTGTCACAAGTGGACAGGGTAGCGGCTCCCCTACAGAAAAGGAGAGACTTTTCCCCACTGTATCAGAGCCTTCTATGTACTGGCCTCTCCGAAGAGGAGTCTTACCTGTGATGTTTATGCCTACGGCTTTCTGCTCAGAAATTCAAATAAGCTGGTGACGACTGGGACAACTTAGGTTGATTTATATTTTACATTTTTTAATTAGTCAAGACCAACTAGATGATTATATTATTTCCATTTAACATGTTAAGTAATCAAAATAGACCAAGTGCCAAGGTCACTGGTTAGGGCCCTACTAAGACCAAGATTACAATACAAGAGTTCTTGGTACATTATTTATGTTTCTAATGATATACGAGGTCATCCTGCTTCAAGACAGAGCCTACACAGTTAGATAGAAAAGACACTGGATCGGAAATCAAACAATATGGATTTTACCAGTAATTTAATATAACACCGCAGGTAATTATCCCAGTTGTGTGACTTCATTCACTCAGTATTAATATATTAATAAACAATTAAATACCCATTCTGTACACACACATACGTGCCATAGGCAGAGAATAGTTCCAAGGTGACAGATGGACAGGAAAGTGTACAAACTCCAGGAAATTCAAAGGAATTGATCTTACGGGGCTCTGATAGACTGGCCGGTTCTGACAACTGGTCTTGCCATTCAAACTGACAGTGACATAATTAACCGAAATATAAGGTTGTTTCAGACTTGCAAAAATACAACTTTTAACTTTTTTTGATCTATTCATTTTCCTCATTTAAGGAAAAAGGAGATACTCTAGTAAAATGAAAACAAACGAGGTAGGTCTCCTCAAGCGCTGTGGGCTATTCTAAGCCAGTGGTTCTCCCTGCCTCTATGTCAAAGACCCTTTTGAGAAGCTTATAAAAGCTGGAAGACCTCACTTCCACTCATAAAAAAAAAATTGGCGAACACAAACCTTTGTACCAATTTCTGGGATTCAGAAGGTTCCCAAATCCTATGCCTGGATCTCAGGTTAGACATCTATGCCCTAAACCAAAAGGTGGCCCAATTTCAGGAGCATACTCTGATTTGTCGTGATCATCTCGACTCTAGCGCCACAATCCATTTATCCCACAGATATTATTACTGGCCTTTCACAAGTGGACAGGGTAGCGGCTCCCCTACAGAAAGGAGACTTTTCCCCACTGTATCAGAGCCTTCTATGTACTGGCCTCTCCGAGAGGAGTCTTACCTGTGATGTTTATGCCTCGGCTTTCTGCTCAGAAATTCAAATAAGCTGGTGACGACTGGGACAACTTAGGTTGATTTATATTTTACATTTTTTAATTAGTCAAGACCAACTAGATGATTATATTATTTCCATTTAACATGTTAAGTAATCAAAATAGACCAAGTGCCAAGGTCACTGGTTAGGGCCCTACTAAGACCAAGATTACAATACAAGAGTTCTTGGTACATTATTTATGTTTCTAATGATATACGAGGTCATCCTGCTTCAAGACAGAGCCTACACAGTTAGATAGAAAAGACACTGGATCGGAAATCAAACAATATGGATTTTACCAGTAATTTAATATAACACCGCAGGTAATTATCCCAGTTGTGTGACTTCATTCACTCAGTATTAATATATTAATAAACAATTAAATACCCATTCTGTACACACACATACGTGCCATAGGCAGAGAATAGTTCCAAGGTGACAGATGGACAGGAAAGTGTACAAACTCCAGGAAATTCAAAGGAATTGATCTTACGGGGCTCTGATAGACTGGCCGGTTCTGACAACTGGTCTTGCCATTCAAACTGACAGTGACATAATTAACCGAAATATAAGGTTGTTTCAGACTTGCAAAAATACAACTTTTAACTTTTTTTGATCTATTCATTTTCCTCATTTAAGGAAAAAGGAGATACTCTAGTAAAATGAAAACAAACGAGGTAGGTCTCCTCAAGCGCTGTGGGCTATTCTAAGCCAGTGGTTCTCCCTGCCTCTATGTCAAAGACCCTTTTGAGAAGCTTATAAAAGCTGGAAGACCTCACTTCCACTCATAAAAAAAAAATTGGCGAACACAAACCTTTGTACCAATTTCTGGGATTCAGAAGGTTCCCAAATCCTATGCCTGGATCTCAGGTTAGACATCTATGCCCTAAACCAAAAGGTGGCCCAATTTCAGGAGCATACTCTGATTTGTCGTGATCATCTCGACTCTAGCGCCACAATCCATTTATCCCACAGATATTATTGAGCATCTAAGGTGTTTCACATGCTGTTCGAGGTGATGGGATATCTCAGAGAACTGCAAAATACACGTTTCCTGACCGCAGGAATGTAGAAGACAGACAATAAGCAAAAGCATTCACTAAATTATATGGCACACGAGTGGGTGATAAGTACTATGGAAATTAACTTGGGAAGGGGACTGCGGTGCCAGGGGGCATGGAGGAGGAGGTTTGCAATTTTAAATAGGGTAGCCTTATGGAGCATGGGACATTCAAAGGACTCAAAGGCAATAAAGGAACAGCCAGGTAGCCATCCAGGAAGAGCGTTCCACGTAGAAGAAGTGCAAGTGCTGAGGTCCTGAGAGGGTGGAGCCTGGTAA
Organism: Tragulus kanchil; assembly: GCA_022376925.1. Taxonomy (NCBI): domain Eukaryota; kingdom Metazoa; phylum Chordata; class Mammalia; order Artiodactyla; family Tragulidae; genus Tragulus; species Tragulus kanchil. Next base: position 99,258,328 of record JAIOJX010000024.1, read on the forward strand.
GCATGCGGGAGGGCTGGAATGGAGTGAGGGATGGGGAGACAGCAGGAGATAGAGATCTGAGGAGTAAGGAGTGTGTGTTGGGGGGAGGGTGACAACCACATGTCACAAAGGACCTCAAAGGCCTTTTGACAACTCTGAGATGGGAAGTCCTTGGAGAGTTTGAAGCAAAGTAATGTGATCTGATGGATGTTTGAACAGGACTGTGTGGCTATCGGGTTGTGGGGCAAAAGATGCAGAGTGACTGAGTCATTGCAGAGATCCGGCAACAGATGACATGGACCGCAGAGGTCCCTGGGAGGACGAGAGAAGGCATCAGATTTGGGATGCACTGGGAAGGTGCACTCAAATGCTGATATATTCTATATGGAGTATAATAACAATGATAATAGAAAAAGAGAAAGTTGAGTGTGCTCCAGGGTTATTCTAGCCTAAGTTGCCACGCACTTCAGCTGTGGCAGGAACAGAATGTGGGTCAGGGCATGGTGATAATCATAACACACACATTCCAAGGCTTGCTGGAAATACTACTGAATATCCATTCCACTTTGTAAGCTCATGTTTTTTAACTTCTCCTTTTACTATTTGAACACAAACCTTTCAATTCGGGATTCAGAGGTTCCCAAATCCTATGCATGGTTAGACATCTATGCCCTAAACCAAAAGGTGGCCCAATTTCAGGAGCATACTCTGATTTGTCGTGATCATCTCGACTCTAGCGCCACAATCCATTTATCCCACAGATATTATTGAGCATCTAAGGTGTTTCACATGCTGTTCGAGGTGATGGGATATCTCAGAGAACTGCAAAATACACGTTTCCTGACCGCAGGAATGTAGAAGACAGACAATAAGCAAAAGCATTCACTAAATTATATGGCACACGAGTGGGTGATAAGTACTATGGAAATTAACTTGGGAAGGGGACTGCGGTGCCAGGGGGCATGGAGGAGGAGGTTTGCAATTTTAAATAGGGTAGCCTTATGGAGCATGGGACATTCAAAGGACTCAAAGGCAATAAAGGAACAGCCAGGTAGCCATCCAGGAAGAGCGTTCCACGTAGAAGAAGTGCAAGTGCTGAGGTCCTGAGAGGGTGGAGCCTGGTAAGCATGCGGGAGGGCTGGAATGGAGTGAGGGATGGGGAGACAGCAGGAGATAGAGATCTGAGGAGTAAGGAGTGTGTGTTGGGGGGAGGGTGACAACCACATGTCACAAAGGACCTCAAAGGCCTTTTGACAACTCTGAGATGGGAAGTCCTTGGAGAGTTTGAAGCAAAGTAATGTGATCTGATGGATGTTTGAACAGGACTGTGTGGCTATCGGGTTGTGGGGCAAAAGATGCAGAGTGACTGAGTCATTGCAGAGATCCGGCAACAGATGACATGGACCGCAGAGGTCCCTGGGAGGACGAGAGAAGGCATCAGATTTGGGATGCACTGGGAAGGTGCACTCAAATGCTGATATATTCTATATGGAGTATAATAACAATGATAATAGAAAAAGAGAAAGTTGAGTGTGCTCCAGGGTTATTCTAGCCTAAGTTGCCACGCACTTCAGCTGTGGCAGGAACAGAATGGGGGTCAGGGCATGGTGATAATCATAACACACACATTCCAAGGCTTGCTGGAAATACTACTGAATATCCATTCCACTTTGTAAGCTCATGTAAACTTCTCCACTTTTAATTTATGATCAGTATTTCCAGCAGAAAATTGGACTTACTATTTTTACCTTTATTTAAGTAGTTTACCGTTCAGTGGATCCACCTCTCCCCATAAAGCCTTCCTTGGCTAGTCTAGCTACCTCTGAACTCACAGCCCAGTTTGGCCATGCACTTGTTGCTCATAAACTGTTTAAGTGTTACAGGTTTTGATATTTTATCCTCCTAATGAGAAGTCAGGACCAAACATGCAGCATGTATCTCCAGTCCCTCTTTTGTATTTGTACCAACTATACCTATCATGGTGCTAGGTGCCAGGCATGCAAAATTATAATATGGTTTTGGCTGATTAGAAAAAAATTCTCTTCCTTGTTCTTCCTTTCAGCAATTTCCTTTCTTTGCATTTTTCTCTCAACTCTAAAAACGGAACAGCTTGAGACATCAAAGTCTTTTATGATTTGATGAAGTTTGTATAATCGGTAAAAAGATCAACTGAGGGCAACACATTTGCGTCTCAGTCTCTTTCCTGAGCTGCAATCCGGGTGTAAATAACCAAGGCCAACACTTGCGTGAACTCAATGGGATCTGAAATTTTGATTAATGCTACAGCCAGATTCATATGATTTGTGTCTTTGAGGGAGGATCAGTGTTTAAAGATCTGTCAGATCTGTTCTGTAGAATTTGAGTGTTTGATCCTTTTAGTGTTTCTTTTTAATTTTCTTACAAGTGAAACATCAGGTTCATTATCCATTCATTCAATTGGCAAATAGTCAAGTACAGAATAAAATCATATATGGTTGCCTGAATTATTAAGGTATTCATAACTTTGTCATGCTGACATAGCAGAGGGCTATTAAAGATTATACTAAATGTTTCTAGCACTTCCAATAAAATGCCTTTTTCCTCAAGAATTCATCTTTCCTGTTAGCTGGAAAGAAGGCTTCTATGTTTCCATTTGACTGATGCGTCCTAATTCTGGACCTGGTAGACTTCATTTAATCTGTTGTATCTGACTCATGTTTATTCTTACTCTTCTGGAACCCAGTGGTAATCAGGAGAGTTCTGAGGCAGACAACAGAGGTCTGGAAGATCAGAAGCAAAACACTTGGAGAGAGAGATGGGATAAAGCAGCTTGGCACTTCATATCATTTCTGGCTCAGGCAAGGGGTTATTGGTTATTGTACCTTTCAGAGTCATTAAATTTTACCTATTTTAAATTCTGACATTGGACTTTTCCAGCTCCTTGTTTATTTTCTCCCTCATTATGGGCTCAGAGTAGGAGTTTATTTCAAATTACCCTCCATTACAGACATAGCATTTGCACTGTACCTTTTTTCTGAGTAACCTTTCCCCTCCGGGAGTTTCTTCATTTCTGAAGCTTGAGCACTTCAGAGAAGAAGATGGGAGGGTTGGAGGAAAGGTGAAAGTATTTACTTGTGCCTTTCTCTTCTTTCATTTGTTTTAATTTGCTTATTTAGATTTTGAAAAACAGGGATATTTCTCTAATTGATGAGTTTTCTAGGTCTTTTTTTAGAAAAAACTCTTCCTTGCTTTTAGCAGCACCAACTCTAAAAACGGAACAGCTTGAGACATCAAAGTCTTTTATGATTTGATGAAGTTTGTATAATCGGTAAAAGATCAACTGAGGGCAACACATTTGCGTCTCAGTCTCTTTCCTGAGCTGCAATCCGGGTGTAAATAACCAAGGCCAACACTTGCGTGAACTCAATGGGATCTGAAATTTTGATTAATGCTACAGCCAGATTCATATGATTTGTGTCTTTGAGGGAGGATCAGTGTTTAAAGATCTGTCAGATCTGTTCTGTAGAATTTGAGTGTTTGATCCTTTTAGTGTTTCTTTTTAATTTTCTTACAAGTGAAACATCAGGTTCATTATCCATTCATTCAATTGGCAAATAGTCAAGTACAGAATAAAATCATATATGGTTGCCTGAATTATTAAGGTATTCATAACTTTGTCATGCTGACATAGCAGAGGGCTATTAAAGATTATACTAAATGTTTCTAGCACTTCCAATAAAATACCTTTTTCCTCAAGAATTCATCTTTCCTGTTAGCTGGAAAGAAGGCTTCTATGTTTCCATTTGACTGATGCGTCCTAATTCTGGACCTGGTAGACTTCATTTAATCTGTTGTATCTGACTCATGTTTATTCTTACTCTTCTGGAACCCAGTGGTAATCAGGAGAGTTCTGAGGCAGACAACAGAGGTCTGGAAGATCAGAAGCAAAACACTTGGAGAGAGAGATGGGATAAAGCAGCTTGGCACTTCATATCATTTCTGGCTCAGGCAAGGGGTTATTGGTTATTGTACCTTTCAGAGTCATTAAATTTTACCTATTTTAAATTCTGACATTGGACTTTTCCAGCTCCTTGTTTATTTTCTCCCTCATTATGGGCTCAGAGTAGGAGTTTATTTCAAATTACCCTCCATTACAGACATAGCATTTGCACTGTACCTTTTTTCTGAGTAACCTTTCCCCTCCGGGAGTTTCTTCATTTCTGAAGCTTGAGCACTTCAGAGAAGAAGATGGGAGGGTTGGAGGAAAGGTGAAAGTATTTACTTGTGCCTTTCTCTTCTTTCATTTGTTTCACCCCTTAGATTTGCTTATTTAGATTTTTGACAAAGACAGGGATATTTCTCTAATTGATGAGTTTTCTAGGTCCTTTCTTCTTTGTTGGGGGGGGGGGGAGCGGGGGGTGGGTTGAGGAGGGAGGAGGGCCAGTGGGCCACTTCTATTTGTCTTTCATTTATCTATTTTCATCCGTCTTTGTTCTTTGGCCTGTGTGGGCCTCCCATCGCGGTGGCCTCTGTTGTTGCAGAGCACCGGCTCTGGGCGCATGCACTCCAGAACTCCAGCTCGGTAATTGGGCACATTGGTCCAGCCGCTGTACAGCACATGGGATCTTCCCAGGCCAGGGATCGAACTGGCGCCCCTTGCACTGCAAGATGGTGTCCTTACCCACTGGACCACCAGGGAAGCCCCTAGGTCCTTTATTTCTTATTCTCGAACTGTTCTTTACTCTTACTGTTAGATAACCTGACTTGCTGCCACATCCATCAGAAGAGAAAGATAATTTGGAAAATGCTTTTTAGCCAATTTCAGAACTTTCTTGCTATTTATACAAGAACTTTTATGAAGATGGGGCATGGAGATAATGAAATAAAATTCCTCTACTGTAAAATTCAAGTAGATTTATGTCTCTTATTATCATGAGTAATCCATTAAAAAATTTACACGCAATGATTCAAGGCATGTGGACTATAATCAACCAGACAGAAAAGAAATCCCAGACTTCAGAGGGCCTTCCCTAGTGGTCCAGTGGTTAAGACTGTGCTGCTAGTGCGGGGGGCCCGGGTTTGATCCCTGGTCAGGGAACTAGGTCCCATGTGCCACAACTAAGACCCAGTGCAGCCAAATTAAAATAAAAAATAAAAAGCAATATATAAAAAAAGAAATCCCAGACTTCAGACTCAACTAATGTGATTTTTCATAAACACTCTGATGTCTCTATATTTTAGGTGGGTGTTATTTTTTTGACAGCATTTGGATGCAATAATATCATATCTAACTCTTTCTTCAATATCAAACTTCAGTTCTGTTTTCTCCATACTTGGTTTTAATCCAAAGCATCTTTTAAGGTCCACAAATAGAGTTTTTTCTCTTATTTATAGTTCCATATTCACTTCTACTTTATCTTGAAAGCCAAGTAACACCTGATGTGTTACTTGTTTAAACTCCACCAACTGACATGGTTGGAAAGTTCTTGAAAGTGGCATCTTGTCTTTAGACACCTTTCACATAGGCTATAGTCACTGGTATAGTTCTGGTTGTCATAATCACCTAAATGACTAAGCTGTAAATAATTATACAAATGTCTTTTACTAATGATAAAGCCGTCTCATATCTGACCAGGCTAGTTGGATGATATATCACCTCATGTTGGCTTTAGATTGCTCAGAAAAATGGGGGAAAAAAATCACCCTGTTAACTAAGGTTGCATGTGCCAACCCTTTCCTGAGCCCACCTTTGTTAGGTAGTTGACCCTCTCAGAAGAATGATTGCCTGTTTATGTATCAGTCAAGTGGAAAAAGAATAAATCAATAAGACCAACTGATAGGGAGGAATCTGTAGCCCAAGCAAAATTAGGAAAACTCAGAATAAAACAAATATTTGGGGCATTATCACTAACCAAGTTAAGTGTGCAATTAAAATTAATTTTGAAAAAGTTAATGACAAAGACTCTAAGTTTTATTCACATTTTATACCTATGTAAAGTCATTTTATTCTAAAAAATAGTTAATATTCATTTTTGCTATTTCTTTTATCTTGGTCTCCTTCTATATTCACACAATGTCCGTGTGCTCACATACACACAGTGCATATACTTCTATCCTGTTGCTCTCCCAGAAACACGCCCTTATTTTCCAAGGGGGAGTGTCGCTTTGTATGGGTGTGGGAACAGCAGCAAAAGAATGAAGGACCTCTACAGTTCCATTTTCATAATAGAAGTCTGTTGTTCTGGAATGATTTACTTTTGAATAAGGAAAAATGTAAGGAACTTGGAACACAGACAAAAGTACCTTCTCATCAAAGGTTGTCTATCGTTTCATGAATCACATGTGATGGATGAGATTTATGAATTAGAATCTGTGTCAAGAGATTTACAACATACTAAATTAGTTATGACATCTCCTCGTCGATGCGCATAAACTTTCAACAAAATATCTATATCATCACCACAGAAGCATGGCCGGCCCGGTTCTTTCCTTCCACGGCAGCACACCCAGACCCTGTCACTATGGTTGATGAATTCTTGAAGGAATGGGCCTCAGATCAATTAAAATAAACACCACAAGATGATTTATCAAATCTTTTCTGAATGCTCTCAGAAAATGTCAAAAATCTGATCCATTGACAGAGGAAAGTCAGAGAATCGTGGCAGCCTATGGGATCACAAGACCTTTTCAAAACCATCATAAATCAGCACGGAAAACAAATGGAGCACCATGTGACAAGATTTCTTCTGACAGCTTTGCCTCAACAAGACATATATGAGATAAATGGATACCTTCGTCTATACCCAATTGCCAGTTTACAAAGTTCCAAGTTGTCAAACTGTAAAATACACGTGTTTCAAAGTCCTTCCAAATAATATACCTTTTCTGGGTATATAAGAATGAATTCAAAAGAACACCCCCTTCACATCATTCCTTTCATTAGTGCAAGCTGTGTAATATCCCTGCTGGTGTGTGAGCTTTCTAAAGTGCAAATGTGCACACACACACACATACACAGAGGCAGAGCAGGCTCCAAAATTTTCCTTCATATGCATCCTTGTCTGAACTAATGAAACTTTCATCAGTAAAAATAGGACCTACAGTGCATATTATTCTTTTATCCTTGTAAAGTCATTTTATTCTAAATAGTTAATATTCATTTTGCTATTTCTTTTATCTTGGTCTCCTTCTATATTCACACAATGTCCGTGTGCTCACATACACACAGTGCATATACTTCTATCCTGTTGCTCTCCCAGAAACACGCCCTTATTTTCCAAGGGGGAGTGTCGCTTTGTATGGGTGTGGGAACAGCAGCAAAAGAATGAAGGACCTCTACAGTTCCATTTTCATAATAGAAGTCTGTTGTTCTGGAATGATTTACTTTTGAATAAGGAAAATGTAAGGAACTTGGAACACAGACAAAAGTACCTTCTCATCAAAGGTTGTCTATCGTTTCATGAATCACATGTGATGGATGAGATTTATGAATTAGAATCTGTGTCAAGAGATTTACAACATACTAAATTAGTTATGACATCTCCTCGTCGATGCGCATAAACTTTCAACAAAATATCTATATCATCACCACAGAAGCATGGCCGGCCGGTTCTTTCCTTCCACGGCAGCACACCCAGACCCTGTCACTATGGTTGATGAATTCTTGAAGGAATGGGCCTCAGATCAATTAAAATAAACACCACAAGATGATTTATCAAATCTTTTCTGAATGCTCTCAGAAAATGTCAAAAATCTGATCCATTGACAGAGGAAAGTCAGAGAATCGTGGCAGCCTATGGGATCACAAGACCTTTTCAAAACCATCATAAATCAGCACGGAAAACAAATGGAGCACCATGTGACAAGATTTCTTCTGACAGCTTTGCCTCAACAAGACATATATGAGATAAATGGATACCTTCGTCTATACCCAATTGCCAGTTTACAAAGTTCCAAGTTGTCAAACTGTAAAATACACGTGTTTCAAAGTCCTTCCAAATAATATACCTTTTCTGGGTATATAAGAATGAATTCAAAAGAACACCCCCTTCACATCATTCCTTTCATTAGTGCAAGCTGTGTAATATCCCTGCTGGTGTGTGAGCTTTCTAAAGTGCAAATGTGCACACACACACACATACACAGAGGCAGAGCAGGCTCCAAAATTTTCCTTCATATGCATCCTTGTCTGAACTAATGAAACTTTCATCACTTCCTATTATTAAAATAAAACTGCTTTTATAGTGCTAAAGTTCATCCAATCAAGATACCCTCTGATTTTTTTCTTAATCATCCCAGCCTTGCTCATTTCATATAGGTTACGAACACATTCAGAGACACAATAACAGGCTAACCTGTTCTTCTCATCTACACCAGGAACAGAGAAACGCTTCCATTAAAGAGCTTTTGCAAATATTATCAAACCATATAGGTAGAAGCATAGTATACTGGGTTTTGTATTTCAGATTAAATTTTAATTCTAAATTATATCTTGTATATTCCTCTATAGATAGATGGCAAATGAAAACTCACATTATACTAGAAATTTCATATGATATATAGAGCTGGTTTTCCTGATTCAAAGAAGCAAGAGAGCCTCATTCGCAAAGTAAGACTGAAGTCTGGGTCAATGGCATCTATAGTTTATTAGGAATATTTATTGTTTCCACAGTAAAAAAAAGAAAAAAGTGAGTTTAGGGTTATAGGTTTAGGATAGTACTAATTTTTCAAAGCATAAGAAACCTATGGACTAAAGAAAGAATTGATTTTGCTGCACCCACAACTTACCATATCTCATTGATTCTTTTTCTATACCTTTAAGGCCTTACTCAAATTCTCCCATCTCATGAACCTGTCCTCTTCAACTGTGGTGGTGGTTTAGTCACTAAGTTGTGTCCAACTCTTGTGACCCTATGGATTGTAGCCCACCAGACACCTCTGTCCGTGGATTCCCCAGGCAAGAATACTGGAGTGGGTTGCCATATCCTTCTCCAAGGGATCTTCCTTGACCTAGGAATAGAACTCGGGTTTCCTGCATTGCAAGTCTATAGTTTACCATCTGAGCCACCAAGGAAGGTCTAATTTGTCTGATTACTAATCCAAGTTGCTCTTACTAGAAAAGTAACCTTGCATTTCTTGGTCTTGCACTACCTGGTTTCTATGAAGCATGGTGAATTAACCAATTTTCACTATCACATCTGGGAGGCTGGGTTCTAGGATCAGGGGAGAGTAACTCCTGGAGCACACATAGAACACATGGAGATTTGACATTTCAATTTTTTTTTTTTTGACCCAAGGATTTAGTTTGTTCTGTAAACATTTTTTGAGACTCCTACTGTGTCTCATGTACTGGGCTAGACCCCAGATTTACTGTGCTCAACACCTATCATTCAGAAACGTTATGCAATTACTAGTGGGGAGGTAGAAATGTCATCCCTTTTTTTTAAACTGCTCAGTAATATTAAGTGTATTGCTAGGGAAATTAGAAATGCCAAAGACTCTCAGAGACCCTTCTTTGCCATTTAAGGAATCCGAGTGGTCTTCCTTTTAAGCAATAGTAGTCAACAGTGGTGAGAAGATACTGTAAAATTCAGTCTTACCAGGATGCCTAATTTGATATCTCTTTATTTCAATAATTACATACACTTTAGGTTAGTGTAATATGAATTTTCACCATTCATTCACAGCAAATACTAGGCTCTTCAGCAGTTACTCTGAAATATCTATGAAATTTGAAAACGAATAGGAGAGCACATTACCTCTGAAGAGTACTAAACAATTGTGTCATGTTTATTTTGGAAGCAGGAAAGATATAACAAAGACTATAGGTGGTAATTCCTTGGACTGCAAGGAGGTCAAATCAGTCTATGCTAAAGGATATCAACCTGGATTATTCATTGAAAGGACTGATACTGAAGCTGAAGTGCCAATACTTTGGCCACCTGATGTGAAGAGATGACTCATTGGAAAAGACCCTGATGATAAGCAAAATAGAAGGCAGAAGGAGAAGGGTACGACAGAGGATGAGATGGCTGGATGGCATCACTGAGTCAACAGACATAAGTTTGAGAAAACTCCGGTAGACGGTGAAGGACAGGGGAGCCTGGCGTGCTGCAGTCCATGGGATCATGAAGAGTCAAACATGACTTAGTGACTGAACTAACAGGTGGTAAAATTGTACACATCTTATTAGTCGCTCAGTCATGTCCGACTCTTTGCCACTAGAAAAGTCTCTTTTTGGTCTTGCACTACCTGGTTTCTATGAAGCATGGTGAATTAACCAATTTTCACTATCACATCTGGGAGGCTGGGTTCTAGGATCAGGGGAGAGTAACTCCTGGAGCACACATAGAACACATGGAGATTTGACATTTCAATTTTTTTTTTTTGACCCAAGGATTTAGTTTGTTCTGTAAACATTTTTTGAGACTCCTACTGTGTCTCATGTACTGGGCTAGACCCCAGATTTACTGTGCTCAACACCTATCATTCAGAAACGTTATGCAATTACTAGTGGGGAGGTAGAAATGTCATCCCTTTTTTTTAAACTGCTCAGTAATATTAAGTGTATTGCTAGGGAAATTAGAAATGCCAAAGACTCTCAGAGACCCTTCTTTGCCATTTAAGGAATCCGAGTGGTCTTCCTTTTAAGCAATAGTAGTCAACAGTGGTGAGAAGATACTGTAAAATTCAGTCTTACCAGGATGCCTAATTTGATATCTCTTTATTTCAATAATTACATACACTTTAGGTTAGTGTAATATGAATTTTCACCATTCATTCACAGCAAATACTAGGCTCTTCAGCAGTTACTCTGAAATATCTATGAAATTTGAAAACGAATAGGAGAGCACATTACCTCTGAAGAGTACTAAACAATTGTGTCATGTTTATTTTGGAAGCAGGAAAGATATAACAAAGACTATAGGTGGTAATTCCTTGGACTGCAAGGAGGTCAAATCAGTCTATGCTAAAGGATATCAACCTGGATTATTCATTGAAAGGACTGATACTGAAGCTGAAGTGCCAATACTTTGGCCACCTGATGTGAAGAGATGACTCATTGGAAAAGACCCTGATGATAAGCAAAATAGAAGGCAGAAGGAGAAGGGTACGACAGAGGATGAGATGGCTGGATGGCATCACTGAGTCAACAGACATAAGTTTGAGAAAACTCCGGTAGACGGTGAAGGACAGGGGAGCCTGGCGTGCTGCAGTCCATGGGATCATGAAGAGTCAAACATGACTTAGTGACTGAACTAACAGGTGGTAAAAATTGTACACATCTTATTAGTCGCTCAGTCATGTCCGACTCTTTGTGACCTTGTGGACTACAGCCCACCAAGGTCCTCTGTCCATGGAATTCTTCAGGCAAGAATACTGGAGTGGGTAGCCATTCCCTTAATCTCAGCCAATACTTTAAGCTGTGGGCAGCATCTTTGTGAGAAGGTGGGTGTTTTTTCTTTTTTTTCTCAATTTTTTCCCATCTCAAATTCTCTTTCCTGAGGAGGAAGCCATGAGTTAATTCCATGGCCTTCAATTGCTCTTGTACCTTGCCAATTTCAAAATTCCAACGAAAAATAAGTCCTCTGCTATGAGTCAGTAAATGGAATACATTAATAAAGCTTGAGTGTTTGGCTCTTTTCCAGACGTGAGAACTTGATCATGCTGGCTGCGATGGAGGCTTCGATTTTTTGTTTAGTGTAAAGGAAAATTACCCTACACAGCTTTTAACTCCCCAAGGCTATCCCTAAAAGCCTTACTTGAACTTCTAAGGTGCCTGGACTAGTATTTGAGCTTAGAAAAGCTGTTGGCAAATCCCAGTGAAATTTTCTGACAGATTCATCTTTTAGCCTTTGGGAAAGTGAAGGTGCTGCAGGCAAGATATTTGATTAATGCCATGAAAAATAGTGTTGCTGGCACAGCTGGTATGTTGGGAGAAAAATTCATCACTAACTCTAAAACTGCCATGTAATTTTCTCCCCACAGTTCTTTTCCTCACTTGACAGAAGATTTGCACAGGACAAACTAGGCTGACAGAGGACAAGTCAGCCAGATGTTGAGGTATCTCTAAACATGACAGATCACTATGTTTTAGCTCAGATTAATTCGCTTATTAAAGGTAGACCTAAATCACTGGTCATTGTCAAATCAGTTGTCACCACCAGCAAATCATGTCACATTTCTGAACAAAAATGGTGCTAGTTTTAAAGAGTCGCTCTAACCTCAGCTTCTCTCTACGGAGAGTGAGATTCTAACAAAAAGCATAGGGCCTTTCTTCTCACCAAGGCAAGCACTTCAAAATGTGCATTTCCAGCTCAGCAGCTACCGAACCACTTGCTTTGTGTGAGGCCAGGAGGAACAGGGAAAGTGTGATTTCAAAGTCTGACAACTGCCAAGCTTGAATCGCTCTGGCTTTGTGATCTCTCCTTCTCCCCTTATTTCCCGTCCTTAGCCTTGCTATAGCACTCTACCAGGTCTTACTATCTCTCTGGAGTGGGTAGCCATTCCCTTAATCTCAGCCAATACTTTAAGCTGTGGGCAGCATCTTTGTGAGAAGGTGGGTGTTTTTTCTTTTTTTTCTCAATTTTTTCCCATCTCAAATTCTCTTTCCTGAGGAGGAAGCCATGAGTTAATTCCATGGCCTTCAATTGCTCTTGTACCTTGCCAATTTCAAAATTCCAACGAAAAATAAGTCCTCTGCTATGAGTCAGTAAATGGAATACATTAATAAAGCTTGAGTGTTTGGCTCTTTTCCAGACGTGAGAACTTGATCATGCTGGCTGCGATGGAGGCTTCGATTTTTTGTTTAGTGTAAAGGAAAATTACCCTACACAGCTTTTAACTCCCCAAGGCTATCCCTAAAAGCCTTACTTGAACTTCTAAGGTGCCTGGACTAGTATTTGAGCTTAGAAAAGCTGTTGGCAAATCCCAGTGAAATTTTCTGACAGATTCATCTTTTAGCCTTTGGGAAAGTGAAGGTGCTGCAGGCAAGATATTTGATTAATGCCATGAAAAATAGTGTTGCTGGCACAGCTGGTATGTTGGGAGAAAAATTCATCACTAACTCTAAAACTGCCATGTAATTTTCTCCCCACAGTTCTTTTCCTCACTTGACAGAAGATTTGCACAGGACAAACTAGGCTGACAGAGGACAAGTCAGCCAGATGTTGAGGTATCTCTAAACATGACAGATCACTATGTTTTAGCTCAGATTAATTCGCTTATTAAAGGTAGACCTAAATCACTGGTCATTGTCAAATCAGTTGTCACCACCAGCAAATCATGTCACATTTCTGAACAAAAATGGTGCTAGTTTTAAAGAGTCGCTCTAACCTCAGCTTCTCTCTACGGAGAGTGAGATTCTAACAAAAAGCATAGGGCCTTTCTTCTCACCAAGGCAAGCACTTCAAAATGTGCATTTCCAGCTCAGCAGCTACCGAACCACTTGCTTTGTGTGAGGCCAGGAGGAACAGGGAAAGTGTGATTTCAAAGTCTGACAACTGCCAAGCTTGAATCGCTCTGGCTTTGTGATCTCTCCTTCTCCCCTTATTTCCCGTCCTTAGCCTTGCTATAGCACTCTACCAGGTCTTACCATGCTCTTGACATCAGCCAGTGGCCAAAGGTAAATACAAATTCATTCATCAATAAAGAAAATGTCAGGGAACAGCTTTTGCAGTGAGCAGATTGTATAGCTATTCCACAAATTCACACAAAGCATCTTACCCTGTGAGGGTGGGGTGGCCTAGGTCAAATGCTCTGCTTCTTGGTAGCTCAACTCCCAACAAACCAGTTGTTCACCTTAAGAAGCCAGGACCACCCCTGGCACCAAAGTTGGGGGGGTTTAAGGCAAGAGTCAAGGAGTAAATATGTGATGGAAAATAATATCTCCATCCCAGAAGTTGAATTAAGGGATGAGAAAAGCTGACAAAAGGAGCAGTGGAAAAACTGACAGCAGCTCTGTTGCCCTGTGGCAAGGGAGAATGGGCATCTATGGAACTCAAGGAGAATTGGTGCTCCTGAGAGCGAAATTTCCTTTAGAAGTGCAATCAATCAAAGGAAAGTACCACCATAAAAAGCAACATTTCTGTCTGTGCTGTTTTTCTTTCTTCTCTTAAAAACCACAGGTTAGTAAATCAAGCTAGGTGTCTATAGAGTAGACACTATATGGAAAGGATGGGTGGTTATGGGGATACTCAGCAAGACCCTGGATTTTCAGTTCTCATTTTGTTGGTTCAAGATCTAAATATGGCACTAGGCTTCTCACTAAAAATGAAGTTGACTTGTGTTGCTTTTTGACTTTATTCAAAACATAACCAGTGGGCATATGCAATGGAAAGGGAAATACTTGACTGACAAAATTACATCAGAATTAATATGGAAGTCATCTCTTTTGGCCCATATTTCTGTTCATGGTACTGTACTTTCCAGGTCACAGTCACCAGCATTGACACTTGAGGTGAGCTCTGAGTTCTCCTCCCAATATCAAATCAGTAACTAAATCTTCAATTACTCCTCCTTCATCCGTTTCCAAGCCCACTGCCCTTGCTCTAGTCCTGACCTTTTACTTCTATGAACGCCAAAGTAACAGCTCCTAAATATTCCTGCCTCCCATCTCTCTCCTATAATCCATGTCCACGCCACAGCCAAAGTGAACTTCTTAGCATTGCTAGCTTATGCCATTCCTTGCCTTAAAAACACTCACTGACTTTCCACTGCCCATCAGATAAAGTATCAGCTCCTTAGTCTATAATGGCTGTGTGGGTGTGCATGCTTGATTGTGCCCAACTTTTGCTACCCCCTGGACTGTAGCCCCCCAGGCTCTGCTATCCAAGGGATTTTCCAGGCAAGAGTACTGGAGTGGGTAGCCATTCCTTTCTCCAGGGGATTTTGCTGACCCAAGGATTGAACCCGAGTTTCCTATGTCTCCTGAACTGGCAGGTGGATTCTTTACCACTGAGGCACCTAGGAAGCCTCTATAATGGCTAGTGCTCTTGAATCAAGTCCCAATACTGCTTCTTGCCCAGCACAAGCCTAGCTGTTTTTGCCACAATCAGTTATTTATCGCACTTTGTCATCTTGGCAGCCACTTAATCCAATGTCCCCTTCACCTGAAATGGATCTTTGTTAGTTCCAGTTATTGAACTCCTACCCATCTCTCAAAGCCCAGTCTCAACGCACCTTCTTCTGTGAACTCTCCATTGCATCCCCATTTCCTCTCAACATTTATGGTTCATTTTTGTCCTTACGGTTCTCATGTTGTGTCTCACGTTTTGCTCTGGACTGTAATCATTTCTGAAATGTATTAAAGAGTCGATTCTTTGGGAATTTGGATAAAGAAATAGTCCCCTTTGAAGTATTATGATTTTTAATTGAACAAATACTCAAAATATGTTCTGAATGGTTGAATGTGAAAAAAATTTAGTAATTTTAAATAACTTCAATTCTAAAAGCCTCTGTTCTTTAAACTGAAATTTGGATTTGAGGGCTGCCAAACCAC
The DNA here is from genome assembly GCA_022376925.1 of Tragulus kanchil. NCBI lineage: Eukaryota > Metazoa > Chordata > Mammalia > Artiodactyla > Tragulidae > Tragulus > Tragulus kanchil. Next base: position 99,273,785 of record JAIOJX010000024.1, read on the forward strand.
ATAATGGCTTGCATTCTTTATTTCTATTTTGTTCTAACCTTCTAATAGCAACAGTGCTTTTAAACTACTGAGATCCATAACCCCAGGCAGCTGAGAGTATGGTTCCTGAGCAAGGTAGGTTTGCCCCCGCTTGAACATCAAATACGTTTCCAAGCCCACTGTGCTCCAGTCCTGACCTTTTACTTCTATGAACGCCAAAGTAACAGCTCCTAAATATTCCTGCCTCCCATCTCTCTCCTATAATCCATGTCCACGCCACAGCCAAAGTGAACTTCTTAGCATTGCTAGCTTATGCCATTCCTTGCCTTAAAAACACTCACTGACTTTCCACTGCCCATCAGATAAAGTATCAGCTCCTTAGTCTATAATGGCTGTGTGGGTGTGCATGCTTGATTGTGCCCAACTTTTGCTACCCCCTGGACTGTAGCCCCCCAGGCTCTGCTATCCAAGGGATTTTCCAGGCAAGAGTACTGGAGTGGGTAGCCATTCCTTTCTCCAGGGGATTTTGCTGACCCAAGGATTGAACCCGAGTTTCCTATGTCTCCTGAACTGGCAGGTGGATTCTTTACCACTGAGGCACCTAGGAAGCCTCTATAATGGCTAGTGCTCTTGAATCAAGTCCCAATACTGCTTCTTGCCCAGCACAAGCCTAGCTGTTTTTGCCACAATCAGTTATTTATCGCACTTTGTCATCTTGGCAGCCACTTAATCCAATGTCCCCTTCACCTGAAATGGATCTTTGTTAGTTCCAGTTATTGAACTCCTACCCATCTCTCAAAGCCCAGTCTCAACGCACCTTCTTCTGTGAACTCTCCATTGCATCCCCATTTCCTCTCAACATTTATGGTTCATTTTTGTCCTTACGGTTCTCATGTTGTGTCTCACGTTTTGCTCTGGACTGTAATCATTTCTGAAATGTATTAAAGAGTCGATTCTTTGGGAATTTGGATAAAGAAATAGTCCCCTTTGAAGTATTATGATTTTTAATTGAACAAATACTCAAAATATGTTCTGAATGGTTGAATGTGAAAAAGATTTAGTAATTTTAAATAACTTCAATTCTAAAAGCCTCTGTTCTTTAAACTGAAATTTGGATTTGAGGGCTGCCAAACCACATAATGGCTTGCATTCTTTATTTCTATTTTGTTCTAACCTTCTAATAGCAACAGTGCTTTTAAACTACTGAGATCCATAACCCCAGGCAGCTGAGAGTATGGTTCCTGAGCAAGGTAGTTTGCCTGCTTGAAACATCAGAGAGGATACAAGGCCCTCTCCTGCCATCCTCCCCTCTCCAGGGCTCCAGTCTTTCTTCTTTCCATGCTGACACTCAGGATACCAGCAGGAAATTCAGAGCAGAGCTGAGGATGTTAATCTCTACCCAACCACATAGAACACAAACATAATTATCTCTAGAAAACTCTATGTAGCTTTATCAAGCTCTTTAGTGATTTATTACTTCTACAAATATTTGGAGGCCTCTGCAAGGTGTCACGGACTATAATGCAGGAAGAGACTTAACCCAGAGATGCTCATCAAGTAGCCTTCAAATAAATAAATAAATAAATAAATAAATAAATAAATAAATAAAAGAAAAGAAAAAAAAGTAGCCTTCAAGCAGATCCTGAGTGGTTTCCATTGACTGAAGACACTCTCCATGACATACAGAAAAGAACAGTATATATTTTTGCATGGGTACAGATTGAGTAGCTGAGCCCTGACTTTATAAATCTCAGTCTTTCAGGCCTTAAATTTTTTTTTTTATATCTTAGCATACTTTAGTTTCATAGACCCAGTGAAGAAATCACAAATCATCATGAGATCCTACTAGGTGATAACTATTATGAGACAGAGAGAGAGAGAAAGCATGTTTCTGGCCTTAAGGAATTTACAATCTGCTAGGTGGAGGTGATAAGACAGGCACATATGTAATTACCATATAAGCAATAAGAAAAGTGCCATCGTGAAAATACACACATAGCAACATGGAAATTCAGAGGAAACTTGCAAGACTTGAGGTCAAAGAAAGTATGATAAAGTAGACAGACAGAATTGGAACTTGAAGGATGGATACGTCTTTGGACAAAGAGGTAAATCATGACTCCTGGCTCTGGGGGTTAAAAAGTCTTCATGGAGGCAGATCCAAAAGGATAGGTAGCATTAACCTGATGGATAAATGGGAGAGGAAGAGTCCACGTAGACACACCTGGCTGGTCAAAGTCGTGGAGGCGTGGCACACTCCACGGACCACACAGACATGATTGGGCTGCAGATCAGGCATTGGAGGCAGAGCGGGGTAGGAGGTGGAGCATCAGGAGACATTGCTGACACAGGAGCAGAATGTGGTACCAAAAAAAGAGGAGTGGAGACGTTTTCAGGTGTGGTTAGGAGGTCTAGAGCATACATTACAGGACTCCTTGTTCAGTCTGCAAAGAGCCTAGAGCACACCTTACAGGACTCATGGGTATGAGGCTGGAGGGGAGACCAGGAGAAACGCTTAACAAAGCCATATCTCAGGACCTCCATCTTCTCAGCAATAAGAAAGAGAGGAGAGGGTTCCCAACAGATCCCAGTACATCTTGCTCCCATGTCCTCAGAGGAGCTGTTTCCTGTGTCAGACCCAGTCCGTGAGTTTCTAAATGGTCTCAGGATGACTTCTCTGAGAGGCAGAACTTGTAAGGCCAGGATCACATGCTCTGGAGTCAGCCTTTCTGACTGGACCCTTGTTCCGTATGTACAGTGGTGAGAATCAGGGCCAGCTGCTCAGTCTCTCTGCCTTGTATTTGACCCATATTTAAATCCCCACTGATTGAAGCACAGTACATGCATGCTCAAGTTGCTACATCATGTCTGACTCTTTGTAACATCATGAACTGTAACCCACCAGGTTCGTCTGTCCATGGAATCTCCCTGGGAAGAATACTGAAGTGGGTAGTCATTTCCTCCTCCAGGGGATCTTTCAGACCCAGAGATCAAACCTATGTCTCCTGCTTGGCAGGAGGATTTCTTTGCCACTGAGTCACCAGAGAAGCCTACTGAAACACAGCAGTCACTCATTAAAATCTATGTGGAGTTAAACTTTCAGTTATCTCACACTGCTGTCATATCTCTACCAAGAATTATAAAATATGAAACAAATAAAAACAGCAAGTTCTTAAAGAGTTTGGAGGTTGGTGGAATTTTCACACTCATTGTTTTCCTCCCATGTAACTAAAAGGAAAAAGAAAGGATCTCAAAAGCTTCATGGAGGCAGATCCAAAAGGATAGGTAGCATTAACCTGATGGATAAATGGGAGAGGAAGAGTCACGTAGACACACCTGGCTGGTCAAAGTCGTGGAGGCGTGGCACACTCCACGGACCACACAGACATGATTGGGCTGCAGATCAGGCATTGGAGGCAGAGCGGGGTAGGAGGTGGAGCATCAGGAGACATTGCTGACACAGGAGCAGAATGTGGTACCAAAAAAAGAGGAGTGGAGACGTTTTCAGGTGTGGTTAGGAGGTCTAGAGCATACATTACAGGACTCCTTGTTCAGTCTGCAAAGAGCCTAGAGCACACCTTACAGGACTCATGGGTATGAGGCTGGAGGGGAGACCAGGAGAAACGCTTAACAAAGCCATATCTCAGGACCTCCATCTTCTCAGCAATAAGAAAGAGAGGAGAGGGTTCCCAACAGATCCCAGTACATCTTGCTCCCATGTCCTCAGAGGAGCTGTTTCCTGTGTCAGACCCAGTCCGTGAGTTTCTAAATGGTCTCAGGATGACTTCTCTGAGAGGCAGAACTTGTAAGGCCAGGATCACATGCTCTGGAGTCAGCCTTTCTGACTGGACCCTTGTTCCGTATGTACAGTGGTGAGAATCAGGGCCAGCTGCTCAGTCTCTCTGCCTTGTATTTGACCCATATTTAAATCCCCACTGATTGAAGCACAGTACATGCATGCTCAAGTTGCTACATCATGTCTGACTCTTTGTAACATCATGAACTGTAACCCACCAGGTTCGTCTGTCCATGGAATCTCCCTGGGAAGAATACTGAAGTGGGTAGTCATTTCCTCCTCCAGGGGATCTTTCAGACCCAGAGATCAAACCTATGTCTCCTGCTTGGCAGGAGGATTTCTTTGCCACTGAGTCACCAGAGAAGCCTACTGAAACACAGCAGTCACTCATTAAAATCTATGTGGAGTTAAACTTTCAGTTATCTCACACTGCTGTCATATCTCTACCAAGAATTATAAAATATGAAACAAATAAAAACAGCAAGTTCTTAAAGAGTTTGGAGGTTGGTGGAATTTTCACACTCATTGTTTTCCTCCCATGTAACTAAAAGGAAAAAGAAAGGAGGGGGAAAATCAATAAATCCCAATCCTTTCCCCAGTGATTCTAGGTCGTTAAAAATTGTCAGTGTAGGGCTTCCCTGGTAATCCAGTGTGTAAGGACACAGTCTTGCAGTGCAAGGGGTGCCAGTTCGATCCCTGGCTTGGGAAGATCCCACGTGCTGTGGAGTGGCTGGACGGATGTGTCCAACTACTGAGTTGGAGCTCTGGAGTGCATGTGCCCAGAGCCGGTGCTCTGCAGTGACAGAGGCCACTGTGATGGGAGGCTCACACGGGCCAAAGAACAAAGGTGGATGGAAATGAGTAGATGAAAGACCAATAGAAGTGGCCAAAAAAAACAAAACAAAAAAAATTGTGAGTGTAAGAAACCTCATGCTTCTCATTTTAGAACATAGAGTATGTGAGTAAACTCAGAGTCTTCCCTCGTTAACTATTAGTTCACAATTAATTCCAAACTAAACATTGTTATAGACATAGCTTGGTCAGCCTAAGTATGAATTTTGTTCTATGAGTTTTCTTCAGCTTATTGGGGCTACAAATTTGGTTGGTTATTGATTTCTTCTATTTCAACTGATAAATAAACATGTTATTATGAGATGAACAGGAGCTAAAGAATCCAAATCATCTACTTTTTTTAAAGGAGGGGGGTGGGCTTCATCTAATCTTGGCAGATACATATTCTAACTCTAACATGCATTTTCTAAAATGGAAATGCAATGTCCTGAAATAAGACACCACACTTAAAATTGTCTGCATACCCCACATTCTGAGCCCACAAATAGCAAACAAAGATTTTAAAACTAAGTCTATTTATTTCCCAGCAATATTATCTTTTAAAGACAGATGAAATCCCAGTAAGAGAGAATTCCATTAATTCAAAAAAAGTGACATAAGTGCTTTGTAACTTTGCCACAGAACATCTGTTGGGAAGTGGATGTAATTGGAGAGGTGAGAAGGGTGCCCATGCCAGCGGAGGGTAGAAAAGACAACAGGTTTCGGGGAGTAGGGAAGGCAGAATGTGGGCGGTGATAAAGAAGGAGCTCAGCTGGATGTGCTGAGGCACTTTGAGCACAAATGTGAACAGAGAGAGAGCAGGCTCGGCTGAACAGCGGGGCATCACTGATTCAGCAAGAAGTGATTTTCCTTTCCTTTTCATTCTCCCCAGCAGGGGCTTTCTGACCAAACTCCACTGCCTCTCCCCGCCAGTCTCCTGGGTTTCCAGGCGAGAGGCCTGGGAAGATCCCACGTGCTGTGGAGTGGCTGGACGGATGTGTCCAACTACTGAGTTGGAGCTCTGGAGTGCATGTGCCCAGAGCCGGTGCTCTGCAGTGACAGAGGCCACTGTGATGGGAGGCTCACACGGGCCAAAGAACAAAGGTGGATGGAAATGAGTAGATGAAAGACCAATAGAAGTGGCCAAAAAAAACAAAACAAAAAAAATTGTGAGTGTAAGAAACCTCATGCTTCTCATTTTAGAACATAGAGTATGTGAGTAAACTCAGAGTCTTCCCTACGTTAACTATTAGTTCACAATTAATTCCAAACTAAACATTGTTATAGACATAGCTTGGTCAGCCTAAGTATGAATTTTGTTCTATGAGTTTTCTTCAGCTTATTGGGGCTACAAATTTGGTTGGTTATTGATTTCTTCTATTTCAACTGATAAATAAACATGTTATTATGAGATGAACAGGAGCTAAAGAATCCAAATCATCTACTTTTTTTAAAGGAGGGGGGTGGGCTTCATCTAATCTTGGCAGATACATATTCTAACTCTAACATGCATTTTCTAAAATGGAAATGCAATGTCCTGAAATAAGACACCACACTTAAAATTGTCTGCATACCCCACATTCTGAGCCCACAAATAGCAAACAAAGATTTTAAAACTAAGTCTATTTATTTCCCAGCAATATTATCTTTTAAAGACAGATGAAATCCCAGTAAGAGAGAATTCCATTAATTCAAAAAAAGTGACATAAGTGCTTTGTAACTTTGCCACAGAACATCTGTTGGGAAGTGGATGTAATTGGAGAGGTGAGAAGGGTGCCCATGCCAGCGGAGGGTAGAAAAGACAACAGGTTTCGGGGAGTAGGGAAGGCAGAATGTGGGCGGTGATAAAGAAGGAGCTCAGCTGGATGTGCTGAGGCACTTTGAGCACAAATGTGAACAGAGAGAGAGCAGGCTCGGCTGAACAGCGGGGCATCACTGATTCAGCAAGAAGTGATTTTCCTTTCCTTTTCATTCTCCCCAGCAGGGGCTTTCTGACCAAACTCCACTGCCTCTCCCCGCCAGTCTCCTGGGTTTCCAGAGCGAGAGGACCCATGAGAAGACTGGGGGCGAGGTGGGGCCGAGTCCTGGTGCGCACCACGGTTCACACAGGTATCCCCAGGCCCTCGTGATGCCTGGGGTGGACTCACTTGAGCCACGTCACCAGGAGGCATCCAGTAGCTTCCCCAAGAGGTTGCTGGACCCAGGCTGCCCACTTTCACGCTTCAGTCAGAATAATTCATTTCACTCGGTAATTCAAGATTAAATTTTTAAAGAGATGATTTCATGTGTTTTTGACCGATTTACCTTTGTAAAGGTTTTTTTAAAAATAGATTAAACTAAATGAACTCATTTAAATGAATTTTTACAAAAACAATCATTATTTTATCACTTGAAAAAAGCAATACAATGTGACCAGTTTTACTTGAATGTGGAAACACTGATGATGATACAAGTTTCACAAGAAAAAAAATGTGGCACTATCCATCTAGAACAGAGATTTTTTTACACACAAGTGCTTCAAGCTCACAGGAATGACTAGAAAAAAATGTACTCCAGGAAAATGGGTCTGGCAGTGAGGAAACACCCAGAGCTCCTCGAGGCAGTACGAGTTAGTGAGCCTTCCTCAGGGGTCTAGACGTTCTGGAGGTAAGACTGTGCTTTGGTTTCTACATTTAATCCCTCCCGTCTAATAAGACTCCTCCAAAGCAGGCATCTTGTCTCACCTCATTTCCTTGACAGCTTCACTTCATGTTGCCCCCCACACATTTAGTGGCCAATAAAAACCCCCCAAACAAAAGCAAAACCCACAACCGCAGAGTGGCCTGTTTGGCTCAGAGTTTCCCTAGAATGAAGTAACAGTCACTCCACTTTTTCTAGTGCCAATCTGTCCTGACACTGGTAATCCACAAATCATGTTCACACCTGCTGTTTCATAGTGATTTAATTTTGTATGACGAGCCTGGTGCTGCAGGGCAGCCATAGTTCCTTGTTTTTAGGAAGGTCCATTGACTTCTTTCAACAATAAGCATACCATTTAATCAAAGACACCCATGGCTTGGGCTTCCCTAATGGCTCCATGATAAAGAGCCCACCTGCCAATGCAGAAGATGCAAGTGTGATCCCTGGATTCCCCAAATCCTGCAGAGACGGAAATGACAATCCACTCCAGTATTCTTGCCTGGGGAATCCCATGGACAGAGGAGCCTGGCGGGCTATAACCCATGGGGTTGTGTCACCTCAGACATGATTTGGCAACTAAACAACAACAAAAATAAATGACCTAGGAAGCATCCATGTGTGATGGGGGAGGCAGGCATCAACACCCATGAGCTGAGCATCAGGACACAATGTGACCCCTCCCCGACGTGTAACAGGTTCTCTACCTACGTCTTACTCTTGGTGTTGAGAACACGTAAGGTAAAGATAAAGAGTGATCACCTACTGCGAGAAAACTAAGCTGCTCCTGTAGTCTGTTCCCTTCAATTCTTAGGTAAAACTTTCATGGAAAAAGCCTGATCCAAACTGATTCTCTAAAATTTGGCATTTCCCTTGACCTCCTTTCCTAGTTTCTTACTAAGTAAAAGCCCAGTATTTGGAAAACATATTCTTCAGCTTCAGAGTCACCAGCCCCAGCTGTCGGATGAAATCGGATTTGATTCTGTGTTGAGGCTACAAACATGCCTGAAAGTTAGGTCTCATTTTTCAGCAAGGTGTTGGAAAGTTATGGAGATAGGAAATGAAATTTCTCTCCAATCACATTGCGCTTGTAACCTGTACTTCATAGCAATCAACATGAATAATCGACAGTTTCATTTTAAAACTTCTTTTTCAGCGTTGTAACTTAGTTAAGGATAGAATCATATAAGTTTTTTGCTTTTGCTTTTGCCATTCGAACTCTAACTGTGGGCCTAGAATGAAGTAACAGTCACTCCACTTTTTCTAGTGCCAATCTGTCCTGACACTGGTAATCCACAAATCATGTTCACACCTGCTGTTTCATAGTGATTTAATTTTGTATGACGAGCCTGGTGCTGCAGGGCAGCCATAGTTCCTTGTTTTTAGGAAGGTCCATTGACTTCTTTCAACAATAAGCATACCATTTAATCAAAGACACCCATGGCTTGGGCTTCCCTAATGGCTCCATGATAAAGAGCCCACCTGCCAATGCAGAAGATGCAAGTGTGATCCCTGGATTCCCCAAATCCTGCAGAGACGGAAATGACAATCCACTCCAGTATTCTTGCCTGGGGAATCCCATGGACAGAGGAGCCTGGCGGGCTATAACCCATGGGGTTGTGTCACCTCAGACATGATTTGGCAACTAAACAACAACAAAAATAAATGACCTAGGAAGCATCCATGTGTGATGGGGGAGGCAGGCATCAACACCCATGAGCTGAGCATCAGGACACAATGTGACCCCTCCCCGACGTGTAACAGGTTCTCTACCTACGTCTTACTCTTGGTGTTGAGAACACGTAAGGTAAAGATAAAGAGTGATCACCTACTGCGAGAAAACTAAGCTGCTCCTGTAGTCTGTTCCCTTCAATTCTTAGGTAAAACTTTCATGGAAAAAGCCTGATCCAAACTGATTCTCTAAAATTTGGCATTTCCCTTGACCTCCTTTCCTAGTTTCTTACTAAGTAAAAGCCCAGTATTTGGAAAACATATTCTTCAGCTTCAGAGTCACCAGCCCCAGCTGTCGGATGAAATCGGATTTGATTCTGTGTTGAGGCTACAAACATGCCTGAAAGTTAGGTCTCATTTTTCAGCAAGGTGTTGGAAAGTTATGGAGATAGGAAATGAAATTTCTCTCCAATCACATTGCGCTTGTAACCTGTACTTCATAGCAATCAACATGAATAATCGACAGTTTCATTTTAAAACTTCTTTTTCAGCGTTGTAACTTAGTTAAGGATAGAATCATATAAGTTTTTTGCTTTTGCTTTTGCCATTCGAACTCTAACTGTGGGCCTTGAATAGAAATAACGCTCTGTTTTCACAAAAAAAGAGAGAAAAAAATGTATTTTATGAGCTTGTAGAAGTTATTTTGCCAGTGAAACTTGGGGACAGTGATGAGTTGATGAAGGGGAATATCTTGAACGTTCATTTTCCAGGCAAGGCAAATGGAATTATCTAGTCATTCCATACCACAATAAAAGAGCATAGGTAACTTTCCAAGCAGATATATGCAATTCTGGGAAGATAAACCTGGGCTTGGCAGATAGAAGCAGTTTAAAACACCATTTCCTTTTCATTAGTAAATTTATACTTTTCAGCTTAAGAGAATCTTTGAACTCATTTCTTTCTCTTCCTGGGTTCGTATTTCAAATATGGGTTTGGGAGGGCCCATTTTGACCTGTCACTAAAATAGGAAGTGAAAAGCAAACAGCTGTCACTAACCCGGTGTCAGAAAGTGATTTAAAAGATTAGACAATAACTCTTCTGTTGAAGTGAGGTCTCTATAGGCTTTTTTTTCTCCTCTAGGTAGCATCACATTTGCTTAAGAAAATACCAACTTAAATGAACACAACAAATGAACAAATCAAAACCTCAGCTCCTACCCATGCTTCCCCATCTGCACTAGGACTTCCTGGGGATGATGCTTACAAGCCCCCGATTGCACCAGAGTCAGAGAGTCAGCTCTGCAGAATGGGAGGAACGGTGGTAATGAGGCAGCAGTGCCCAGTGAAGAAAGGGGAAAGATGAAAAAGAATAAGAATTAGCCCCTGGTGCTGCAGAACTAAGGAGACCCACAAAGGCTGATTTCAAATGGCTGGTGCTCTCACATCTTAGGGATGAACTTGCTTCTTGATGCACTCATAGTTCCCATTAATGTTAATGCTGCCAAGCCCACCGAGAAGAGAATAGGGATCCTTAGTTTACTTTCATCAAATTCTTTTTTTTTTTTTTTTAGTTACCTTTCTGAATTAAGACGGGAACCTATGATAATGTACAAACACGCTGGGTTGAAAAAAGAAAAAGAGAATAACCCATGAGCCATAAAGCTTATCCAAAGTACACAGAGGAGACCACAGCTTGTGTAAAGCACTAGCCAAGATCCTCAGTCAAATTCCATCCAACGGTCTTTCATGAGGATGAATTCAGAAAGTCAGAGACACATTCTGTTTTGGGTACCATTCACACAACCATCCCTCTCCCCAAAACACCATGTTAAAATCTCTCCAATAAATACTGAGTCCATGTTATCAGTATTTTTTTTTACAAATAGGAAAATTGGGGAAAAAAGGAAAAAAAAAAAACTTTTACTAATTAGAATAATTCAGTGAGAGGTAGAAGAGGATTAGCTTCCAGGCAGGGTAAGTTCAGTGGTGAAATGAAATTGAACAGATCTAAGTTTCCAGGAGATGAACACAACAAAGATGAACAACATTTTTAAAACATTCACGCTGTAGTGTCAGAAGAGATGTGATTGATTCAGGGTGGACCCTGTGGGATGACATGGGTGTGGATCTTGAGGACGTTTTAATTTTATATGTGCTGTATGTCAGGGTGATTCCAGTCAAGGTCTTTGTGACATGGATGACTGACTATAGGCACGCAGTGGAAATGAGTAAGGGGATAGAGCATTTGTAGTAGAATCATTACCCTTTCAACTAGTCGTCTAAGCTGGGCTCTCATCAGTTAAAGCCTATTCTGAACACAGATGGGAACTCTGAGTCTCATTACCCTGGTTGGCACTATTCCCTGTAGTTTCTGAATTGAGAAACATTTTTCAGTGATAGCTCTCACTCTTACACCATAACTCCTTATTCTACAATCAGAAACTGTCCATCCTTCATTCACTATATTTAAAAAAAAAAAAAAACAATGGGATAGGGATAAATAACCACATTTGAGCATTTCAGGTCTGTGTTTCAGAAACCTGATTCCACATCTGTACACTCTTAAACCTGCCATCTTTAAAACTTGATATTGCCTATAATGGAATAAATAAACACTGCTATAAAATCATGCAAAATTCTACCTAAATGAATAAGACAAAGAAATACAAGGCTAGATAGTAGAGTTCAAATGACTAGTATAGAAAGTGAACCTCATAGTTAGATCTAAAAATGTTAAAAGTAGCCTGTTTTATACCTTGAGAATGTTACCTAAGATGTTTAATGATCCACATTTCTTGATCTGTTTCTAAATCAGCAGTTAGTTAACCAGTAAAGATTTCTAGCCATCTTTAGGGGTATAATAAATAACAAACTGCTTATATTTAAAGTAATCAACTCGTCTAACATCACAAACAAAAATAGACTCAAAAGGGATCAAAGACCTAAATGTAAGTCCAGACATGATAAAACTCTTAAAAAAACAGTGACATGCTTACACATCCCTCTCCCCAAAACACCATGTTAAAATCTCTCCAATAAATACTGAGTCCATGTTATCAGTATTTTTTTTTACAAATAGGAAAATTGGGGAAAAAAGGAAAAAAAAAAAACTTTTACTAATTAGAATAATTCAGTGAGAGGTAGAAGAGGATTAGCTTCCAGGCAGGGTAAGTTCAGTGGTGAAATGAAATTGAACAGATCTAAGTTTCCAGGAGATGAACACAACAAAGATGAACAACATTTTTAAAACATTCACGCTGTAGTGTCAGAAGAGATGTGATTGATTCAGGGTGGACCCTGTGGGATGACATGGGTGTGGATCTTGAGGACGTTTTAATTTTATATGTGCTGTATGTCAGGGTGATTCCAGTCAAGGTCTTTGTGACATGGATGACTGACTATAGGCACGCAGTGGAAATGAGTAAGGGGATAGAGCATTTGTAGTAGAATCATTACCCTTTCAACTAGTCGTCTAAGCTGGGCTCTCATCAGTTAAAGCCTATTCTGAACACAGATGGGAACTCTGAGTCTCATTACCCTGGTTGGCACTATTCCCTGTAGTTTCTGAATTGAGAAACATTTTTCAGTGATAGCTCTCACTCTTACACCATAACTCCTTATTCTACAATCAGAAACTGTCCATCCTTCATTCACTATATTTAAAAAAAAAAAAAAACAATGGGATAGGGATAAATAACCACATTTGAGCATTTCAGGTCTGTGTTTCAGAAACCTGATTCCACATCTGTACACTCTTAAACCTGCCATCTTTAAAACTTGATATTGCCTATAATGGAATAAATAAACACTGCTATAAAATCATGCAAAATTCTACCTAAATGAATAAGACAAAGAAATACAAGGCTAGATAGTAGAGTTCAAATGACTAGTATAGAAAGTGAACCTCATAGTTAGATCTAAAAATGTTAAAAGTAGCCTGTTTTATACCTTGAGAATGTTACCTAAGATGTTTAATGATCCACATTTCTTGATCTGTTTCTAAATCAGCAGTTAGTTAACCAGTAAAGATTTCTAGCCATCTTTAGGGGTATAATAAATAACAAACTGCTTATATTTAAAGTAATCAACTCGTCTAACATCACAAACAAAAATAGACTCAAAAGGGATCAAAGACCTAAATGTAAGTCCAGACATGATAAAACTCTTAAAGGAAAATATAGACAGAATACTCTTTGACATAAATTGTAGCAGTATCTTCTTTGATCCACCTCCTAGAGTAATGAAAATGAAAACAAAAATAAACAAATGGGACCTAATTAAACTTAAAAGATTCTACACAGCAAAAGAAACCATAAACAAAATGAAAAGACAGCTCACAGAATGGGAGAAAATATCTGCAAACAAAGCGACTGACAAGGGACTAATCTCCAAAATATATAAACAGCTCACGCAGCTCTATATTAAAAAAAACAAACCCAAACAACCCAATCAAAAAATGGGCAGAAGATCTAAATAGATATTTCTCCACAGAAGACATGGCCAAAAAGTACATGAAAAGATGCTCAACATCACTAGGTATTAGAGAAAAGCAAATCAAAGCTGCAATGAGGTATTATCTCACATTGGTCAGAATGACTATCATCCAAAAATCTACAAATAATAAATTCTGGAAAGGAAGTGCCAAAAGGGAACTCTCCCTACACTGTTGGTGGGAATGCAAATTGGTCCACCTGGTATGGAGAACACTGTGGAGTTTCCTTAAAAATCTAAATATAGAACTCTGAATGATTCAGCAATCCTACTCTCAGGCATATATCCAGAGAAGTTAATAATTAAAAAATATATATTGTAAATAGTGTTCACAGCAGCACTATTTACAATAGCTAAAACAAGAAAGCAACCTAAATGTCTATTGACAGGAATGGATAAAGAAAATGTGGTACATATATACAAGGAATAAGACAAAGAAATACAAGGCTAGATAGTAGAGTTCAAATGACTAGTATAGAAAGTGAACCTCATAGTTAGATCTAAAATGTTAAAAGTAGCCTGTTTTATACCTTGAGAATGTTACCTAAGATGTTTAATGATCCACATTTCTTGATCTGTTTCTAAATCAGCAGTTAGTTAACCAGTAAAGATTTCTAGCCATCTTTAGGGGTATAATAAATAACAAACTGCTTATATTTAAAGTAATCAACTCGTCTAACATCACAAACAAAAATAGACTCAAAAGGGATCAAAGACCTAAATGTAAGTCCAGACATGATAAAACTCTTAAAGGAAAATATAGACAGAATACTCTTTGACATAAATTGTAGCAGTATCTTCTTTGATCCACCTCCTAGAGTAATGAAAATGAAAACAAAAATAAACAAATGGGACCTAATTAAACTTAAAAGATTCTACACAGCAAAAGAAACCATAAACAAAATGAAAAGACAGCTCACAGAATGGGAGAAAATATCTGCAAACAAAGCGACTGACAAGGGACTAATCTCCAAAATATATAAACAGCTCACGCAGCTCTATATTAAAAAAAACAAACCCAAACAACCCAATCAAAAAATGGGCAGAAGATCTAAATAGATATTTCTCCACAGAAGACATGGCCAAAAGTACATGAAAAGATGCTCAACATCACTAGGTATTAGAGAAAAGCAAATCAAAGCTGCAATGAGGTATTATCTCACATTGGTCAGAATGACTATCATCCAAAAATCTACAAATAATAAATTCTGGAAAGGAAGTGCCAAAAGGGAACTCTCCCTACACTGTTGGTGGGAATGCAAATTGGTCCACCTGGTATGGAGAACACTGTGGAGTTTCCTTAAAAATCTAAATATAGAACTCTGAATGATTCAGCAATCCTACTCTCAGGCATATATCCAGAGAAGTTAATAATTAAAAAATATATATTGTAAATAGTGTTCACAGCAGCACTATTTACAATAGCTAAAACAAGAAAGCAACCTAAATGTCTATTGACAGGAATGGATAAAGAAAATGTGGTACATATATACAAGGGAATATTAGTCACAAAATGAATGAAACAATGCCATCTGCAGTAATATAAATGGATTTATAAATGAACTTATTGAGCAATATAAAGACATATATCATATGATACAACTCACATGTGGGATTTAACTTTTAAAGTGATACAAATGAACTTATTTACAAAACAGATTTATAGATAATGAAAAAATTTAGGATTACCAAAGTGGAAACGTAAGGAAGAGGATTAATCAGGAGCTTGGGATTAACATATACATTACTATATGTAAGACAGACAATAAACAAGGACGTGGTATGTGTATAGCACATGAAACTCTACTCAATATTCTGTGATAACCTATATAAGGAAAGAATCAGAAAAAAATGAATATATGTATCTGTATAACTGAATCACTGTTGTATATCTGATATGAACACATTGTAAATCAGTTGTACTCCAATAAAATTTTTAAAAATTAGACATAAAGGACACTAAGCATACATATATGTACCATTATATCTATGTATGATATTGCTAAGCTCCTGATTTATCCTCCTCCTTACATTTCCACTTTAGTAATCCTAGGCTTTTTCATTATTTATAAACATATTCTTGCTTAAGGGAACCAAGACGTATAAAGCCCAGAATTTTAAATAAATAAGGCTTATTGAACATTAAAAACATACAAAAAAATCTGTTTGTTTTGTAAATAAGTTCATCTGTATCATTTAAAAAATTAGATCCCACATATGAGTCATATCATATAATATTTCATACTGCATTGCAATTATTTTTGTCTAAGCAGTCTATTTTCTTTTAAAGATATTTAAATATTGAGGGAAAATGGTATATATTTACTCATGTTGCCATTTCTGGGGTTGTTCATTCTTTTGTAAATATATCTGGTATCATTTTACTGGGTATAGAATTCTAGGTTGATGACATTTTACTTCCTGTATTTTAAAGATGGTGATTCACAGCTTCCAATGAGAAATATGTTCTTATTCTTATTCTAAGTGTTAAAGGGTACTCCTGCCAGTGCAGGAGATACAGGTTAGATCCCTCATCCAGGAAGATCCCACATGCCGTGGAACAACTAAGTCCATGTGTCACAACTATTGAGCCTGTGCTCTAGGGCCTAGAAGCCACAACTATGGAACTCACGTGCTCTAACTATTGAAGCTGAGAGCCTGCACTCTGCAATAAGAGAAGCCACTACAACGAGAAACCAGCACATTGCAACTATAGAGAAGCCCCTGCTTGCTGAAACTAGAGAAAGCCTGCTCAGCAACAAAAGACCCAGCACAACCAAAAATAAATGAATAAACAACAACAAAAAATACATCAAAGTCCCACTGCCTCGGTTTTTTCTTTAGCTGTTATTTCTCAGGCTGTTTTTAGGATGTTTCCTGTCACCAGTTTTGTTGGTTTTTTTCTTTGGCCACTTCTATTGGTCTTTCATTTATTTCCATCTTTATTCTTTGGCCTGTGTGGGCCTCCCACAGGACCTCTCTTGTCACAGAGAACCGGCTCTGGGCGCATGCACTCCAGAGCTCCAGCTCTGTAGTTGGACACATTGGTCCAGCCTCTCCGCATCACGTGGGATCTTCCCAGGCCAGGGATTGAACTGGTGCCCCCTGCCCTGCAAGGTGGTGTCCTTATCCACTGGACCACCAGGGAAGCCCCTGTCACCAGTTTTGATCTATTATGGATTTCATTTTTTCTCTCTCTTTTTTTCCCATCTGCCCTCCCACCCCTCTGGGCCATTGCATAGTCCCATGTAAGATCCTTTAACCACAGCACATTGACAATAGTTATCTCTCTTACATTTTTAAAAACCTGTTTTTCTTCTCTTTCACTTTAGTTTCTATTGCTATGTTTTCTGATTCCTAATATTTTATCCTGCAATTTCTAACTTACTGATAATCTTATCCACATTAGAATATGGCAATAATTACCACTTTACTGTTCTTGTCTCCTAATTTTAACATCTGTGTCAGTTGTTCACAGGTTCTAATTGATTTACTTATTTGTTATGGACTTTTCTCTGCTTCTATTTCTGGTATTTTTGACTGGATATGACATTGTGAATTTTATTTGTTGGATCCTGGGCATACCTGTTTTTCTATAAATATTATTGAGATTTGTTCTGGGATACAGTTGAATAACTTAGAAACAATTTGATTTGGGGAGGGTCTTGCTTTTAAGATTTGTTAGATGAGACTGGAATGATGGTCAAGATCCCACATGCCGTGGAACAACTAAGTCCATGTGTCACAACTATTGAGCCTGTGCTCTAGGGCCTAGAAGCCACAACTATGGAACTCACGTGCTCTAACTATTGAAGCTGAGAGCCTGCACTCTGCAATAAGAGAAGCCACTACAACGAGAAACCAGCACATTGCAACTATAGAGAAGCCCCTGCTTGCTGAAACTAGAGAAAGCCTGCTCAGCAACAAAAGACCCAGCACAACCAAAAATAAATGAATAAACAACAACAAAAAATACATCAAAGTCCCACTGCCTCGGTTTTTTCTTTAGCTGTTATTTCTCAGGCTGTTTTTAGGATGTTTCCTGTCACCAGTTTTGTTGGTTTTTTTCTTTGGCCACTTCTATTGGTCTTTCATTTATTTCCATCTTTATTCTTTGGCCTGTGTGGGCCTCCCACAGGACCTCTCTTGTCACAGAGAACCGGCTCTGGGCGCATGCACTCCAGAGCTCCAGCTCTGTAGTTGGACACATTGGTCCAGCCTCTCCGCATCACGTGGGATCTTCCCAGGCCAGGGATTGAACTGGTGCCCCCTGCCCTGCAAGGTGGTGTCCTTATCCACTGGACCACCAGGGAAGCCCCTGTCACCAGTTTTGATCTATTATGGATTTCATTTTTTCTCTCTCTTTTTTTCCCATCTGCCCTCCCACCCCTCTGGGCCATTGCATAGTCCCATGTAAGATCCTTTAACCACAGCACATTGACAATAGTTATCTCTCTTACATTTTTAAAAACCTGTTTTTCTTCTCTTTCACTTTAGTTTCTATTGCTATGTTTTCTGATTCCTAATATTTTATCCTGCAATTTCTAACTTACTGATAATCTTATCCACATTAGAATATGGCAATAATTACCACTTTACTGTTCTTGTCTCCTAATTTTAACATCTGTGTCAGTTGTTCACAGGTTCTAATTGATTTACTTATTTGTTATGGACTTTTCTCTGCTTCTATTTCTGGTATTTTTGACTGGATATGACATTGTGAATTTTATTTGTTGGATCCTGGGCATACCTGTTTTTCTATAAATATTATTGAGATTTGTTCTGGGATACAGTTGAATAACTTAGAAACAATTTGATTTGGGGGAGGGGTCTTGCTTTTAAGATTTGTTAGATGAGACTGGAATGATGGTCAGAATAGGGCTAATTATTCCCTACTGTTGAATCAAATTCCTTATGTATACTCTACCTAATGTTCTATGAAGCCTGATAACTCTAGTCTGGCCAAAAGGAAAGAGGAATGATTTCAATCCTACCCAAATGCTGGGCACTGTTGCCTCTAGTCCTTTCTTAGAGGGTTCTTCCCACACCCTTGCTTGCTTCACTTGCAAGCACCAATTTATGCTCAGCTGAATACTTAAGGACACTTGTCTACAAATTTCTCGTGTTATCTCTCAGTGCCCGTCTCTCATCTCTGGTTCTCTGCCCCATGGATTCCAGCCATCTAGGGCTCCGCATCCTCTCAGTTTTGTTTCCTCAACTGGAGCTCCACCAGGCTCTGCCAGAAACCTAGTTCCTGTAAACAGGAGCAGTTCTAGAGTTCACTTTTGTTTCCTATCTCTCAAGCATCACTGTCTTTCCTGATCTCCATAAACCTGGAAAGTAATGGTTTATATATTCTGCCTCTTTTCTGCTTTTTCAGGTGCAAGGTCAACCCAGACTCTGTTACTCTTGGTTGGAGGCAGAAGATATCAGACTCGCTGTAAATGTGAAGAAATCAAATTGTTCTTGCATTTAAGATAAAATTTACTTATAAGAGGCATCTAATAATTCTTTTTAAATGATAAATATTTTTAAACAAAATATTACATTTGAATTACTTTGTAGGAAAACATGTAGCACTCTAGCACACATATTCACCTGGTTCCAGAGAAAATGCCTTTGGTTTGGGATCAAAACTGTACCTGTTTCTGTCTCAAGCAAAATAAAGCATTTGGATAGCTGTCATTAAGAGATCTGGATGTCTTTATTTTTTCACTCAAATTAAGGACACCAAATTAAGTATGATCTTCATCTCCAGGCTGGCTGTCTAGTTTGAAATAATTCTGGGACCACCTCTTTCTTCTTTTGGCTTTAAAGTTGAAAGAAAAAAAAATGGTTTGCCAAAAATACATGACAATTCACTTTGCAAAGCTAAATTCTGAGCCATGGAAACTCACACTGAATCAAGGGCTGTGTTCTGAATTGCATTTATCAAACTAAGGTTGGATTTGCCAACCTGGGGCACTGCCCGATTGTCATTTCCAGGAAAATGATGTGAGAAAATACTTTGAAGAGGGAAAATAATTATCCTCCCTCAACAACTTCAAAGGTAGTCCTAGAAAATGAAAATGAATCCATTTCTCCTGACTTCAGGACCATATTATCAACTGTGAACTTGTTTCACGACAAAAATTCAGAGTGGATAGTCAGTTTTTCTGAACTGGATCCATATACTGTAGTAAGGAAAGAGAGTGTTCACCTCTCCCTTTGGGTGCCAGCCAACAGGGCCAGGAGAGATGCTAGCTGGGGAAGAAACATTGCATGCTTCTGTTCTCCCACGACTTCTATACAAAACCTTCTGAAAAGGTCAGAGCCTACCCCAGAACACAGTGTTCATGGCTCACCTCTCCTATTTTTCAAGGTCCAGCTAAAATCATAACTGCTGTCCATGAAGCTTTCTCCAGATAGGTCAACTTCCATTGCTATTTTCCTTCCTGTTTAATAGTTTAGATGGTCTTACTCTAAAGTCTAGATTTTGGTGTTCAATCTTATATTGTTTTTTAATTGTTTCTGTGCTTATATTTGCTTACTGATGGACTCGTGCATTACTTTAGGGCAGAGAATATGAAATTATTTTTCTTTACATCTCTTGTGTCTAATAAAGTCACCACTTCCTCTGTCGTCTGTAACTAGTCACTGCTTTTATAACCATGGACAAGTCAACGAAACTCTTTTTAGCCCACAGTAATATAATCCATATATTTTG
This sequence comes from Tragulus kanchil, assembly GCA_022376925.1. Lineage (NCBI taxonomy): Eukaryota > Metazoa > Chordata > Mammalia > Artiodactyla > Tragulidae > Tragulus > Tragulus kanchil. The sequence continues at coordinate 99,293,934 of JAIOJX010000024.1, forward strand.
GAGTTTAGATTAGCTGCTTTACATGGGTCATTATGATATAAAATTTTACAGTGCTATTGATTCTGTATACAATTCCATCCATTAAGTCTATATTTGTTGATTCCAAATTTGTGCCAAGCACCATGATATAAGCAAAGATGATCAGGACAATGAACTTATAATTTGGAGAGTACGGAGAGGTTTGCTTAAGGGGCAGAAAAGAATGTATCTAGAAAAAATCCAGCACAGGTGGATAAAATACAGCAGAGGAATACTCAACCAGCTTTGAAGCAGACTTGTAAATTCCACTGGCAATTTGACCTTGGGGAAATGGAGCTGGATTTGGTTATTTAATGAAGATGGCCACAAATAAGCTAATGACATTAGTCAGACAATTCTTTCAAAAATTTAATATTTAGTTATTTTTGGCTAATATTACTTTCCTCAGAAGAAATGTGCCAATGAAAATATTCAGAATGTTCTGTGCTTATATCTAGGAGGAGACATTAGAATTATGGGGGGTGGATTCTAGTCCCTGCTATGTGTCATAAGAGGGAAAAGACCTTATGGGGTAGCAGACTTTAGTATTTAACCTTCCTAAAAGCTATCAGTATCTAGATATTCTGGACTTCCACAATGTCATCAATGCATTTCTCATAGAGGCTGAATTATATTTTATATTAATCACCACTCTTCAATGGCCAACAAAAGGCCCACATATTGTCCCTGTGTCCTTCATGAGATCCACAAATAACTAATTAACCTCCCCTACAAAAGTCAGCATGAAAACAGAAGAAAATCTCTGTGCTCAAGCTTCGCAGATCTGAGTCCAGATCTCCTGAGCAAGCTCTGTGAAGTTTCCTTTCCCCTCACAGAGTTCTCTCCAGAATTAAATGCTTATTGACTTCACGCTAATATCCATTTAGTAATCTGCCGTTTTTGTTTGTTTTAATATAGCGCTCAGTTTTACAGTGGAAGGGAATTATGCAGTTTAGAAGTATGAATATTAAAAAAGGATTTAATTAAATCTGTTGCCTGAAACCTCTGTCTAAAGCTATAATGACAAATTTAGTCCATATTTATTATGGTGCACAGGGGACCTAAACCAGATCATTAGTTTATATGCCTTACTCAGTAGTGAAGTTCTAAAACTTTACATTTTGCATATTATTACATTATTCATTTTTCCAACTAGGCATAAAATACGACTTCCCATGAGTACAATACTTAATTCTTCAAAATATACAAAGATAGCAATAAAATGATTAAATTACAACTCTTACATCTGTTCTTCTTGTTTGATTATAAATTAAAATGTTTTAAAACAGGAGAAAACAATTCAGGTAACAAATGGATTTAAACTGTTCAACTTCCTACCGGTTAGGGAACAGATAAATACAGACACATAAACATAAAAGATAGAGATCTGCAAATAATACAGAAAGGTGCCCAATTTGACCTTGGGGAAATGGAGCTGGATTTGGTTATTTAATGAAGATGGCCACAAATAAGCTAATGACATTAGTCAGACAATTCTTTCAAAAATTTAATATTTAGTTATTTTTGGCTAATATTACTTTCCTCAGAAGAAATGTGCCAATGAAAATATTCAGAATGTTCTGTGCTTATATCTAGGAGGAGACATTAGAATTATGGGGGGTGGATTCTAGTCCCTGCTATGTGTCATAAGAGGGAAAAGACCTTATGGGGTAGCAGACTTTAGTATTTAACCTTCCTAAAAGCTATCAGTATCTAGATATTCTGGACTTCCACAATGTCATCAATGCATTTCTCATAGAGGCTGAATTATATTTTATATTAATCACCACTCTTCAATGGCCAACAAAAGGCCCACATATTGTCCCTGTGTCCTTCATGAGATCCACAAATAACTAATTAACCTCCCCTACAAAAGTCAGCATGAAAACAGAAGAAAATCTCTGTGCTCAAGCTTCGCAGATCTGAGTCCAGATCTCCTGAGCAAGCTCTGTGAAGTTTCCTTTCCCCTCACAGAGTTCTCTCCAGAATTAAATGCTTATTGACTTCACGCTAATATCCATTTAGTAATCTGCCGTTTTTGTTTGTTTTAATATAGCGCTCAGTTTTACAGTGGAAAGGGGAATTATGCAGTTTAGAAGTATGAATATTAAAAAAGGATTTAATTAAATCTGTTGCCTGAAACCTCTGTCTAAAGCTATAATGACAAATTTAGTCCATATTTATTATGGTGCACAGGGGACCTAAACCAGATCATTAGTTTATATGCCTTACTCAGTAGTGAAGTTCTAAAACTTTACATTTTGCATATTATTACATTATTCATTTTTCCAACTAGGCATAAAATACGACTTCCCATGAGTACAATACTTAATTCTTCAAAATATACAAAGATAGCAATAAAATGATTAAATTACAACTCTTACATCTGTTCTTCTTGTTTGATTATAAATTAAAATGTTTTAAAACAGGAGAAAACAATTCAGGTAACAAATGGATTTAAACTGTTCAACTTCCTACCGGTTAGGGAACAGATAAATACAGACACATAAACATAAAAGATAGAGATCTGCAAATAATACAGAAAGGTGCCCATTTAAGACTGGGTTTCTTCTCATTTTCCACGGCTTCTATTGGCTGTGAAAAACACTTGTCTAATGTTAGATTACAATAAGTTAAATGCACTTTCTTCTACTGATGACATAAAGTTTGAACTAGCCAACAGAGGTGCCAATGTCTGAGAAATAACTGAATGAAATTGCAGTGTATATAAAATACCCTTTATTTTAAAGCCAAACTATAAAATGTTATGTCTGCCAGGAGGAAAATATTTAATGCCATTCTAATCCATTAGCTATCACTGCAAAATGCTGCCTTGTGTTTCCTTTAACAATCACACATTAACTCATGGTTAATTTAATGATGAAAATAGGCACCAGCATAAGATATCCTGAAATCACTTTTTATGCAATTGGTGAAGTCATCAATCACTTCATATAATGCAGTCATCGGCCACAAAACATAAACTTGAAAACTATGAATTGTCACCTATGTAGCTTTCAGTTTGAAATTAACTTACGATAAAGTCTTAGTGCATAGTATGCATAGTAGCCTGACATATGCAACTATGTAATTTTGGAATTCATACTTCATGGGTCACCTTTGATTCAGGTACACATGAGCATCTTGAATTCATAATGCTTTCTTCAGAGCCTACTGTTTGTCTTGAGAGATTTTACCTTGTTTGTTAAGCACTGGACATTATATACTTGATCAGGTGAAATCAGCATGTCGATATGCCAAAACTCTTACACACACACACACACAATTATTATGTGAAGCCAAAAAAAGTAGGTGCAAAGTCAAAGGAAGACAGACATATTTATTAGGTTGAGGACTCCAGTCATACAGTTGGAAGAATGGGTTGGAGAGATATGGGCAGGATAGAAAAATTGGAAGTGACCAGTCTTTGAAAAAGACATCTAGGACTAGACAATGGATCTGGATAAAGCCAATTCCAATTGTGATGAATGTGTCTCATAAGAAGATTCCCAGAGAAGGAGGGAGAATGTCTCTTACTGAGTTCATCATTCAAGAGAAAGAGCTTCACAGCCACTCAGCAAGTAACAGCATTAAAAGAACCTGACCTGGGGCTTCCCTGGTGGTCCAGTGGGTAACGGCACCACCTTGCAGTGCAAGGGGTGCTGGTTCGATCCCTGGCCTGGGAAGATCCCACGTGCTACAGAGGGGCTGGACAGATGTGCCCAATTACTGAGCCAGCACTCTGGAGCGCATGTGCCTGGAGCCAGTGCTCTGCAGCGAGAGAGGCCACTGTGATGGGAGGCCCACACAGGCCAAAAGAACAAAGATGGAAATAAATGAAAGACCAGTGGAAGTGGCCAAAAAAATAAAATAAAATAAAATAAAATAATAAAAAGGACCTGACCTCCAGTTTGTCTCAGCTTAAAGTAATTTTTAATCCCAGAGATTACGAAGAAGCCAATACCTTTCCAGATAGGATATCAGAAAAATAAAACTAGAAAATGACTAAACAAGAAATCATTTAGTCCCTCTTCTTCTAAACGAGGTTACCGCCCAAAGACCCTTATTCAGGGTAGATAGCTGTCTACCCTGTGGAACAACTAGTTCTTTTGAATCTTCACACATGATCAGAGTAGAAAAACTGATGCTGGCTGGCTGGCTCAGAGGTAACCCAGGGCAGGAATGCTTCCCATCTCTGTACCCTGATGTAGCTTCCAGAGCCAGGGGAGTCTCAAGGATCACTTGTCCTCCTGGGATGGAATTAATAGGGGAAGGTTTGTTCATTTTGTAAATATATTCCCACCAGTGTGCATGAGGAAAGCCAACATGATAATCCAGGGCTCTTTCATGTTACCTGGGTTTTCTTCAAAACATTTAGTTTCAGTTAGTTTGTCTACCATGAATGAATGCATTTACTTCAGATGAAAATTATCCTTTATATCCCCACGACATATGCCTTCCGGATAAATTTTATGGTGATATCATGAAGAATGTTTTTTAATGACGGCTTCCATCGCAAACCGAAAAACATGAAGTGAACAGCAGCCATACAAGCTTTAATGAGCCAAACCTCTCCAGTTATTCAGCTGAAAGTGAAGAAGCTACAAAGGAAGATGGAACTCACTGCTGTGAGAACAGCTCACAGCCAATAATGTGGAAAGGAGGAATCTAAATGCTATTCCCAGGAAAGAGTGAAAGGGAGACAGAAACAGGGACGCAGAGGGAGAGAGGAGGGGGGCCTGTTTAGAACAAATGAAATCTGTCAGCTTTCAAAAGGAATATACTGCACTGGTTTGGCCAAATGACTCTATTCATAAGACCACCTTTGATTTATATGATAATCTGTGGGCATCCAGTCCCACCCCCCAATCTGTAGGGAACAACGTGCCACCAACACAACTCTGGCTTCATTACAGGACATCCCCCAATAAATAAAATCTAGATCTGGCCTCTGTCCACTGCTGTTCTAAATGAGCCCAGCCAGCCTGGCCCATGTTTTTTCATTTCATTTTCTGGAGCCAAATGACTACCATCTGCTGTCACGAAGCTGTCACACAATCAGTAATGGAAGATTTCTAAGGAGTATAATGGCTGAAGAATGAATCTATGACCGTCCAGCTCCCCTCGAGCAGGGAGAGAATAGCCACCCATTTGCAAAGCAACAGCAGCGTGTTCTCCCACTTCTCAGCAAGTACATTGTAATACAAATCTTTATTTGGGCTCAAGACGTTGACAGGTCAATTGAACAGAATAAGTCTAGTTTATGATGCAGTTGTCAGAACTGGTTAAAGCAGGAGTCTGTTTACCGACGTCCTGAGATATTCCAACAATTTTTCTTGCAAACCAGCACCTTGAGGTTAATTACTTTACCAATTTGACTAAATGGGCCCAAAACCCCCAAATATTCCCATTTTCTGTTCTAGCCACATTCCAGGGCTCTTTCATGTTACCTGGGTTTTCTTCAAAACATTTAGTTTCAGTTAGTTTGTCTACCATGAATGAATGCATTTACTTCAGATGAAAATTATCCTTTATATCCCCACGACATATGCCTTCCGGATAAATTTTATGGTGATATCATGAAGAATGTTTTTTAATGACGGCTTCCATCGCAAACCGAAAAACATGAAGTGAACAGCAGCCATACAAGCTTTAATGAGCCAAACCTCTCCAGTTATTCAGCTGAAAGTGAAGAAGCTACAAAGGAAGATGGAACTCACTGCTGTGAGAACAGCTCACAGCCAATAATGTGGAAAGGAGGAATCTAAATGCTATTCCCAGGAAAGAGTGAAAGGGAGACAGAAACAGGGACGCAGAGGGAGAGAGGAGGGGGGCCTGTTTAGAACAAATGAAATCTGTCAGCTTTCAAAAGGAATATACTGCACTGGTTTGGCCAAATGACTCTATTCATAAGACCACCTTTGATTTATATGATAATCTGTGGGCATCCAGTCCCACCCCCCAATCTGTAGGGAACAACGTGCCACCAACACAACTCTGGCTTCATTACAGGACATCCCCCAATAAATAAAATCTAGATCTGGCCTCTGTCCACTGCTGTTCTAAATGAGCCCAGCCAGCCTGGCCCATGTTTTTTCATTTCATTTTCTGGAGCCAAATGACTACCATCTGCTGTCACGAAGCTGTCACACAATCAGTAATGGAAGATTTCTAAGGAGTATAATGGCTGAAGAATGAATCTATGACCGTCCAGCTCCCCTCGAGCAGGGAGAGAATAGCCACCCATTTGCAAAGCAACAGCAGCGTGTTCTCCCACTTCTCAGCAAGTACATTGTAATACAAATCTTTATTTGGGCTCAAGACGTTGACAGGTCAATTGAACAGAATAAGTCTAGTTTATGATGCAGTTGTCAGAACTGGTTAAAGCAGGAGTCTGTTTACCGACGTCCTGAGATATTCCAACAATTTTTCTTGCAAACCAGCACCTTGAGGTTAATTACTTTACCAATTTGAGTAAATGGCAAGCCATATTCCCATCTGTCTCCATTAGTTCCCCACTATTTCTCAATTTATGATGACTGGGGTCAAGGCTGTGGTACAAAAGAAGAAGTAATAAAGCATGAATGCAGTAATTTTCTGTTTATACAAATGTGGTAGCCACAGCATAAATAAGGCGAAGGCATTTCGAACGTGCATATTCTTAGCTTTGAAACCTCTGGATGCTAACTCTATTTACAGTAAATACGTCTCCTAATTTGTAAGTGTAAAACAAATACAAGTGACAAACCGCACTTTCCATATTTATAGGCTGTGAGCTACACTCTGCTATCACTGGCAGTGAGACTTTCGGCTGGGCTCACCATAGAGAGTCAGTCATAAAAGATTCTGAAAGGCCCAGAACAGTCCCTTTCTCTTAGGCTTCCTTGTTCAAGCCCTTAGAGAAAGAAAGGTTAGCCTTCTATGTCGGTATCAACATCTTTTACATTTGGCATAAACACATCCTACTACCTGTATAGAATTCAGTGTTGAAACCCCTTAAAATCTACTTAGAAATACAACTGAAGGAAATGGCAACCCACTCCAGTATTCTTACCTGGAGAATCCCATGGACAGAGGAGCCTGGAGGGCTACAGTCCATGGAGTTACAAGGGTTGGACATGACTTAGTGACTAAGCCAACACATAGGTGATTACAAACGGTAGGTATTAATGTTTCCTTTCTCTTTCTTCCCCCTTACTTTCTTCCTTTCTCTATCTCTGCCTCTTCCTTCTTTTCATTCTCTTTCTCTCTCATTCTAATCATTATCAAACAGGATAATTTAAAATCTTATGTGCCTGTGTTCTAATCTGAACTCATTTCATTCCCAAACAAGATAATGTCAAGAAACAGCGTTCTCCCACTTGTCAGCAAGTACATTGTAATACAAATCTTTATTTGGGCTCAAGACGTTGACAGGTCAATTGAACAGAATAAGTCTAGTTTATGATGCAGTTGTCAGAACTGGTTAAAGCAGGAGTCTGTTTACCGACGTCCTGAGATATTCCAACAATTTTTCTTGCAAACCAGCACCTTGAGGTTAATTACTTTACCAATTTGAGTAAATGGCAAGCCATATTCCCATCTGTCTCCATTAGTTCCCCACTATTTCTCAATTTATGATGACTGGGGTCAAGGCTGTGGTACAAAAGAAGAAGTAATAAAGCATGAATGCAGTAATTTTCTGTTTATACAAATGTGGTAGCCACAGCATAAATAAGGCGAAGGCATTTCGAACGTGCATATTCTTAGCTTTGAAACCTCTGGATGCTAACTCTATTTACAGTAAATACGTCTCCTAATTTGTAAGTGTAAAACAAATACAAGTGACAAACCGCACTTTCCATATTTATAGGCTGTGAGCTACACTCTGCTATCACTGGCAGTGAGACTTTCGGCTGGGCTCACCATAGAGAGTCAGTCATAAAAGATTCTGAAAGGCCCAGAACAGTCCCTTTCTCTTAGGCTTCCTTGTTCAAGCCCTTAGAGAAAGAAAGGTTAGCCTTCTATGTCGGTATCAACATCTTTTACATTTGGCATAAACACATCCTACTACCTGTATAGAATTCAGTGTTGAAACCCCTTAAAATCTACTTAGAAATACAACTGAAGGAAATGGCAACCCACTCCAGTATTCTTACCTGGAGAATCCCATGGACAGAGGAGCCTGGAGGGCTACAGTCCATGGAGTTACAAGGGTTGGACATGACTTAGTGACTAAGCCAACACATAGGTGATTACAAACGGTAGGTATTAATGTTTCCTTTCTCTTTCTTCCCCCTTACTTTCTTCCTTTCTCTATCTCTGCCTCTTCCTTCTTTTCATTCTCTTTCTCTCTCATTCTAATCATTATCAAACAGGATAATTTAAAAATCTTATGTGCCTGTGTTCTAATCTGAATCATAAATATATAACTTTGAATTTCACAGCCTCTTATTTCCGTATTCAAAACAAACAGTATGTTTTAGAAACCCTTAATATATAATTTAAGAAGGGATCATAGCCAATTTCTCTAGTGTCTTAACAGACGTGGCAGATTGATATGTTTTTACCTAATCTGCTTTTCTCAAACACCGGCAGTTAAAACAAAAAAGGTAGGGAGGATACATTTTGGCTACCTGCCACACATGGTCGAAGTGGTCATTAATTAAGTACCACAATAAAATAGATTTTATAGCAAATGAGGCATACAACATACATTTTACAATAAAGGATTCAAAACAGAGGGAAAGCAGAGCTACTGCTTCACAATCACGGTGAAGTTCTAGACTCTGATGGTGTCATGGATCAAGCACAGATCCAAAGAAATTCAGTTTTGAGCAAAAAAAAAAAAAAAAAATTTGGAGGAGCATATGTATTTTTCTTCATTTCTAATGGGTTGCCTGGAGTAACTAGATTTCTTCTTGGCTTTCAGATGGACTGCTAATGCAAATAGAACAATTCTCTTCTATCTTTCTAGAATCTAAGCCTTTGCTCTTCCCGCTTTCTGGATGCCTCTGTGTCGTCTCCTTACTGCCCACTCACCTCTTTCTCCTCTCACCCCACAACACCAGCTGCTATTTACGGAGGGAACAAAAAGAAGGTCTGCACACATTTTGGAATGGTTTTTACCTGCTAATAAGATGAAGGGTATTAACAGTATTATTTAAATCTATGCAAAACAGCGTCCAAGAGGCAGCCATTCTATGGAGGGGAGGTCCATCCCAAGTGAGCTTTGCTCAGGGCTGAGTCTTCAAGAGGGTCCATGCTTCCTCCCAGGGCTGGGGTGAGGAGGCGAAGTTCTGGATCCAGGGTCCCTCAAACCTAAGAAAAGCAGGCAATGCAGCTAACAGGGCAACCAGAGGAGAGGCAGCAACTTGCAAAAGTGATAGTTTCAAATTTTATAGAAAAACAAAAAGGTGACTAATGAGTGGAAGTAGCTGATTCTAAAGCCCTGTCTTAGAAAAGATTTGTATAAGAGTATAGAAATAGATCCATTCATTGAACCAAAGTATATTTTAGCTTTAACCAGATGCTGGCTGGGCTTCCCAGGTGGCACTGGTGGCAAAGAACCCACCTGCCAGCGCAGGAGATGTAAGAGACTCGGGTCTGATCCCTGGATCAGAAAGATCCCCTGTAGAAGAGAATGGCAACCCACTCTGGTATTCTTGCCTGGAGAATCCCCAATGGACAGAGAAGCCTGGCAGGCTACAGTCCACAGGGTTACAGAGTTCGACATGACTGAAGGAACTGAGCACACAGATGCTGGAAGTATGGCATTCAGAGACAAAAGATTCTTACCTCTGAAGACACCCTAGTGTAATGGTTAAGACAAGAAAATAAATCATTACAAGGTGGTGTGAAGTGTGTTCAGAGAAGTGTACACACAGGATGCCACACATAGGTTGCTCATAGCTGGGGCATCTAAATCAGCTTTGGGAGATCCACTGAGTGGAACTGACCTGGTGAGCACAATCTCTGCCCACAAATACTCCTACATTGTCCAGCATTCTGCCTAGTAAATACTGAATCATCTTCCTTGGTAAATGTCACTATCGTTGCAAAAACTCCCATGAAAGACAACAGCAAGGACTATTGGTCATTTATCTTTTAATATGAATTCAGTTAAGTGTGCTAATTTCTCAGATCTTAGAATATGAAAGGTAGAAGTAACCTTGAAGATCATCTAGTGCAGTTTCATCACTGTACTGAAGAGGAACCTAGAACCTGGGGAGTTGGGAAAAGGGTGAGACTTCTGAGGGCTTATGCTGTAGAAGAGGCTGTATTCAGGGCTGGCTGGCATTGGTGATCTCACCAAAACTGGATGCATTGGTAGATAACAGCACTAAGGCTCTTTACATCCAGTTAACCATCTCTGGATTTAACGTTTTCTACCCACTGGTAATATTCCCTAGTGCTTTTTCCTTTTTTATTCAAACATATGGGTTGGGCATTCAAAAGCAGGCAATGCAGCTAACAGGGCAACCAGAGGAGGGCAACTTGCAAAAGTGATAGTTTCAAATTTTATAGAAAAACAAAAAGGTGACTAATGAGTGGAAGTAGCTGATTCTAAAGCCCTGTCTTAGAAAAGATTTGTATAAGAGTATAGAAATAGATCCATTCATTGAACCAAAGTATATTTTAGCTTTAACCAGATGCTGGCTGGGCTTCCCAGGTGGCACTGGTGGCAAAGAACCCACCTGCCAGCGCAGGAGATGTAAGAGACTCGGGTCTGATCCCTGGATCAGAAAGATCCCCTGTAGAAGAGAATGGCAACCCACTCTGGTATTCTTGCCTGGAGAATCCCCAATGGACAGAGAAGCCTGGCAGGCTACAGTCCACAGGGTTACAGAGTTCGACATGACTGAAGGAACTGAGCACACAGATGCTGGAAGTATGGCATTCAGAGACAAAAGATTCTTACCTCTGAAGACACCCTAGTGTAATGGTTAAGACAAGAAAATAAATCATTACAAGGTGGTGTGAAGTGTGTTCAGAGAAGTGTACACACAGGATGCCACACATAGGTTGCTCATAGCTGGGGCATCTAAATCAGCTTTGGGAGATCCACTGAGTGGAACTGACCTGGTGAGCACAATCTCTGCCCACAAATACTCCTACATTGTCCAGCATTCTGCCTAGTAAATACTGAATCATCTTCCTTGGTAAATGTCACTATCGTTGCAAAAACTCCCATGAAAGACAACAGCAAGGACTATTGGTCATTTATCTTTTAATATGAATTCAGTTAAGTGTGCTAATTTCTCAGATCTTAGAATATGAAAGGTAGAAGTAACCTTGAAGATCATCTAGTGCAGTTTCATCACTGTACTGAAGAGGAACCTAGAACCTGGGGAGTTGGGAAAAGGGTGAGACTTCTGAGGGCTTATGCTGTAGAAGAGGCTGTATTCAGGGCTGGCTGGCATTGGTGATCTCACCAAAACTGGATGCATTGGTAGATAACAGCACTAAGGCTCTTTACATCCAGTTAACCATCTCTGGATTTAACGTTTTCTACCCACTGGTAATATTCCCTAGTGCTTTTTCCTTTTTTTTTATTCAAACATATGGGTTGGGCATTTCATGTATACCATGCACTGTAAACATGTTATAAGCCTTCAAAAGATGGAACAAATAACTTGGAAAAGCAAAGAGAATGGACTTTGGAGGTCAACATCACTGATAATAACTATGTGGTTTTGAGCAAACCTTGATTTTTTTAGCTTTAACATGGCTTTAATATATAACTTTTTGAAGGGTTGAGAAGATTAGAGATAAGTTAGCAAGAATTTGACTGCAATGCACGAGATGCAGGATACACAGTTTCAATCTCTGGGTCAGGAAGATTCACTGGAGGAGGAAATGGTAACTTACTCCAGTATTTTCGCCTGAAGAATCACATGCACAGAGGAGCCTGGTGGGCTACAGCCCATAGGGTTGCAAAGAGTTGGACATGACTGAGCAACTGAGCACACAAAACATCTAGTGCCATCCCTGGGATGAAGCAAATACTCAATATGTGATTTGGTGGCACTGTTTCGTTTGCTCTCCATGGAGCACACAGTCTATGGATAAGATCCATCCAAGTGTCAGGACCACCACTGGGAACGGGGAATGGAAGGAAGATGTCCCCATGGGCTTTATTTCATAGGACCCATATCTGGAGCATTGTGGGAACTCAAGAGGGAGGAACAAACTTTCCTTGAGTAAATCTGCCAAGATTTCACAAGGCTGAGTGAGTTTTTGAAGAATACTTAAGAATTTGCTGGAATCTCATCCCAGCATGAGAAAGGTTGAGTTGGAAAACGAAACATTTGAGGGTCTAATTGGGTTTCATTTATCTTTTAATATGAATTCAGTTAAGTGTGCTAATTTCTCAGATCTTAGAATATGAAAGGTAGAAGTAACCTTGAAGATCATCTAGTGCAGTTTCATCACTGTACTGAAGAGGAACCTAGAACCTGGGGAGTTGGGAAAAGGGTGAGACTTCTGAGGGCTTATGCTGTAGAAGAGGCTGTATTCAGGGCTGGCTGGCATTGGTGATCTCACCAAAACTGGATGCATTGGTAGATAACAGCACTAAGGCTCTTTACATCCAGTTAACCATCTCTGGATTTAACGTTTTCTACCCACTGGTAATATTCCCTAGTGCTTTTTCCTTTTTTATTCAAACATATGGGTTGGGCATTTCATGTATACCATGCACTGTAAACATGTTATAAGCCTTCAAAAGATGGAACAAATAACTTGGAAAAGCAAAGAGAATGGACTTTGGAGGTCAACATCACTGATAATAACTATGTGGTTTTGAGCAAACCTTGATTTTTTTAGCTTTAACATGGCTTTAATATATAACTTTTTGAAGGGTTGAGAAGATTAGAGATAAGTTAGCAAGAATTTGACTGCAATGCACGAGATGCAGGATACACAGTTTCAATCTCTGGGTCAGGAAGATTCACTGGAGGAGGAAATGGTAACTTACTCCAGTATTTTCGCCTGAAGAATCACATGCACAGAGGAGCCTGGTGGGCTACAGCCCATAGGGTTGCAAAGAGTTGGACATGACTGAGCAACTGAGCACACAAAACATCTAGTGCCATCCCTGGGATGAAGCAAATACTCAATATGTGATTTGGTGGCACTGTTTCGTTTGCTCTCCATGGAGCACACAGTCTATGGATAAGATCCATCCAAGTGTCAGGACCACCACTGGGAACGGGGAATGGAAGGAAGATGTCCCCATGGGCTTTATTTCATAGGACCCATATCTGGAGCATTGTGGGAACTCAAGAGGGAGGAACAAACTTTCCTTGAGTAAATCTGCCAAGATTTCACAAGGCTGAGTGAGTTTTTGAAGAATACTTAAGAATTTGCTGGAATCTCATCCCAGCATGAGAAAGGTTGAGATTTGAGGAAAATATTCCAATATTTGTAAACATGGACATTTGAGAGAGCATGGCCAGGTTAGCCCAAAATAGCATCTCTTTCTTATTCTTTTACTCAAAACACTCTTAGAAGGTTTTCCTAATCCCACTAAAACAAGATTCTTGGCATTTAAGACTCCCCAGCTTACCTCCTTGAAAGGATTTCCCACCTCATCTCTATACAAATTCTTGTTTGCATTTCACCCATTTGCAGCTTCCTCCATATTTCGTCCAGCCCCATCTCTAGAATTTGTTCACATAGTTGTTCCTACACAGCTGCCCTTCCGACAGCCAATTATACTCATTTGTCACAACCTGGTCAAATTCTACCTCTTCCTCCTCCATTTAGCTCACCACATTCTTTCTTCCCTCTGAAGTCCTGGAGCACTGAGTCATTCAGCCCTCAATTACATCCAGCTCTGCATCCCTTCTTAAATTCAATTTGTCCATGTCTTGTTTTTCCATTGAAGTTTTAAGCTCTCAAATACAAGAGTTGCATTGTAAACTTCTTCATATTCCCTTCAGCAATTTTCAAGGGTCTTATATAATAAATACCTATTTAATCTATAACTATACTTGATTGTCAATGTGATAAAAGCTAATTTGCCTTCATCTTTTGGGGAAAAAAGAGATTCAGGAAAGGAGAGTACAGAAGAGGATAACTTTTATAGAGGTCAATGGTCTAGGCCACCTCTTCCAAAAGGATGCCACATGATCTAATCTATCAGAAACACGCAAAAAGATTAAAGAAAATTTGTGAGTGGCCCCCTGGTTGCAAAGAGTTGGACGTGACTGAGCAACTGAGCACACAAAACATCTAGTGCCATCCCTGGGATGAAGCAAATACTCAATATGTGATTTGGTGGCACTGTTTCGTTTGCTCTCCATGGAGCACACAGTCTATGGATAAGATCCATCCAAGTGTCAGGACCACCACTGGGAACGGGGAATGGAAGGAAGATGTCCCCATGGGCTTTATTTCATAGGACCCATATCTGGAGCATTGTGGGAACTCAAGAGGGAGGAACAAACTTTCCTTGAGTAAATCTGCCAAGATTTCACAAGGCTGAGTGAGTTTTTGAAGAATACTTAAGAATTTGCTGGAATCTCATCCCAGCATGAGAAAGGTTGAGATTTGAGGAAAATATTCCAATATTTGTAAACATGGACATTTGAGAGAGCATGGCCAGGTTAGCCCAAAATAGCATCTCTTTCTTATTCTTTTACTCAAAACACTCTTAGAAGGTTTTCCTAATCCCACTAAAACAAGATTCTTGGCATTTAAGACTCCCCAGCTTACCTCCTTGAAAGGATTTCCCACCTCATCTCTATACAAATTCTTGTTTGCATTTCACCCATTTGCAGCTTCCTCCATATTTCGTCCAGCCCCATCTCTAGAATTTGTTCACATAGTTGTTCCTACACAGCTGCCCTTCCGACAGCCAATTATACTCATTTGTCACAACCTGGTCAAATTCTACCTCTTCCTCCTCCATTTAGCTCACCACATTCTTTCTTCCCTCTGAAGTCCTGGAGCACTGAGTCATTCAGCCCTCAATTACATCCAGCTCTGCATCCCTTCTTAAATTCAATTTGTCCATGTCTTGTTTTTCCATTGAAGTTTTAAGCTCTCAAATACAAGAGTTGCATTGTAAACTTCTTCATATTCCCTTCAGCAATTTTCAAGGGTCTTATATAATAAATACCTATTTAATCTATAACTATACTTGATTGTCAATGTGATAAAAGCTAATTTGCCTTCATCTTTTGGGGAAAAAAGAGATTCAGGAAAGGAGAGTACAGAAGAGGATAACTTTTATAGAGGTCAATGGTCTAGGCCACCTCTTCCAAAAGGATGCCACATGATCTAATCTATCAGAAACACGCAGAGAATTTGGTATGTTGATGTCATTTTAAAACTGCACATAAAATTTCTGATCTCTCAGAGGTCAGACAGCAAGCTGTCACTTTCCTCTCTATGTAAAAACTAGTATAATGTCTATTCCTTCTACTGTACAATAATCTTGTGAAGATAAAATATGTCTTGAAAGAGTATTCAGAAGATAAGGCATTCTGAAGATACACATGATATTTTTATAAGGTGCAAGTATACCCACGCAACAGTCCTAGTCCAGAGATTATTCTTTTTTCTCCTGGGCAGTGACATTATTTCCAGGAAGTGTCTATTATATATTTTCCCTCTAGAAGAATCTGAGGACAGTGAGCTGAGACTGAGAGCTTGTGCTTAGGTAAATGGCAATGATACAAGGCTCAAGTTTTGGGAGGACATACTTCATTAGATGTAGTGGATGGAAAATTTCCTACAAGTAATTTCTTCCCATGTAATGAAACTGTGAGAATCAAGTGAGATTCGATGGTAAGACACAGAAAGACCTGAAAGATGACAACTTAAGGGACCTTTCAGAAATTCCTCTTGGTTTTTGTTCTCATTGAGGGTCTGCAGTCATAGCCTCAGTAACTACATGCAGAGCCTTTGTCACCCACATGCTACCAGAATCTTCTGCTTTGCAAGCCAAACAATCTCTCCTTAGCTGAGAACTCAGCTTTTCCTCTCTCAAGTCCACTCAGTGGAGGATGCGTGTGTGCTCAGTTGCTAAGCTGTGGTTCAGCTCTTTGCAACTACATGGGTTGTGCCCCATCAGGCTCCTCTACTAATGGGATTTTCCAGAATACTGGAGTAGGTTGCTGTTTCTTCCTCCAGGAGACCCAATGGAGGATAGATTCATATAAATGTTCATATGAAGCTCCTACAGACTAGTCCTACATGTCAAGGAGTCGTGATGAAAATCAGCAGCCATTTTTTAACTCAACTAAAATCACAGCAGAGGAGAATAGGGTAGAGTGACAGGGAGGGAGGAACAGGTACAATGATCCTGCAGCCCCACATAAATAAAGACAGCTCATGGGGGTTGAGGGATTCCCACTGAAATAGGAAGGAGAGTTCCCCTTGAAGTAACGGGGGAGTTGAAGCCAAGCTGCTCTGCAGGAACATGCGGCTCTGCCTGAACAGCAGTTGGGGGAGGAGACTTGTTCATCACGTTGCTCTTGTGCACTTCTCTCTGTAAGGGGTGGTCAGAAGGCAGAGATCTGCTCCCAGTGAGATTTCTGCCCAACTTTTTCCCTTCCTAACAGAGATGCCACTGTCACAAAGGACCTCTGGATAGTGAAGTCAGAGTCCTGCCTGCTGTGCATCTCCAGAGCTAGCTCAGTGCCCTGCCAATGGGAGGTGTTCAGTAAATATTTTGGAGATAAGTACAAAGAAGTGAGTGAAAGCAATGAATGGATGGAGGATGCCACTTTCAAAGTTATCCTGAGCAACCTGAATGCAGAGAAAGCCAGAGAGATGGCCACAAGTGGCAAGAGCACACTGGTGGAATTTTCCTTGACCTTTTCTCTGTCTAGTTCACATCAAGAGATGGGCAGATGCTGTAGAGTGGGGATTTGGCTCCTCAGGTATGGTGTAACTGGGATTCCATGTTCATCATATTACAGCAAAATTATTATGACAAAATGGCTGGCCTCTGAGTAGTCACAAAATCAAAGTGGCCCTCTTGGATTGCCCACTATACCAGGGTTTGGTCTTCACTCTTTTAATATCCCTTGCCAGAAACTTCAGTATCCTTTGGCGGCTACCCTGCACTTCTGTTTCCTTCACCTAGACAATTCTAAGGTCAAGAGAAGATGGCTCACGTGTCAAATATTCACAATTTCCAAAATATCTAACAATAGGCCTTATATTCCTAAACACTGAAGGCCACTCAAGACAAAACAAAATTCAAAAATCTGACTTTGGTGATTAGAGCTCAGTGGATTGAGGTCTTTACTACTGCTAAATGCTAGAATTGGAACACTTCATGTGGCCCAAGATTCTCTAAAATTTCATGTCAAGGAGTCGTGATGAAAATCAGCAGCCATTTTTTAACTCAACTAAAATCACAGCAGAGGAGAATAGGGTAGAGTGACAGGGAGGGAGGAACAGGTACAATGATCCTGCAGCCCCACATAAATAAAGACAGCTCATGGGGGTTGAGGGATTCCCACTGAAATAGGAAGGAGAGTTCCCCTTGAAGTAACGGGGGAGTTGAAGCCAAGCTGCTCTGCAGGAACATGCGGCTCTGCCTGAACAGCAGTTGGGGGAGGAGACTTGTTCATCACGTTGCTCTTGTGCACTTCTCTCTGTAAGGGGTGGTCAGAAGGCAGAGATCTGCTCCCAGTGAGATTTCTGCCCA
The DNA here is from genome assembly GCA_022376925.1 of Tragulus kanchil. NCBI lineage: Eukaryota > Metazoa > Chordata > Mammalia > Artiodactyla > Tragulidae > Tragulus > Tragulus kanchil. Next base: position 99,311,602 of record JAIOJX010000024.1, read on the forward strand.
ACTTTTTCCCTTCCTAACAGAGATGCCACTGTCACAAAGGACCTCTGGATAGTGAAGTCAGAGTCCTGCCTGCTGTGCATCTCCAGAGCTAGCTCAGTGCCCTGCCAATGGGAGGTGTTCAGTAAATATTTTGGAGATAAGTACAAAGAAGTGAGTGAAAGCAATGAATGGATGGAGGATGCCACTTTCAAAGTTATCCTGAGCAACCTGAATGCAGAGAAAGCCAGAGAGATGGCCACAAGTGGCAAGAGCACACTGGTGGAATTTTCCTTGACCTTTTCTCTGTCTAGTTCACATCAAGAGATGGGCAGATGCTGTAGAGTGGGGATTTGGCTCCTCAGGTATGGTGTAACTGGGATTCCATGTTCATCATATTACAGCAAAATTATTATGACAAAATGGCTGGCCTCTGAGTAGTCACAAAATCAAAGTGGCCCTCTTGGATTGCCCACTATACCAGGGTTTGGTCTTCACTCTTTTAATATCCCTTGCCAGAAACTTCAGTATCCTTTGGCGGCTACCCTGCACTTCTGTTTCCTTCACCTAGACAATTCTAAGGTCAAGAGAAGATGGCTCACGTGTCAAATATTCACAATTTCCAAAATATCTAACAATAGGCCTTATATTCCTAAACACTGAAGGCCACTCAAGACAAAACAAAATTCAAAAATCTGACTTTGGTGATTAGAGCTCAGTGGATTGAGGTCTTTACTACTGCTAAATGCTAGAATTGGAACACTTCATGTGGCCCAAGATTCTCTAAAATTTCATTTGGAGATGGTTACTTTCTGCCCTTTTTTACATAGTAAATTGTATATTATTGGGGAATTTCCTGCTCATGATTTTCTTATAAGTTTTTGAACTTATTATAAAAATAATCTTTTTTCCCCCGGAAACATGACAAAAACTGACACAGACAACTTGGCCATACTGGGACCTGTTCTGAATCCCAGCACATGTGGGGTTCCTGTGGCTACATTCATGACCTTCTCATCATGCTGCTATTTTTTGGAATTACCTACATCCCAAAGAATTTCTTTTTCTTAGTGGAAAGTGCTCAATGAAAAAGCTGACTCATTTGAAAAGACCTTGATGTTGGGAAAGACAGAAGGAGGAGAACAGGGCAATTGTTGGACGGCATCACTGATTCAATGGGCATGAACTTAGGCAAACCCCAAGAGATGGTGAGGGACAGGGAGCCCTGGCATTCTACAGTCCATGGGGTCAGATACGACTTGGTTACTGTACAAGAACAAGTGGAAAGTACTCCTTGCTTCTACAGATTCAATAATAAATGTTTATCTTCATCCCAACAGAACATTCCAGGACCAAACTTTCTTAACAGAATGAAAGCAATAATTTCCACAAGCAAAATAATCTCCTGAAGGTAAAGTAGGATGATTTCCATCTTTGGAAATTCGTACTTTCTAATTTTATTGCAATAATCCCTCAAGGTAAGTAATGCATATTACCCGGGGCAAAATTATTATGACAAAATGGCTGGCCTCTGAGTAGTCACAAAATCAAAGTGGCCCTCTTGGATTGCCCACTATACCAGGGTTTGGTCTTCACTCTTTTAATATCCCTTGCCAGAAACTTCAGTATCCTTTGGCGGCTACCCTGCACTTCTGTTTCCTTCACCTAGACAATTCTAAGGTCAAGAGAAGATGGCTCACGTGTCAAATATTCACAATTTCCAAAATATCTAACAATAGGCCTTATATTCCTAAACACTGAAGGCCACTCAAGACAAAACAAAATTCAAAAATCTGACTTTGGTGATTAGAGCTCAGTGGATTGAGGTCTTTACTACTGCTAAATGCTAGAATTGGAACACTTCATGTGGCCCAAGATTCTCTAAAATTTCATTTGGAGATGGTTACTTTCTGCCCTTTTTTACATAGTAAATTGTATATTATTGGGGAATTTCCTGCTCATGATTTTCTTATAAGTTTTTGAACTTATTATAAAAATAATCTTTTTTCCCCCGGAAACATGACAAAAACTGACACAGACAACTTGGCCATACTGGGACCTGTTCTGAATCCCAGCACATGTGGGGTTCCTGTGGCTACATTCATGACCTTCTCATCATGCTGCTATTTTTTGGAATTACCTACATCCCAAAGAATTTCTTTTTCTTAGTGGAAAGTGCTCAATGAAAAAGCTGACTCATTTGAAAAGACCTTGATGTTGGGAAAGACAGAAGGAGGAGAACAGGGCAATTGTTGGACGGCATCACTGATTCAATGGGCATGAACTTAGGCAAACCCCAAGAGATGGTGAGGGACAGGGAGCCCTGGCATTCTACAGTCCATGGGGTCAGATACGACTTGGTTACTGTACAAGAACAAGTGGAAAGTACTCCTTGCTTCTACAGATTCAATAATAAATGTTTATCTTCATCCCAACAGAACATTCCAGGACCAAACTTTCTTAACAGAATGAAAGCAATAATTTCCACAAGCAAAATAATCTCCTGAAGGTAAAGTAGGATGATTTCCATCTTTGGAAATTCGTACTTTCTAATCATTGCCTCTAGTAATTAGCATCCACACCACAGCCAAATAATCACGTCATAGTCAAAAGGTCAAGGTCCTTTTATATAAGACAGACTTCACGTCACTCTTCATGCTTAAAAAACACACACACAATGGTATGGTAGCTGGTGGTAGGAAAGATTAGATGTGAGGTCGCAAACTATAGATGTGTATGAAGCAATGCTTTGACTCAAGGTCACAGGCCTGAGCTAAGAACACTTAAAATGTAATCAAGGCCACTCATTGAACCATGAGTAATTTTAGGCAAGTTTCCCGGATGTGTGCTGACGTAACCAAAGGACCTCATCCTGCTTGACTGGCATGGAAATCAGCAGTTAGGTTAAAATATTTGAAGGTTGCTGCCTGAAGAAGGTGCTTTTTACCATTTTCTTGCTGTACTAGCTTCTTATTGATTGGCCTTCATTTTCAGAAGCACTATTCAGCTCCAAATAGAATTATTATTCCCATCTTTTATGGTCAGGGAGACGGTCCCTATCCAAGTGATGCTATGTAATAGAAGATGGACATTATTCCCAACCAGAAAAGTCATCAAATTGCTTCTGTATCATAAAACAGATAACCTCCTGAACTGGAGGGGAAAAAAATACACCAGGAAGCTTCCTTTAAATAAAACTGACATTGAAGCTGAAAAAGAAACTTGAGAGACATTTCAGTATATGTATTTGTTTTTAGGTATATGTTTTGGGAATAATCAAATAAAAGCAACATTATTTCTTTATAATAGGCAAGAGGCTTAAAAAGAAGATCTCTTTTTGTTTTTTAATTTAAAGGTTTTAAATGGGAGGAAAACTAATTTACAATGCTGTGTTGTTTTCTGTCATATAACAGCATGAAGCAGCTGTAAATACACACATACCCCTCGCTCTTCAGCCTCCCTCCCACACCCTTTACTCTCCTCTCTAGGTCACCAGGCAGCACTGAGCCAAGCTTCCTGGGCTTTCTATTACAAATAATGACCATCCCAACAGAATCAAAAATTTAAGTCAAAAGCAAAATAATCTCCTGAAGGTAAAGTAGGATGATTTCCATCTTTGGAAATTCGTACTTTCTAATCATTGCCTCTAGTAATTAGCATCCACACCACAGCCAAAAAATCACGTCATAGTCAAAGGTCAAGGTCCTTTTATATAAGACAGACTTCACGTCACTCTTCATGCTTAAAAAACACACACACAATGGTATGGTAGCTGGTGGTAGGAAAGATTAGATGTGAGGTCGCAAACTATAGATGTGTATGAAGCAATGCTTTGACTCAAGGTCACAGGCCTGAGCTAAGAACACTTAAAATGTAATCAAGGCCACTCATTGAACCATGAGTAATTTTAGGCAAGTTTCCCGGATGTGTGCTGACGTAACCAAAGGACCTCATCCTGCTTGACTGGCATGGAAATCAGCAGTTAGGTTAAAATATTTGAAGGTTGCTGCCTGAAGAAGGTGCTTTTTACCATTTTCTTGCTGTACTAGCTTCTTATTGATTGGCCTTCATTTTCAGAAGCACTATTCAGCTCCAAATAGAATTATTATTCCCATCTTTTATGGTCAGGGAGACGGTCCCTATCCAAGTGATGCTATGTAATAGAAGATGGACATTATTCCCAACCAGAAAAGTCATCAAATTGCTTCTGTATCATAAAACAGATAACCTCCTGAACTGGAGGGGAAAAAAATACACCAGGAAGCTTCCTTTAAATAAAACTGACATTGAAGCTGAAAAAGAAACTTGAGAGACATTTCAGTATATGTATTTGTTTTTAGGTATATGTTTTGGGAATAATCAAATAAAAGCAACATTATTTCTTTATAATAGGCAAGAGGCTTAAAAAGAAGATCTCTTTTTGTTTTTTAATTTAAAGGTTTTAAATGGGAGGAAAACTAATTTACAATGCTGTGTTGTTTTCTGTCATATAACAGCATGAAGCAGCTGTAAATACACACATACCCCTCGCTCTTCAGCCTCCCTCCCACACCCTTTACTCTCCTCTCTAGGTCACCAGGCAGCACTGAGCCAAGCTTCCTGGGCTTTACAGCAGTTTCCCACTAGCTATTTATTTTTACAAACAGTAGTCGATGTATGCCAACGCTACTCTCTCGATTTTTCCCTCCCCCTCCTGAAGGAAGATCTTCTAATGACAGTTCTAATAACATAGCCAGTCTATTTGAATATGAGAAACAAGGCAATGGTCCCCCAGCTACCTGGATTCACATTGTGGGCTTCATCATCAAAAATCGAATTATGATAATACTGTATTAGGAAAAGAGTCTCTCGCAGCTTTCAGAAAACCTAGAAGCTGTTATCAGCAGAAGGACTTCAGCAACTAAGACAACAAAAAGGACAGTGAAAAGAAGAACAAGCTCCCAAGACGAACCATATGACAGGCTGAGAAATTCAACTTAAGTCCTTATGTCCAGGGACTTGGTTCTATAGGAGTCTCAAAAGATCAGGCAAGTATAGTTAAATTTCTGCAAGTTCTTTGCTAGCAGGTGGTGCCAATGCAGAATCTGACTGCCAGAAGGCTATTTGGATCTGCCCTGCCTCTGGGAGGACTGCGGAGGGAACGCTGGTCTTGGAGACAATGTGTTCCCCTCACACCTGCTCTCAACTGCCACAGGCTACTGCGGTGGCCGGAGGAGGAGCTGTCTTAAAGCCACTGGAACCTTGGATTCCACCTCTAATTTGCAAAGTACATCTGCTTTATAGACCTGCTTGACAGCAGTTTCATAATTAGAAAAACATGCCTTATATTTTCCCATTTTCCAAACCATAGAAAAATCTGGCCCCAAGGTTTACATCTCTGAAGCTGAAAAGAAACTTGAGAGACATTTCAGTATATGTATTTGTTTTTAGGTATATGTTTTGGGAATAATCAAATAAAAGCAACATTATTTCTTTATAATAGGCAAGAGGCTTAAAAAGAAGATCTCTTTTTGTTTTTTAATTTAAAGGTTTTAAATGGGAGGAAAACTAATTTACAATGCTGTGTTGTTTTCTGTCATATAACAGCATGAAGCAGCTGTAAATACACACATACCCCTCGCTCTTCAGCCTCCCTCCCACACCCTTTACTCTCCTCTCTAGGTCACCAGGCAGCACTGAGCCAAGCTTCCTGGGCTTTACAGCAGTTTCCCACTAGCTATTTATTTTTACAAACAGTAGTCGATGTATGCCAACGCTACTCTCTCGATTTTTCCCACCCTCTCCTGAAGGAAGATCTTCTAATGACAGTTCTAATAACATAGCCAGTCTATTTGAATATGAGAAACAAGGCAATGGTCCCCCAGCTACCTGGATTCACATTGTGGGCTTCATCATCAAAAATCGAATTATGATAATACTGTATTAGGAAAAGAGTCTCTCGCAGCTTTCAGAAAACCTAGAAGCTGTTATCAGCAGAAGGACTTCAGCAACTAAGACAACAAAAAGGACAGTGAAAAGAAGAACAAGCTCCCAAGACGAACCATATGACAGGCTGAGAAATTCAACTTAAGTCCTTATGTCCAGGGACTTGGTTCTATAGGAGTCTCAAAAGATCAGGCAAGTATAGTTAAATTTCTGCAAGTTCTTTGCTAGCAGGTGGTGCCAATGCAGAATCTGACTGCCAGAAGGCTATTTGGATCTGCCCTGCCTCTGGGAGGACTGCGGAGGGAACGCTGGTCTTGGAGACAATGTGTTCCCCTCACACCTGCTCTCAACTGCCACAGGCTACTGCGGTGGCCGGAGGAGGAGCTGTCTTAAAGCCACTGGAACCTTGGATTCCACCTCTAATTTGCAAAGTACATCTGCTTTATAGACCTGCTTGACAGCAGTTTCATAATTAGAAAAACATGCCTTATATTTTCCCATTTTCCAAACCATAGAAAAATCTGGCTTTATTTTTAAAACACTAATTACAAGATGGGGGAACCTTAATTTCAGGGAACACACTCTACTAAGACAAACAATTTGTAAGCAGAGTAGCACCATTTCTCTGGTAGCAGGAAAATCCTGTGGTGTGGTAAACTGTATATATCAAACATTTGTCCCCAAGATGCCAAGCTGTTCTACACACAGGATTCATTTGCGATCCTACAGCCAGTGTGCCTTACGTAAACCAGGACAGCTTTAGTGGTTGAAGCTGCTGAACTTATTTTTGGGGGGAGTACTTATCATCTAGGGAACTTTTTAATTGGCTGGGAGTAAGGAGATCCAATCCAAATAAAAGTCTTTAACTTCTTCCAACATCTTTTTCTTTAATTTTTTAAAACGTATTTATTTGGTTGCACTGGGTCGTAGTTATGGTATGTGGGATCTAGTTCCCTGACTAGGGATTGAACCCAGGTCCCCCGCATTGGGAGCACAGAGTCTTAGCCACTGGACCACCAGGGTAATTGCTCTTCCAACATCTTTTACACTGAAATTAGAATTGTAAGGAGAATAATCTTACTCATTTGTTCCCAGTGGCCTGAGGAGTTGTTTTGATGGGCTAATTATGAGAGGGGAAAGTGAAAGATGAAAAAGATGTGTCAGGCATGTTGTTAAGTGTGCTACATGAGTTCTCTCAGGCAATCAGCACAGTAGTCCTAATGAAGTGGATTTTACCACAATACCCATTTTACAGATGAAGAAATGGAAACACGTAGATAGAGTACAAGCCTCCCAAGGTCTCTGAGTTACGAAGTTTGAAAAACACACCTTGAACCTAGACAGTTGGTTCCTGAATCTGTAATATTAAATTCAACATTCGATTTGTATCTTAAGGAATTTCTACATGGATCATAACTGCTAGCTTGCTTGCCCGGGATAAAGCATGATATTAAACAAATTTATGCTGTACAATCATCAACATAAAATCCTTCTATATGATATGAGGATTAAACCTGTGGCCAAAACTCAGTATGGATGCATAGCACTCTTGATCCACTGCCAACAGACTAAAATTATTTAGGAAGATAATAAAGGGCATGACAAATGGTTTTCAAATTGAGACCATGTGAGTTAATATATCTAGGGGAAACACAGATGGGAGAAATAAGATAAAAGAAAGATGAACATACTTAAGAGGGGAGGAAGAACAAACCCGGGCACTTTGCTCCAAACAAAAGTTCCTTATTTGGCAGTGGAGTCTTTGTCCTCTAGAGCTTCAGTGCATCTCTAAGTTCCACTCCATCTAAATGCTCCAGAGTTCTTTCTTAGGAGCTTCTGTAGTTTTCTCTCTTAAAAAAGAGATATCCATTTGACTACTGGTTTAATAAACCACATGCAAAAGTAATTATGCTCTCTTCTTACCAATAAGGCCAGCAACATACTGAAGCCAAATGCAAAACATACATATACATGCTGGGCTTCCCTGGTGGCTCAGATGGTAAAGAATCTGCCTGCAATACAGGAGACCTGGGTTTGATCCCTGAGTGAGGAAGATCCCCTGGAGGAGGGCATGGCAACCCACTCTAGTATTCTCTCTCTCTCTTTTTTTTTTGATTGCGGTAATTCTTGGTAAGTGTATAGGATCTCAAGTTCTTAAAAACTCTCACATAGTCATAAAGGAGGTAGAAAATTTTTCCAACTCTAGCTGTCTTTAACTAAAAGTAGTTCCAGTTAAATACTCTTATAAAAAAAAATAAAACTCCTGGGTTTGAAGGTGGCTTTTTTTGTTTGTTTGTTTGTTTGTTGGTTTGTTTTGGCCACCTCTATTGGCCTTTCATTTACTTCCATTTTTGTTCTTTGACCTGTGTGGGTCTCCCATCGCGGTAGCCTCTCTCGCGGCAGAGCACCGGCTCTGGGCGCATCCGCTCCAGAGTGCTGGCTCAGTAGTTGGACACATCGTCCAGCTGCTCCGCGGCACGTGGGATCTTCCCAGGACAGGGATCAAATCGGCACCCCTTGCACTGCAAGGCAGTGTCCTTACCCATGGATCACCTGGGAAGCCCTGAAGGTTTTTTGAGGGTAAATTTGGGTTGAGGCACATGTAGGACACTGAACAACTCCACGGGGCACTAACTACATTGAGCTCCAGGGCGAGCCATTGAGATATTAATGCAACATGTGGTGAAAGTGTTAGTTGCTCAGTAGTGTCCAACTCCTTGCGGAAACCATTGACTGTAGGCCACCAGGCTCCTCTGTCCATGGAACTCTCCAGGCAAGAATACTGCAGTGGGTAGCCAGTCCCTTCTCCAGGTGATCTTCCTGATCCAAGGACTGAACTCAGGTCTCCTGCATCGCTGGCAGATTCTTTACTGGATGAGCCACCAGAGCATCTTCCAAAAGAGGCAGTGACCACTCCAGTATTCTGAGTGAGCTTCAGATTGTAGTTTTCTCTCTTAAAAAAGAGATATCCATTTGACTACTGGTTTAATAAACCACATGCAAAAGTAATTATGCTCTCTTCTTACCAATAAGGCCAGCAACATACTGAAGCCAAATGCAAAACATACATATACATGCTGGGCTTCCTGGTGGCTCACTGGTAAAGAATCTGCCTGCAATACAGGAGACCTGGGTTTGATCCCTGAGTGAGGAAGATCTCCTGGAGGAGGGCATGGCAACCCACTCTAGTATTCTCTCTCTCTCTTTTTTTTTTGATTGCGGTAATTCTTGGTAAGTGTATAGGATCTCAAGTTCTTAAAAACTCTCACATAGTCATAAAGGAGGTAGAAAATTTTTCCAACTCTAGCTGTCTTTAACTAAAAGTAGTTCCAGTTAAATACTCTTATAAAAAAAAATAAAACTCCTGGGTTTGAAGGTGGCTTTTTTTGTTTGTTTGTTTGTTTGTTGGTTTGTTTTGGCCACCTCTATTGGCCTTTCATTTACTTCCATTTTTGTTCTTTGACCTGTGTGGGTCTCCCATCGCGGTAGCCTCTCTCGCGGCAGAGCACCGGCTCTGGGCGCATCCGCTCCAGAGTGCTGGCTCAGTAGTTGGACACATCGTCCAGCTGCTCCGCGGCACGTGGGATCTTCCCAGGACAGGGATCAAATCGGCACCCCTTGCACTGCAAGGCAGTGTCCTTACCCATGGATCACCTGGGAAGCCCTGAAGGGTTTTTTGAGGGTAAATTTGGGTTGAGGCACATGTGGGACACTGAACAACTCCAGGGGGCACTAACTACATTGAGCTCCAGGGCGAGCCATTGAGATATTAATGCAACATGTGGTGAAAGTGTTAGTTGCTCAGTAGTGTCCAACTCCTTGCGGAAACCATTGACTGTAGGCCACCAGGCTCCTCTGTCCATGGAACTCTCCAGGCAAGAATACTGCAGTGGGTAGCCAGTCCCTTCTCCAGGTGATCTTCCTGATCCAAGGACTGAACTCAGGTCTCCTGCATCGCTGGCAGATTCTTTACTGGATGAGCCACCAGAGCATCTTCCAAAAAAGAGGCAGTGACCACTCCAGTATTCTTGCCTGGAGAATTCCATGGACACAGGAGCCTTTCAGGCTCGCAGAGAGTCAGACATGACTGAAGTGACTCAACACATATTTACATACTTGTTACCTTGTTTGTTGTATTTACTGGTAAATATTGCTTACATAAAATATTTCAACCTATTAACTAAAAAGGGATATATCAGAAAATACACTAGCAATACAAAGTAATTCTTAAGTTTCCAAAAGGATTTACTGATGTTCCACTAATGATAAGTCTCCAAATGTATTTAAAAGGCAACGTAATTTATTAAAATTGAATTTACATGAAATATTTTAGAAATACACTTTCATTTTATACTTTTTCCCCCTTAAGAGAAGGATTCTTTCATCTAACAGCAAGAGCTCTTCTGTTTCTACCGTTACTTTTACAAATGAAAATAGAGCCTTGTTTCCAGGCTTGAAAGAAACATTTATTATCCCTCCTTCCTACAGACTTCTGTAACATCAAATATTTAATAAGGGCCATTTGCAAATAAGAAAAAAGACTAGGAAGTAATTATACACTGATATTATGACATAATTACTATTCCTTAAAAATACCACTTTCGTTGTCATTTACTTAGCAGTATGTTTTACAGTTACTATATTCTAACTTTTTCCTCTTGATTACCTGTGATGCACATATTTGTTTAGTAAAAAAGTACCTGTTCATACAATTTATCTTGTAACTAAACTGGCTAAATTGATTTGCATTTTAAAAGCAGTACAGAATTCATTCTGCAGATGGGGCAGACTTCAGTAAATCCTTTTGGAAAGTAAGAAACTATTCTATACTCCAACGGTTGGTAAAATGAATCACATTGCCTTGAAAGTGAAGACTGTTGTTATTTGATTTCTTAAAGTATATTTTAAAAGAATAAAACAAGATGCCTCATTTTCCAGTCGCAGAGGAAGGGAACAATACCTGAGGCCTTGCTTCTAAGGCATTTTATTGATTTTCCCCTTAACAAATATCTCCTGAGGTTCCACCACCAGGTGCCTTATAACAGTCCACCCTAACATCAGGAAAATGTATTATCATTTAATATTTCTGATAATCACACATTTCACAGTATGATCCCTCACTATTTATTTAAAACTGAAAATACAATCAAAAATGAAGATAAAAAAGGTATGATTAAAAAAAATAGAAGTCCAGAGACCAAAAAGAGACCATCATATGTTTAAGCCACTGAACATAATATCCTATCGTAGCTCACTGAAAATTTTGCCTGAGTTTCAAAGCCCACATTTGGAGAGTTCTGTGGAGTGACCTAAAATGCATTAAGCACCAGCATGATTCTCAGTGGAGAAGTTAAAGAAATTACGAGCAGGTAAACCCTTTAGAACAATGACATTTCGTTCGGATAACAGGCTAGCATTACCCAGCGTCAGACTCCTATAAAAGCACTGTATCTCTGATCTGGTTTGTTTTCGTTTTATAATAACAAGGTAGGTTTTTCTTTCCAGACTCCTAAGAAATCACAAAATTTTTAGAGATGATAAGGTTCTTTCAATCTAAAGGATCAAACTCTTTGTGGTATTACTTTGCTTTACATATTCACCCCACTTGGCAGATGGACAATGAATTACAGGAATGTGATACTTTTCAGAGGGAGAGGTCCACAGTAGGGGCAGGGTATGGGACTCAAGGTCTCAACTGCTGGTCCACCGCACTGTCTTCCTAAATTTCTGAAATTTCAAAAAATTCCTTTCCTTTTTCTCCCTTCAACACTCACTTCACACTGCCAACCTTTGCTCTACTTCCATATTTGTTGGATTAACTAATTTCATTTGTTCTGTTTCACAGTGCCCACCTGACTCTCGCATGGACTTTCTCACCACCTCATGTGCATTTCTTTTTTTTTTTTTTTTTAAGATTTATTTATTTATTTATTTTGGGTGGGGGTCGGGTTGGGGAGGGAGGAGGACAGGTGGGCCACTTCTATTGGTCTTTCATTTCTCTGTTTTCATCCGTCTTTGTTCTTTGGCTCCCGCGGGCCTCCCATCGCGGTGGCGTTTGTTGTCGCGGAACGCCCGCTCTGGGCGCATGCGCTCCAGAGCTCCGGCTCGGTAATTGGACACATCAGTCCAGCCGCTCTGCGGCACGTGGGATCTTCCCAGGCCAGGGATCGAACCGGCGCCCCTTGCACTGCAAGGCGGTGTCCTTATCCACTGGACCACCAGGGGAAGCCCTCTCATGTGCATTTCTAAACTAGAAACTCTATTCTGATTTCTCTTATGATACTTTCCTTCTTGCTTTTCATCCAATATCCAGCTGCTTTAACAATATGCTGACAGCATATTACTTAAACAAACAAGCAAACAATGAAAAGCAAACAAACAAAAAACAACCAACCAAATAAACAAAAAAACTTACTATTGTTTGGTCTGGTATTCAATCATTCTCCCCTTTTGAGTCTATCTGCCTCTTCTTCCAAAACTTGTATTTAATAACTATGAACTCCCTTTGCTACTTCGCTAGTTCGGTATTCTTGTCTTTTATTCCTTATAGCTATATTGCTTTTGCACTATCCTGCCCCACCCTTTCAAATTTCCCTACTCACCTACTATCAAAACCGGGTTTATCCAAGGTTTTTAACTACATCCTCAATTAGCCTATTTATTTGTGCTTATTTATAGGTAATCATACCTATGTATTCAGTGATTTCTTGCTTTTTCTAAAGAGACTGTAAATTCCTAAAGGTTTAGGCTGGACTCTAAGACTATTTTGATTATATAAAAAGTACTATCAAATTATTTCCTGATATTTTCTCATTCAAAACACCCATCAATCTGTATATATTCATGAAGCTCTGGGTACAATGAGGACAAGTGCTTCTTCATTAATATGTTTAAAAGCAACACCTAGTGCTGGGTTTGCTAAGTACAAAAATTTGAAGTGAAATTCCAAGATATTTATAAGAACAGTAATATGACATGACTATGTACAATTGCTACTGATGACAAAGTACTACGAATACTACTGTGGTTTATAGTCTACATTTACAATAAAGAGAAATACAAAATTTCAGTTAGATATTAGTCACATTGAAGTTGTGAATTTTTTTTCCTTACACAAATTCCTTGACTCTAAATTTCATCTATAGAATTCATCCTGGTTCATGGACCCAAAGCTAAGAATCCTTGGATTATGAAAGAAGATTAACTTTCCATATTTTTGTAACTATTCTCAACTATGGTACAGTTATCTGAAATAAGTATAAAGTAATTTCTTCAATATTAATCTACTACTCTTCTTTTTTTCTTTTGAAATTTTCTAAAGCCATTTCTTTATTTTCTCAACTTCAAGTACAATTAGATTGCCAACAATCTAATATCCAGAATTGTATCTGCTGATTCTACGATAACCAGACTTTGAAGCCATTATTTATTTTTACTAGAACCCTCAACACTATTTTATTTTTAAGATTTTATTTATTTATTTATTTAGGTGGGGGTGGGGTGGGGAGGGAGGGGAGCAGGTGGGCCACTTCTATCGGTCTTTCATTTGTTCATTTTTCATCCATCTTTGTTCTTTGGCCTGTGTGGGCCTCCCATCATGGTGGCCTCTGTTGTCGCAGAGCACCGGCTCTGGGCGCATGCGCTCCAGAGCTCCGGCTCGGTCATTGGACACATCGGTCCAGCCGCTCTGTGGGACGTGGGATCTTCCCAGGCCAGGGATTGAACTGGCACCCCTTGCACTGCAAGGCGGACTCTTTACGCACTGGACCACTATGTAAGCCCACTACTCTTCTTAAATTGCTATAACTTACGTTTTCAGAAAGCTATTTGACATCTGTCCCTTTCTTGACTGACTACTCATGTGTAGTTTCTTAAACTATTTTTTATCTTCAAATCAGGTGCTTTTCTCCTTCCCAACAAATTTTAACACAGATTGAGAAGAAAGAAAAAAAAGTTTTTTCTAGATGAAGTATTAATAATGGATATGCCATTAGCTCATCTTCTTCCTTCATAGGTCAACTCTCAGGAGATCATTTTATAAATTGTTTGCTCAAAGATATTTTATATCTTTATAAAGAAAAACTATCTTTATAAAGACCACTAAGCAGGAATACTTATATATACCAAGGGACAGCTTTATAGTCGCCCGTATTTCTTTTTCCATTTTGAGGCATGGCACATGATTGCTTAGTCTTCTCACTCTCAGGTTGCAACTGTCTGTGACCCTAAACCAGGCACAGTTTTTCAGAACCCCCACAGATACCAAAACTCATGGATGCTCAAGTCCCTTATATCATGCAATATTTGCATATAACCTATGTATATCCTTCTGTCTACTGTAAATCATCTCTTGCTTACTTATAGTACTTAATACAATGTAAATGCTATGTTAATAGTTGCAAATACAATGTAAATGCTATGTAAATAGTTGCCAGCACATGGCAAATTCAAATTTTGCATTTTGGAAATCTCTGAGTTTTTTGATCCACTGTTGGTTGGACCTGTGGATGTAGGACCTGCGGATGCAGACAGCTGACTGCACACTGTACATGGACTATCTACTGATTTGGAACCTGAACAGGGTAGGTCTACTTGGGTGAACGCTTGATCTCCCCCTAGTTACACAAGGTGTGACTCCTAACTCATTCTTCCTCTGCCTTTAAATAAACTGAAATGATCTCTCATAATTATACACTGTTGGAATCTAGAATCCTCCAACTCTCAACAGTACTTGGGAACAAGAGATCCACTGTTTTACTTTCAACCCATCAACTCAAATATGTGAGAAGTCAGAAGACAGGGGCTCTGCCGTGCTTAGTGCCCATCTGGGGTTCAGTATAGGATCCTTTTGACCATTTATTAATAAAGCTGATAATAGCAAGACACATGATATCCCCTAGAACTAAAAAAAAAAAAAAAAGTAGTGAAAAGCTTCCTTAACTATGTATCACCAAGGGAAGCTATGAAATGAAGGCATGTTATTATTTTTTAACTAAAATCAACTATCAACTAGTTCATTTAAATACCTCTATTACTTTAAATGTTTTACATTCTCTCTGTGCTTTTCGACATAACTGTCTTTGAAGGTTTGATGAAAGACAGGGGTTCCCTCACTAGTTATAGGAACTGTAACTATCTATGGTTAATTAAAAATAAAGCCCATTTATTTTTCTGTCAGGTGAAACATTATCTTAACATCTGCTGGGAATTTTGTATTTTTTTTCTGAGTAGAATATTGAAAATTTGAAAGATACTGTATAGAAACAGGCAAACATATAAAAAAGACAATGATTTCAGAAAGCAAGGGTTAGGGTAAGTCAAATCTTCAAACAGTGCATGTACAGCCCTGTCCTTTCCAGGCTGAATGCAAAATTAAACTAGCATCATAGATATAGGAAGATAACCCGGGGGTGACAGTGTGGCTGCCTCATGGACTTCAGGAACACAGCAGAGTCCTATGCAAATGCCATGGGAACAGGAAATCGGCAATGCCTGTCTGCACATCATTCTTCAGTAAGAGCTACTGAGCATTTTGGGGATCATCCTCCCTCAAGTTTAGAGCATACTTTATGAAAACTTCTTGTAAAAGAAGATCATGCCATTTCTCCCTCAATTTGTATAAAAACCCTAAAAGTCAGTGGTGGTAAGGGTGACTGCACACTGTACATGGACTATCTACTGAGACTAAGGGTAGGTCTACTTGGGTGAACGCTTGATCTCCCCCTAGTTACACAAGGTGTGACTCCTAACTCATTCTTCCTCTGCCTTTAAATAAACTGAAATGATCTCTCATAATTATACACTGTTGGAATCTAGAATCCTCCAACTCTCAACAGTACTTGGGAACAAGAGATCCACTGTTTTACTTTCAACCCATCAACTCAAATATGTGAGAAGTCAGAAGACAGGGGCTCTGCCGTGCTTAGTGCCCATCTGGGGTTCAGTATAGGATCCTTTTGACCATTTATTAATAAAGCTGATAATAGCAAGACACATGATATCCCCTAGAACTAAAAAAAAAAAAAAAAAAGTAGTGAAAAGCTTCCTTAACTATGTATCACCAAGGGAAGCTATGAAATGAAGGCATGTTATTATTTTTTAACTAAAATCAACTATCAACTAGTTCATTTAAATACCTCTATTACTTTAAATGTTTTACATTCTCTCTGTGCTTTTCGACATAACTGTCTTTGAAGGTTTGATGAAAGACAGGGGTTCCCTCACTAGTTATAGGAACTGTAACTATCTATGGTTAATTAAAAATAAAGCCCATTTATTTTTCTGTCAGGTGAAACATTATCTTAACATCTGCTGGGAATTTTGTATTTTTTTTCTGAGTAGAATATTGAAAATTTGAAAGATACTGTATAGAAACAGGCAAACATATAAAAAAGACAATGATTTCAGAAAGCAAGGGTTAGGGTAAGTCAAATCTTCAAACAGTGCATGTACAGCCCTGTCCTTTCCAGGCTGAATGCAAAATTAAACTAGCATCATAGATATAGGAAGATAACCCGGGGGTGACAGTGTGGCTGCCTCATGGACTTCAGGAACACAGCAGAGTCCTATGCAAATGCCATGGGAACAGGAAATCGGCAATGCCTGTCTGCACATCATTCTTCAGTAAGAGCTACTGAGCATTTTGGGGATCATCCTCCCTCAAGTTTAGAGCATACTTTATGAAAACTTCTTGTAAAAGAAGATCATGCCATTTCTCCCTCAATTTGTATAAAAAAAAACCCCTAAAAGTCAGTGGTGGTAAGGGTATCCTCAGACCCTCAGACCCAGCTTAGGCCCATCAAGTACCACACTGTCAGGAAGTCAACTAGTACCATCTTTCTTGAGGAGAGTCGGGCCATATATATGAAAATCCCTCCAGATGTGTCATCCTTGGCATAAAGCATAGGCTTGTGGCTTCCATGGGGAGGGGAAGTGGGGGAGAAATGAAGTGGGAGTTTGGGGTTAGCAGAAAGATGCAAGCTATTACAAGTTGAATGGATAAACATCAATGCCCTGCTGTATAGCACCGGGAAGTACATTCAGTATCCTGTGACAAGCCATGATGAAAAAGGAAAAAACCCAACAAAAAGATCCCATTGCCCTTTGGACTCAATTTCTGAAAAGTCATCTGCAGAATATAACAATGGGCACATACATAAAAATGTTGCTGCAAAAATATTTAACAGAATAAATAAATGCTGGAATTTCCTGGTGGGATAGTGGATAAGAGTCTGCCGGCCAATGTCGGGGACACGGGCTCTATCCCTGGCTTGGAAAGACTGCACATGCCACAGAGCAATTATGCCTGTGGGCTATAAGCACTAAGCCCGCGCTCTAGAGCCCAGGAACCTCAGCAACTGAAGCCCACACGCCTTAGAGCCTGTGCTCTGCAACAAGAGAAACCACTGCAACGAGAAGCCCGCACACCACAACAAAGAGTAGCCCCTGCTCGCCAAAACTAGAGAAAGCTCTCATGCAGTAATGAATACCCAGCACAACCAATAATAAACACATAAATGAATAATACAAAAAATAAAATCTGCAATAGTAGAAAATTGGAAATGACTTAGATGTTAAACAACAGAAGCCTGGTTAAGTAAATTATGTCATATCCATACAAAGAAATACCATGTAGTCATTAACAACACTTTGTCAGTATTTTTATCTATACTAAAAAAAGTCCATCATATTTTAAATTTTCAAAAATGTTACAAAGTAAGAACAAATACACAGCAAACACATGTAGATATAAATCCATAGAGAAGTATCTGAGAAAACATACTTCAAAATGTTTATAATATATTCTTTTGAATGTATGCCTTTTCTCTTTTTCCTGTTAGTCTTTCCTGTTTGAATTTTTGTTGTATGATACTTCTGTAATTTAAAACCGTATTTCTAATTAGAAGACTTGTCAGGGTATAAATTAATTACTGCATGTGTACACTATAACACACATTTTTACTTCCCTAAAATGAGCGTCATTCTTTTTCACTCCTGAAATATCAGCTGTATTCAACACCTTTGCTAGGACTCAGAAGAGAAGGGGATAACACATTTCCCTTTATTCTGACATGCATTTCTATTAATTACATGCTCTCTCTTGTGTTCATCAACAGTAAACTTCAGGGTAAGTTTTTCCTACCAATTTTAAACAGTTCTGCATGGCCAATTTTCAGGTCTGTCAAGAAAAGCCAAGACTAATATCCCAGTGTCATGTTTATAGCCATCTGTGTAGAAACAAACTCAGGTTTGGACAGCTTTTATCTTGCTAAGGTTCACATATTTTGATGTGCGGACGAATACTTGGGTTTAGAAGCATCAATGGATTAACATGCTTGGCAGGGGAGGGAGTGGACCACTTCTTCAAACCAGCTTTTCCAAGAATTGATGGAAAGTAATTAAAACAATGCGAGCCATTTTGGAAAAAAATAAATAAATAAAACCAACAAAATGAAACAAAGCAGGTAGTTTTAGGCCAGAGTTGGAGCCTCCCACAGATATGAATAAAAATGAGATTATTCTAAGTAAGAAAACAGAGTGAGTAGAACCATTCTGTTTTATAGGCATAAAGACGATGTCCCCAAGTTGTAAAAAAATGAGACAGCAGGCAGCCACACCTGGTTTGTGCTGCCCCGGGGGGACTGAGGGTAACCATTACGGCTGGATGTCTGCAGGCTGGGGTGGACCAGTCACAAAAGGCTCTCCATCCAGCGTTTAATGCCCACAGGTCATGTTTAGGCATTTCAAATACATCTGCCATCTGGCCTCACTCAGTTTCCCAATAATTATTTCCCTTTCCTATTTGTGCCCTAGAGTCATCTTAAAGAAAATTATTAAGTACAGCATTAGGTACACAGCAAACAATGATTCTTTTTAATCAAGTATATTTGAGACACCAGCTTTTACATCACAACTTTGACAACTTCTTCCTTTTGAACAGAGAAGTTGGTTGTTCTGATATCTATGTCTGAAAAGCTGGGTTCTCTGATCCCTGACTGACTGATGTATAAGCTCCTTCAGCGCTCATCTGGGTGTCCCATGGCCAAATCTGAGAACCTCCTAGATCCCAGAATATTTTAAATATATGTGGGACTTCCCTGGGGAATAGTCTGTATTTCCAGTGCAGAGGACATGGCTTCAATCCCTGGTCAGGAAAGTGAGATCTCACATACCATGGGGTACAGTCCAAGAAATAAAAATCAATAAAATAAGAATAATAAAATATATAAAATTATTGACAATTATAGAAACTGGGTAATAAATACTGTAGCTTTAAGACTACATGACTGTAGCTTCAAAACTACTAAATAGCAAAGGTTTAGTATTTTACAGTTGACAAAGGTATTTTAGTAAAACGGTTGGTCTTCAAAGCACGAAAATGTGACTTCAAATTAATTATGAAAGGCTAAAAGAAATTGGAAGAACCTTATAGGGGATCCACACGGTAAATCTACAGGATAGCAGACATCCAGATGTTTTGAAACATCTGTGTTACTGCATGAACTTTTCCATTTTTCCCTCAATGTTTGGCTTCATGCAGACAAAACAAGAGCTCTACTTTCAACTCGGGCAGCTTTCAAAGATTGTCAAGGAAAATATTTCATTACATTATTTTTGATGCTTCTAAACAAAGGCTAACTCCCTCATTATTTTTTATTCCTCACAGTACGACAAAGTAGATGCCTACTACCTATTTGGTGGAATGAGGGGGAAAGATGACTTCTAATTAAATGCACAACTGAATAGGAAATTATTTCTGAGTAGGACAATTCCATTATTAGTAATAGCATATCTATGAACTCAGTAGTACATTTATTCTGAATCCTTCATTCTATGCATCCATATTTCATCAATCTTTATCATCGCTAGAGAGCCTGGATAATTATTCTTGTTTTACAGGTGAAAATACGGGGTAGAGACTAATAATTATTTCCCTTTCCTATTTGTGCCCTAGAGTCATCTTAAAGAAAATTATTAAGTACAGCATTAGGTACACAGCAAACAATGATTCTTTTTAATCAAGTATATTTGAGACACCAGCTTTTACATCACAACTTTGACAACTTCTTCCTTTTGAACAGAGAAGTTGGTTGTTCTGATATCTATGTCTGAAAAGCTGGGTTCTCTGATCCCTGACTGACTGATGTATAAGCTCCTTCAGCGCTCATCTGGGTGTCCCATGGCCAAATCTGAGAACCTCCTAGATCCCAGAATATTTTAAATATATGTGGGACTTCCCTGGGGAATAGTCTGTATTTCCAGTGCAGAGGACATGGCTTCAATCCCTGGTCAGGAAAGTGAGATCTCACATACCATGGGGTACAGTCCAAGAAATAAAAATCAATAAAATAAGAATAATAAAATATATAAAATTATTGACAATTATAGAAACTGGGTAATAAATACTGTAGCTTTAAGACTACATGACTGTAGCTTCAAAACTACTAAATAGCAAAGGTTTAGTATTTTACAGTTGACAAAGGTATTTTAGTAAAACGGTTGGTCTTCAAAGCACGAAAATGTGACTTCAAATTAATTATGAAAGGCTAAAAGAAATTGGAAGAACCTTATAGGGGATCCACACGGTAAATCTTACAGGATAGCAGACATCCAGATGTTTTGAAACATCTGTGTTACTGCATGAACTTTTCCATTTTTCCCTCAATGTTTGGCTTCATGCAGACAAAACAAGAGCTCTACTTTCAACTCGGGCAGCTTTCAAAGATTGTCAAGGAAAATATTTCATTACATTATTTTTGATGCTTCTAAACAAAGGCTAACTCCCTCATTATTTTTTATTCCTCACAGTACGACAAAGTAGATGCCTACTACCTATTTGGTGGAATGAGGGGGAAAAAGATGACTTCTAATTAAATGCACAACTGAATAGGGAAATTATTTCTGAGTAGGACAATTCCATTATTAGTAATAGCATATCTATGAACTCAGTAGTACATTTATTCTGAATCCTTCATTCTATGCATCCATATTTCATCAATCTTTATCATCGCTCATTATAATATATAGAGAGCCTGGATAATTATTCTTGTTTTACAGGTGAAAATACAGAGGAGCTGAGCGATGAAATCTGTCAAGTCACATACTGAAATCCTGTAGATCATTCAACTGCCCAACCCAAATCATCCAATAAAATATGATGCTTCTCTGATTGAAAAGGTTTATTATTTAATCTCAGAAGATATTTCTCTATTTATTTGTTTATTCATTTTGTTATAGGGTTTAAATTACCGAGATATGTGAATAAGAAGACAGCATCTGAGGCATACCCTGGAATTCATTTTCCCTCTAAAACCTGTCTAAACACCTTCATTTTTCTATCAAAGAGGATAGAACTCTTTTTCAAGCTGGTACTGGGTACTCTGGGCTTCCCAGGTAAAGAATCTGCCTGCCAGTGCAGGAGATGCTGGAGACATGGGTTCCATCCCTGGGTCGGGAAGATCCCCTGGGGTGGGGGGGGTGGTGGCAACCACTCTAGTGTTCATGCCTGGAGAATCCCATGGACAGAGGAGCGGGGTGGGTTACATTCCATGGTGTCGCATAGAGTCGAACAAGACTGAAGGAACTGAACACACATGCACACACTGGATACTCAAAATAGCAAAGAGATCTATGGGCAGTAATTTTCTCTAGAAAGAACTCGAAGGAACAGACTGACCTAATAGCCTATCTTTGGCCCAGAAATGAATTTTGGAATGCCACACAGTATGTTTAAAATTGGCACAATGCTGAGAGAAACAGCACCTGAGATCACAGAAGAGTTGTATGTGGCCACACGGGGCCCTTTTGTTTGTCATTAGAATCAGGGGAAGGATTTATTCCTTGATTCTCCTTACACAGGTCCATGCATGTGCAGGCTTGGCATTTTAAGCTGTCCTAAGAGCTCTGGCTCAGGGTCTCCACAAGCAATCTTGGTCAAGGATGTTTTAACTTCCTCCATTCCCAAAAGAAATGCGGCTGTTTGGTGGTAGGAAGACATGTTGTTGGTAGAAAGATGACACTGGTTATGGCAGTCAGAAAAGAGAATAGAGCTTGTATGTCACTCAGTTCCACCCTTCCCTCCCCTAGCAGGAGAATGAAGGTCTCAGCACAGACTGAGGATCCCTGAGGAAAGATGTGGATGGGAACATTAGTTGTTCAGTTGTGTCCAACTCTTTGCAGCTCTATAGAGTGTAGGCCACCAGGCTCCTCTGTCCATGGCATTCTACAGGCAAGAATACTGGAGTGGGTTGCCATGCCCTCCTCCAGGGGATCTTCCTGACCCAGGGATCAAAATAGATGGAGCCAAGAAAGACAGTCTTGGTTTACCACTCACTGGCTCTGTGACCTGGGCTATTCGCAACTTGTAATTTCAGTCTCTGCATCTGTCAAGTGGGTGAAAACCCCTGATACTCCACCTTCCAGATGGCTGTGACCATCCAGTGAGAGGTGTAGGGATGTGTTCTGAAACCTCTCTATCTCTCTGGTGATGTAGAGGTCTGTGGTGGGCTTCACACAGCCCCAAGGATAAAGCAAATGTGAGAAACACACACTCTGCCTTGCAAATTTCAAGAAGATGAGTGAGATTTGGGAAAAACGGGCGGGTATTTTTTTTTTTCTTTTGCCTCTTTTGTTGGTTTCTTGTTTGTTTATTTTCATCCATCTTTATTCTTTGGCCTGTGTGGGCCTCCCATCGCAGTGGCCTCTCCCGTTGCAGAGTATCGGCTCTGGGTGCACATGGTCCAGAGCGCTGGCTCCTAATTGGACACACTGGCCCAGCCGCTCCAGGGCATGTGGGATCTTCCCGCACCAGGGATCGAACCGGTGCCCCTTGCACTGCAAAGTGGACTCTTTATCCACTGGACCACCAGGGAAGCCTGGGCTTGTATTTTTTTACATTTGCCATCTGAAGACCTTTGAGTAATTCCCTGGTAGAACTACTTGTAAGCATGATAGGTATCAAAGAGGTGAGGAAACAAACTGAGGCCCTGTGCATCATCAGAGAATTACTTCCCTTTGGCTGTGCTGTAATTTGAGGTGAACGACAGTATCTCTACAATGTGACTGGGTGTCAGGCTTAAATTTGAAGGTACAGACCAGAAACTTCAGCAGCTAGGGTATATTTACTCACTTTGTGACAGGTAAATCTTTACCTCCTGCCTTTGGTCATGCAAATTGAAGAGCTTGGGTTGGCCTTGACAGTCTCTTTTTTTTTTTTTTAAAGGAAGATTAAGTTAAATGTATTTTTGCTCAACCCATTCAGCCTTCCATTCCCACATTTATGACAATGGGAAAGATGTTAAATAGGCTGAAGTAAGGCTTCACTTTTCTGATGAAATTCCTCAGAGCACCTGCTTTCTGCTCTTTATGTGTATAAACATGCTACGATCATGTACATGGATGGCTTCAAATGAAAGACACCCAGGATCAGGGAGCAGTTAAGAAAGTCTCACCAGGGACAGGACATGCTAAATGCTGGGTTTTACTCTAGATGTGTATTAGAAGATGTGTATTTGAAAGTAGCCCTTTCTGATCTTTGTGGTTAAAAAGAAATATAGGTGGATAAAGGTGAACATTTGAAACCTGGACTACATCCCTACGGGCAGAGATATTTCAATTTTTTATTTTATTTATTGAGATCTCTCTCTCTCTCTCTCTCTCCTTTACTTAATGTACAGAGCCCAGTGATTGTGTACTGCCACCAAGCTGGAGCTTTTTAAATGATTCAGGGAAGTATAGCTTTCATTTAGGTTTGTGCCCTCCAGTCTGTTTATACTGGTCGATACACTTGTCTGAAAAATATAATGGATTAGCACATCATTCAACAAGCTAGTCAGAAGGCAAGCTCAAGGCGACAGACACCAAAAAGTAAATTACAGTCAGTGGTCGGGCCAGGCCATGCCCAGAGCTAGGAAACATCGTTTCGCACAAAACCTGTATTCTCTGAGAATGGTGGCGGAACGGAAAGGGATGGAAAATTTACCCTCAAATATAATAAAACAATCAGCTCTACAAATTCATACGGCACCATAAACTGTGTGGTTTATGACGGTGGATACAAAGGGATCTGGCACTCACGACTGTCCTGCACATTATAACCTCAGCTGGAAACAGACTCGGTGGCATTTGTTTCATTTAATGGGCCCACTTTGCAAGTGGGTATATATCACGCCTTACTTTACACATTCCATTTAAATATTTGTAAAACGCCAGTTTACCACAGATTCATCTTCAGAGAACCAAGAGCTGTGGTGGGCTCTGTGGTGGTGGTGCTGGGGGGCGGGCGGGGGAGGGGAAGGTCAAGGTCGGGGGAGAAGAGGACTAAAAATTACATCTTTATTCTTTCTTAGCTCTCCCTCTCTCTTCCTCCCTCCTCTTATTTCCCTCCTTCCATTCTCTTTCCTCAAGAAACAAATAGCAGCTCTGAGATGCATTCTCAAGATCTTGAATTTATATCATCTATATAAATCTATATTTATAGAATCTATATCATCTGCTTTGAACCAAATCATCACTATGGTAGACATAATTATGTTTAGTTATAATATCAGAGTTTTCTGTTTTATAATCAGAGACAGTTAACCATTAGAAGCCCAGATTTTTGATTTTCACCATAAAATAAATTCCAAAGAACAAAATAAATCACGTCCCTTACAAAGAGCTTACTGAAGGACTATCATGTTCTCAGGCATTGTACCTCCCCAAGAATATTCCTTTTGCCAGTTATGTACACACTGCATGGAGAGACAGATGAGCAGAAAAGGAATGCAGGAGCCTCAGTATTTAGCAGGAATGTTTAGGACAATTGCAAAATCTCCAAATGTAAAGAGAGATCTGCAAAATCACCCAGCATATGAACTGCTTATATGTGATTTAAGAGAAGCAGAAAAGAAAGCAAAGATGGGATTTCAGAGTTTAAAATATTACAGGAAATATTTTCTCCACTTATTTCCTCTCGATATAGATTATCAGGTGGTAATAGGGGAACCAATGAACACACTTCCTGAAACTTACACTTGGCACTTGGCAGTCATCTTGATGCTCCATCAACAGTGGAAAGATCCAAGGCAGCTTACTGCATTCGGATGGCTACCAAGGTACATCAAATGGTATTATTTAATTGCACTGGGCCTTGGCCCACTGTTGAATACCCTACTCCTTCTAGAAGGCCCTAGACTTTTTGTCTCATGGGTGGTGCCTCCATCAGGTTTGAAAGGAAAGGCAGTGACTTCGGCCTTTGCCTGTGAGTGGTATTTCCGTCTTTGATCTAGCCTCACCCCTGGCATCTCGGCTATGTTGCGTCTCTGTTGGCTGCACCCCGATGTGGGTGAATCGACGGTGATCAGACCTAGCAAAAGCAACTACAGCATCATTTTCAGGCCACACCTTTACCAGGTGACAGACATTTCAAAACTTATTTTTCTCCCCCACTTCCATCTTCAAAGTCCATTCCCTAACTTCCCTCCAGCAGGAGAACTAGAGATAGTCCTGTTTGTTTCCCAGGTTCATGCCCTTTATACTAAGCACATCCTTTTCAGACTGGGGTCCAAAGATTTTCCCTCTCTCAAATCTTGAATCTATCATTCTCTGTGTGCCACTTCTCAACCTAATGTTAAAGTCACCTAAGCTTAAAAGTGACTCCCTCAAGTCCAGCTCTCCTTCAAACTACTTTTCACCCTCTCCACCTTCTTCACCCTCAAACTTCCTGGAAGAGAGACTAACACTCACCAAACACATTGGTCCCACTCACTCAATAGCCCCCTGCATCCTGGCTTCAGGCTTCGCAGTGCTCCTAATGATGCTCAAATCACTGGTCATCTTCTAGCTGATGGGTGCAATGGCTGTCTTCTGTCCTCATGATATCCCTTGAGGACACTTGAGCACATCCTATTTGAAAGCATCTTCTTGACTTTCCTAATGGTAATGTCCATGAGTCTCCTTGAGGAGGTGGCTCTCTAGGTTGCCTTCTGATCATTTATATTTCATCATATCAGCTTCCATCTCATTCTTGGCCTGCCAGGAGACTGGGCTCTTCTCAGCAGCCCCACTTCCTCCTTTTTGATCCTTGGTGATCTCATCGACCTCCTTTAGATCCTGGTACCATCTGTATGCTAACCCTTTCCCCACCTGTTAAAACTCTTCAAGATCTGAAGCTTGTTTATTCAACAGATGACCCACACGTTTCTTTTCAAGATCCAAGGCAGCTTACTGCATTCGGATGGCTACCAAGGTACATCAAATGGTATTATTTAATTGCACTGGGCCTTGGCCCACTGTTGAATACCCTACTCCTTCTAGAAGGCCCTAGACTTTTTGTCTCATGGGTGGTGCCTCCATCAGGTTTGAAAGGAAAGGCAGTGACTTCGGCCTTTGCCTGTGAGTGGTATTTCCGTCTTTGATCTAGCCTCACCCCTGGCATCTCGGCTATGTTGCGTCTCTGTTGGCTGCACCCCGATGTGGGTGAATCGACGGTGATCAGACCTAGCAAAAGCAACTACAGCATCATTTTCAGGCCACACCTTTACCAGGTGACAGACATTTCAAAACTTATTTTTCTCCCCCACTTCCATCTTCAAAGTCCATTCCCTAACTTCCCTCCAGCAGGAGAACTAGAGATAGTCCTGTTTGTTTCCCAGGTTCATGCCCTTTATACTAAGCACATCCTTTTCAGACTGGGGTCCAAAGATTTTCCCTCTCTCAAATCTTGAATCTATCATTCTCTGTGTGCCACTTCTCAACCTAATGTTAAAGTCACCTAAGCTTAAAAGTGACTCCCTCAAGTCCAGCTCTCCTTCAAACTACTTTTCACCCTCTCCACCTTCTTCACCCTCAAACTTCCTGGAAGAGAGACTAACACTCACCAAACACATTGGTCCCACTCACTCAATAGCCCCCTGCATCCTGGCTTCAGGCTTCGCAGTGCTCCTAATGATGCTCAAATCACTGGTCATCTTCTAGCTGATGGGTGCAATGGCTGTCTTCTGTCCTCATGATATCCCTTGAGGACACTTGAGCACATCCTATTTGAAAGCATCTTCTTGACTTTCCTAATGGTAATGTCCATGAGTCTCCTTGAGGAGGTGGCTCTCTAGGTTGCCTTCTGATCATTTATATTTCATCATATCAGCTTCCATCTCATTCTTGGCCTGCCAGGAGACTGGGCTCTTCTCAGCAGCCCCACTTCCTCCTTTTTGATCCTTGGTGATCTCATCGACCTCCTTTAGATCCTGGTACCATCTGTATGCTAACCCTTTCCCCACCTGTAACTCTAACCCAACCTCTTCAAGATCTGAAGCTTGTTTATTCAACAGATGACCCACACGTTTCTTGAATGTCTCACATCTAGACTGGAACTAAGTTGTAAAACTCCATTTCCTCACTGTTTTCCATGACATTTGATCAGTCACCACGGCACCTTTTTTACCCAAAAGAAGACTCTCAAAACCATCCTCCCTTTTCTTTATTTCCACTGATGTGCTCTGTTATAATCCTTTTTTACAAGTCTCTTTCCTAGGCTATTTATCTGCCTTTTAACTGGAAGACTGCCATCTATTCAATATCTTCTAAATTTTTTTGCCAGAATAGTATCTTCTCCTGAAGCACAGATTTATTATTTCCCTTTTGCCTTTAAAACTTCTGATGGTGCCCCAGGATCTAGAAGAGAAAGTCCGATTTTCTTTGCTTCCTCTAACATCCTTTACAATATGGTCCACTCCTAACTTTCCAGACTCACCTCTTGCCATAAGAAAGAAACATGCATATATACCCACCTTTGCCTGGAATATCACCTTTTCCTTTTCCAAGTGGAAAACGTCCGTGAACACTGAATACCATTTCTTTGGCAAATCATTTGCAAATTTCTCTAGGCAGTTAGTTATCCGCATTCTCTGTTCCTGTGGTTTACAGTACATCTCTTTATTGAAACATGTGACATTCATTATCCATTCAAATATTTGAGTCCTACAATATATATGGACACTGTCGCTGCATTACCATGTCTATGGCACATTGAAGACGTTGGGTCCTTGAAGGCAGGAACTATGACTTAGCTATTAATAGCTTCAGTTTTCTTTAATTATATTTTGGATAGGTGGGTCACTCAGTACTGCCTGAATGCTGGCATGCATGAATATACATTAAATGTGTGGGGAATATCCTAGGTACTTTGGCTTTGTTGTTGTTTAGTTGCTAAGTGCTGTCCAACTCTTAAAGAACCCATGGACCATAAAGTCCACCAGGCTCCTCTGTCCATGCGATTTCCCAGGCAAGAATATTGGAGTGGGCTGCCATTTCCTTCCTCATGACTCTAGGTTTATTTATTATGATGATGATGATGATTAATAAGTAAGTAATTAAGAGCAGAGCCCTTATCATTTTTTACTGGGTTCTGCTACTGAATTTTGGAATATTTCTAACAATGTCAAACATTAGAGTTTCTGAATATCTCTATGTAACTTTACAGATGTTTTCAGAGTGTCACTGACAGACACTGGCATTGTGAGAATAACTGTTTTAAGGTTCTGAACAGGACGGCTAATTGCTCCAAGTCTCAGCTTCTCTTAATCCATAAACCTTGACTAATTGTACTTGATAATCACTTACACCTTCACAACTAGCAATAACAGTAATAATCCTTAACAACCACCTCTTTGGAGTAAAGTGGGCTAGGTTTAAAAGCTAGTTCTGCCACTTTCTAGGGGTAGTACTTTGGGCCAGCGATTTAACCTTGTGGGGCCTCAGTTTTCTTAAAATTGAGGATAAAATGGGGATAGTAGTTGCACCTAATGATAGTTAGAATTATAAACTTTAATGAGAGCAAAGTGCCAAGGAAAACTGACACACAGGAAGGACTTAATAAATGTTAGGTATAATTATGGTTCACTTTGAGGCAATATACATGAATAGAGAGGGTCCAGAGGGACAGGAATGCCACAGAGATGGCCTCAGGAGCACACAAGTCAATCACATAGATACTAATACCACATAATTGTTTAGGATGCTACACATTTTCAGCGTCTTCACACCTTTTAAACTCTTAGATACCCTGTATCTGAGAAATGTAATAAATATGAATTGACTCTGTCTATTGTCTAGAGTCAATAAAATCTGAATCTCTTCTCAAAAATGAAACACTCTTGTGGGGGAAAAAGTCAGTCTGTCCTTTGCATCAGCCCCAAATGAAAGGGTAACCGCGAGGTATCCGAGAGAACCACCGTTATTGACATCACTGACCTATAAACATATCCCCTTCAGCATGACATACAGCACTTCAGTACCCTTGTTTTTACATAATTGTGATTACCAAAGCCTTTCCATTTCAAGTGCTCAAACGAGAGCAATTTGTATTTCAGATAATCTGCCAACGAGGGAAACTAATTTCAAAATATTTGATCATAAAAGTTGTCCTCAGCTTCTACAGAGATCATTTAGTCAAATAATATCAGATCATCTGAACGCAGTCTTAGCAGGAAATTGCTCAGGACTCCATCTAGGCAGTCTCCATTTGCACGTATATAAATGTACTGGAAGTGTAGGAGCCTTTGACAGCCTGCCATATGTGATTTCATTCCATAGCCTACCTACTTTACCATCAAAAGTTATATCCTTTGAAGCATTGCCAGAATTACTTTACCCCAGTAGATATGCTAGATGTGCCCTTTAAAAACCATATCATTTCTTTTCTACTCTGACTCGTTCAGGGTAGCATCTGCTCAACTAAATTCCTTTGAAGGTTAAAAATAAAATAGCCTACTTCTTCTGCTAGGCTCCCCTCCCCCAACCCCTACCCTGGTGCTGAGGATAAAATGCCCAGTGTTGAATGAATTTCAGAGAGCAGTTTTTTTTTTTTTTTTTTTTTTTTTTAAAGAAGAAGGAGTCTGAGAAATTGCCCGCCTGCTTCATACTTAAGGAAAATGAAGATTCGAGCTTTTTGAAGGTCACTTGCCTGATCAGAAGCCGACACAAGACCAGAGCCAGCTTTCCAGGACCCCAATCCAGAGGGCTTCCTCCTACTTCTCCCAAAAGGGAGAAATGTCTAACAGATAAAAGGCAGGCTAAGCCAGAAACCCAGGGCTTCGCCAGGGGTTCTGAGGTCAAGAATCCACCTTCAGTACTGGAGACCTGGGTTTGATCCCTGGGTTGGGAAGATGCCCTGGAGGAGGGCACGGTAACCCACTCCATTATTCTTGCCTGAAGAATCCCGTGGACAGAGGAGTCCGGCGGGCTACAATCCATGGGGTCACAGAGAGTCAGACGCGACTGAAGCGACTTAGCACGCAAGCCAATAACCAACAACAGAAAACACTGCCAATGCAGTGTCTTCATGTTATAAACAGAAAGCGAATGCTGGGATTTCACCTCCAGGAAAACATGTGCTTTTCAGAAACAGTCGGATTTTGAGCTGCTGACAGGCCCAATTACCCTTGTTTTTACATAATTGTGATTACCAAAGCCTTTCCATTTCAAGTGCTCAAACGAGAGCAATTTGTATTTCAGATAATCTGCCAACGAGGGAAACTAATTTCAAAATATTTGATCATAAAAGTTGTCCTCAGCTTCTACAGAGATCATTTAGTCAAATAATATCAGATCATCTGAACGCAGTCTTAGCAGGAAATTGCTCAGGACTCCATCTAGGCAGTCTCCATTTGCACGTATATAAATGTACTGGAAGTGTAGGAGCCTTTGACAGCCTGCCATATGTGATTTCATTCCATAGCCTACCTACTTTACCATCAAAAGTTATATCCTTTGAAGCATTGCCAGAATTACTTTACCCCAGTAGATATGCTAGATGTGCCCTTTAAAAACCATATCATTTCTTTTCTACTCTGACTCGTTCAGGGTAGCATCTGCTCAACTAAATTCCTTTGAAGGTTAAAAATAAAATAGCCTACTTCTTCTGCTAGGCTCCCCTCCCCCAACCCCTACCCTGGTGCTGAGGATAAAATGCCCAGTGTTGAATGAATTTCAGAGAGCAGTTTTTTTTTTTTTTTTTTTTTTTTTAAAAGAAGAAGGAGTCTGAGAAATTGCCCGCCTGCTTCATACTTAAGGAAAATGAAGATTCGAGCTTTTTGAAGGTCACTTGCCTGATCAGAAGCCGACACAAGACCAGAGCCAGCTTTCCAGGACCCCAATCCAGAGGGCTTCCTCCTACTTCTCCAAAGGCAGAAATGTCTAACAGATAAAAGGCAGGCTAAGCCAGAAACCCAGGGCTTCGCCAGGGGTTCTGAGGTCAAGAATCCACCTTCAGTACTGGAGACCTGGGTTTGATCCCTGGGTTGGGAAGATGCCCTGGAGGAGGGCACGGTAACCCACTCCATTATTCTTGCCTGAAGAATCCCGTGGACAGAGGAGTCCGGCGGGCTACAATCCATGGGGTCACAGAGAGTCAGACGCGACTGAAGCGACTTAGCACGCAAGCCAATAACCAACAACAGAAAACACTGCCAATGCAGTGTCTTCATGTTATAAACAGAAAGCGAATGCTGGGATTTCACCTCCAGGAAAACATGTGCTTTTCAGAAACAGTCGTATTTGGCATTCCCTCTCCTCAGAGCTGCTGACAGTTGCAGTCAGTTATTACACTGTTGTGACTTGGAAGCTGATACCCCCAAAACAGATCAAAATTAGTAACATCATGATTCAGGATTGTCTATTTTCCCCTCAGCTTGCTAATCCATGCTTCTTTTATAATTATTTTAAAAGGCAGTATCTGATTTCCTGAGCACCGCCCCAGGTGTTCTCAGCGATAATGAATGGATAAACATATCATCGAGTGTCACGGAGCAGTTGTGACATTTTAGAAATATCTTCCGTTCAAGTCTTCTAATTTCGATGTAGGTTAACACCCAAAGTTGCATGTCTGTGTTTTTTTACTAAAGAGCTGAATGAGTGCCAGTCAATGCATGATTTACCTGTCTGCTCAAGTGAAAAGGTTTGGAAATGTAGTGAAATGGCACAGTCCTTTCTTCGTCTTTGGAAGCCTTGGTATGTCAATTCTGATCAATGAACTGGAAAAACTATGTGTTTTCTTTTTATAATTTTTGGGCATTGGTTCCCAGTCTCACCTCATATTTTTTCTTGGATTTGCATCTTCTATCCTCAGGGATGTGCAGACTTTTGTAATTCAAACAGATAGGCAGGCATAACTACCTTTGGCCACAAGCACTCTGACATGGCCTTGGACAGCTAGAAAGAGCCAGGTTGCAAACAACATTGCTCTTAAACCTGGCACCTGAGGCTAGGAGATCCCCATGCTTACTAGGAGCAGCAGGCACTTCTTGCTCCTAAAAAGCTGTCTGCCCACAGAATCTCACGTTCCGCACTGTCATTCCTGACTTTAAATGGAATACCTCTGAACACTTTATTTTTTGTGCCTTGCTCCCCTTCCTCCACTGCCCCCCACCCCCGCCGCCGGTGATTTCATCAACTAGATAATGATTCTTTTCATAGATACTAAAAAGGAACTCACCACTTAAAGGAACACTTAGTAGCACAAATAATCTTTATGTAGTCATTTTGCGATTTTGCTAGCCTCAACATTTCTTAAGACAAAGCCAGCCTGTACCTTTCACAGGAAAGAAGCAGGTCCTAGTTAATACTACCATGCAGGTTTCCTGGGAACATTCTTCAGTATCTCTACTATATATAGCCAAGCACATTTTATGCAAATTTTTAAGCTCCTGAAAGGATCAAGTTGAACAATTAGGGACTTGGGCTAACCAGACCTACGCATCTAATACAGTACAATAGGTACAAACACCTGAAAGCTGACAGGCAATAGAATGATATTAAAACTTGTGCAACCATCCCTGATGGGTCTGCTTTTTAAAGCTTTAGCTTTTTCCTCATCAAGAGGACATTTTCTATTGTTTCCTTGGCAAAGCATGAGAACAAAGATTACCTGCGGTTCCAAAGCAAGGTTCCTACTGGGGATGAAGGCCAAAAGGAAGACAACTACGTGTTAAAAAACGTTCTTCTCTGAAACCTACAAAAAAAGCTAAACAATGACGTCGGTAACAGTCAAATGCTGTTATGGACATACTTCTGAAGTCTACCAAAATGCTACACGTGGCACATAGGTGTTCCCTGCCACCTCTGCGAAGGGCCTTGTTGCTGTTTAGTTGCCAAGTCGTGTCTAATTCTTAGAGTCCCACGGACTGTAGCACACCAGGCTCCTCTGCCCATGGGATTCTCCAGGCAAGAATACTGGAATGGATTGCCTTTCCTTCTCCAGGGGATCCTCTCTATCCAGGAATCAAACTCATGTCTCCTGCATGGGCAGGCGGGTTCTTTAACTGCTGAGCCATGAGAGAAGCCCCCGTCAAGGGCTCTGCCTCGCACTAAAAGAGCTGACCTCAAATCACTGATATTTTCTTTCCCAGGAAAACTTCTTTCTGTGTACATTCCCCTGCTTTCAAAAAGTTTGCATCGTTATTGAAAGTAATAGATTTAACCTGCCAGCACATTAAAATTAACAGCATCAGAGGAAGTTTTGTCTTATTATTGAATGTGGTAAATTTGCAGTTGTAGGAGACTGAAAGGGGAGGAGATGCCCAAAGGAAAACCCGGCTTGCTCTTTTAGCGAATCATTTCGAAGGTTTAAAAATTATGTAGTCATTTTGCGAATTTGCTAGCCTCAACATTTCTTAAGACAAAGCCAGCCTGTACCTTTCACAGGAAAGAAGCAGGTCCTAGTTAATACTACCATGCAGGTTTCCTGGGAACATTCTTCAGTATCTCTACTATATATAGCCAAGCACATTTTATGCAAATTTTTAAGCTCCTGAAAGGATCAAGTTGAACAATTAGGGACTTGGGCTAACCAGACCTACGCATCTAATACAGTACAATAGGTACAAACACCTGAAAGCTGACAGGCAATAGAATGATATTAAAACTTGTGCAACCATCCCTGATGGGTCTGCTTTTTAAAGCTTTAGCTTTTTCCTCATCAAGAGGACATTTTCTATTGTTTCCTTGGCAAAGCATGAGAACAAAGATTACCTGCGGTTCCAAAGCAAGGTTCCTACTGGGGATGAAGGCCAAAAGGAAGACAACTACGTGTTAAAAAACGTTCTTCTCTGAAACCTACAAAAAAAGCTAAACAATGACGTCGGTAACAGTCAAATGCTGTTATGGACATACTTCTGAAGTCTACCAAAATGCTACACGTGGCACATAGGTGTTCCCTGCCACCTCTGCGAAGGGCCTTGTTGCTGTTTAGTTGCCAAGTCGTGTCTAATTCTTAGAGTCCCACGGACTGTAGCACACCAGGCTCCTCTGCCCATGGGATTCTCCAGGCAAGAATACTGGAATGGATTGCCTTTCCTTCTCCAGGGGATCCTCTCTATCCAGGAATCAAACTCATGTCTCCTGCATGGGCAGGCGGGTTCTTTAACTGCTGAGCCATGAGAGAAGCCCCCGTCAAGGGCTCTGCCTCGCACTAAAAGAGCTGACCTCAAATCACTTTTTTCTTTCCCAGGGAAAACTTCTTTCTGTGTACATTCCCCTGCTTTCAAAAAAGTTTGCATCGTTATTGAAAGTAATAGATTTAACCTGCCAGCACATTAAAAATTAACAGCATCAGAGGAAGTTTTTGTCTTATTATTGAATGTGGTAAATTTGCAGTTGTAGGAGACTGAAAGGGGGAGGAGATGCCCAAAGGAAAACCCGGCTTGCTCTTTTAGCGAATCATTTCGGAAGGTATTTATAAATCTGCAGATAAAAGTATGGTAGGCACAGAAACCAAATCGGAAAGAAACCAATTGTATACATTTATCTACATACACAGGCATGCGAATA
Organism: Tragulus kanchil; assembly: GCA_022376925.1. Taxonomy (NCBI): domain Eukaryota; kingdom Metazoa; phylum Chordata; class Mammalia; order Artiodactyla; family Tragulidae; genus Tragulus; species Tragulus kanchil. The sequence goes on from JAIOJX010000024.1 coordinate 99,346,306, forward strand.
GACATCTATTTATACAAATACACACCAAAAGCTGCTATGAATCATTGGAACTTCTGCTATCAGTCTTTTTAAAAATGACTATTTAGGAAAAAGAGATTGTATCTCTGGACTGTCATCCAAAAGGGGCAGAGGGAATAAGAAGGATAAAAAGCCACATGGCACTTGTCTAAAGTTAGCACCCATTTTCAGGTTATCAGCCTGGTTCTAGAACTTATGCAAACACCTAAAGTCGATTTCCTCATTATATCCCAAGTGAAATTATCACTGAAATTGTTCCTTTCCTGAAAATCATGTCTTCTTAGGTAAGAGCTAAAGCCCAATATAGATTGAATGTGTGTGTATAGAAATGAAATTAGGATTTCACATGAATGTAATGATTTTATGACCTTCTTCCCAGGAGGTCAAGTTATTTCTTATTCTTCATATGAGCCATTTGCCCTCACTCATCACTCTCCTAGGGACCAGGCTAACTGAGGAAGGCTTAGGTGTAGAGGTATTATTTTGCATATATTGCCTGTATAAGCACCACATTATAGACAGAAATTATCTTTACTTTCCAACTTTGCATAATAAAATGAGCCATTAAATTAATACCGTATAGAAAATACGGCATGTCAGGCAAAGAAATGTACATTGCTTTCCAGAAAACTGGGGACGTTACATTGCCAATGCCTGCATGAATAATACATGGGTTAATTCAGAAAAACACCGTTTCATTATTTAAAAATGAATAAATTACAGACTTAGAATGATGACTAAATTTTCTTCTCCATCTTACTTTTGTTTAGTGCTCTACTTTAAAAATGAATATGAAAAAAACCATTTTACCCATACCAATAAAGTTAGCTGGTGCCTCAAAAAGTATTTTCTTTTTCTGACATTAGATTTCTTGATCCCATAAAATGAAGACTCTACATTTTCTTTCTTCTCTTGATCATACTAACTTCAGAAATTAAGAAGCAACCTAAAAGGTCTTCAAATTCTACATTTGAAAACGGCACGTCTATCTTTTATTGTCTTGTGACTCTGTGATTGAGCCTCACTAGAAAAGCCCCTTTTGCATACTGACACTCTGTGTTTTAGCCTCAATGCCCGGCAACCAACATGCTCAAAGGAATCAGTAAAAAGAACTTAATTCTCAAGCATGATGATGCGAGTTTCTTTCATTTTCTTTTCGGAGATTTTGGTTTACTCTGAAGGTTGGTTAAACATCCGTCCCATTCTGAAAGCACGGGAGAGAGAAAGCAATCCCCAATGTAATTGGATGCCGAGGGAATAAGAAGGATAAAAAGCCACATGGCACTTGTCTAAAGTTAGCACCCATTTTCAGGTTATCAGCCTGGTTCTAGAACTTATGCAAACACCTAAAGTCGATTTCCTCATTATATCCCAAGTGAAATTATCACTGAAATTGTTCCTTTCCTGAAAATCATGTCTTCTTAGGTAAGAGCTAAAGCCCAATATAGATTGAATGTGTGTGTATAGAAATGAAATTAGGATTTCACATGAATGTAATGATTTTATGACCTTCTTCCCAGGAGGTCAAGTTATTTCTTATTCTTCATATGAGCCATTTGCCCTCACTCATCACTCTCCTAGGGACCAGGCTAACTGAGGAAGGCTTAGGTGTAGAGGTATTATTTTGCATATATTGCCTGTATAAGCACCACATTATAGACAGAAATTATCTTTACTTTCCAACTTTGCATAATAAAATGAGCCATTAAATTAATACCGTATAGAAAATACGGCATGTCAGGCAAAGAAATGTACATTGCTTTCCAGAAAACTGGGGACGTTACATTGCCAATGCCTGCATGAATAATACATGGGTTAATTCAGAAAAACACCGTTTCATTATTTAAAAATGAATAAATTACAGACTTAGAATGATGACTAAATTTTCTTCTCCATCTTACTTTTGTTTAGTGCTCTACTTTAAAAATGAATATGAAAAAAACCATTTTACCCATACCAATAAAGTTAGCTGGTGCCTCAAAAAGTATTTTCTTTTTCTGACATTAGATTTCTTGATCCCATAAAATGAAGACTCTACATTTTCTTTCTTCTCTTGATCATACTAACTTCAGAAATTAAGAAGCAACCTAAAAGGTCTTCAAATTCTACATTTGAAAACGGCACGTCTATCTTTTATTGTCTTGTGACTCTGTGATTGAGCCTCACTAGAAAAGCCCCTTTTGCATACTGACACTCTGTGTTTTAGCCTCAATGCCCGGCAACCAACATGCTCAAAGGAATCAGTAAAAAGAACTTAATTCTCAAGCATGATGATGCGAGTTTCTTTCATTTTCTTTTCGGAGATTTTGGTTTACTCTGAAGGCTGGTTAAACATCCGTCCCATTTGGGAACAGATGAAAGCACGGGAGAGAGAAAGCAATCCCCCAGTAATAAGAAATTAATTTGGAGTTAAAATAAGTAACGCATTCCCATGCAGTGCATTTAGGCTGAGCATAAAGTGACAGCCAACAGATTATTCGAGCGATTTCTAATGCTGGAAATTCGGATGGCATTTACTAGCATAACCTTTCAACTCTGAGCACATCAATAGAGGCCGACAGTGGCTTGAAATATGATTCCTTGCAGATAGCATATCCTCATCCGTCTGACTGTGCTGCTCTGTGCTCCATTGCACAAACAGCGTCTCACCCACTTCTGAGAGGACACTAATAAAAAAGGCATCAATTTTCAGCTCTAGTACTACTGTGATCTCTTTATATGTTCGACATCCAACATTAAATTAAAATGCTGTTATAAATCCTACTTTCTGAATTTGGAATGAGTGTTGGGTTTTTGTCGCATGAGACTGCAGCAAATCTTGTCAAAAGCAAGGAAGCACGTCTTGTTCGCTCAGAATTAATGTTGTGGATGAAAGGAGGAGGTAAAAGGGGTGGAATCGGGGGGAACGGAGGGTGTCAGAGCCCGTAGGGACTGTAGCTTCAGGGTGCCAGCCCTGGGCAGGGTTTTGGCAGTTCTCAAGACATGGTTAATCAAGAATTGTGATGATTAAGGACAAGCGACGTGGCAGAAAGGTAACTGATAAATCAACAGAAAGGCACACCCATCCACATCCACATATACCAATTGAAACATTTTAAACATAAAGAAATTTTAAGTGATCCCTCTCCAGCAGAAAAAAAAAAATTTTTCCAAACACTAGTGGTTCTGAGGAAGCCTTGTGGATTCTATCAGATTTCTTCCTCCGAGGTCGCCCCATCAGTGCAAAGCCCAAGAGCCCACAGTGACATGGTCTCAGGGCTTTATGTCCATAGGACCTCATTTTAAAGTCACAAGAGAAATACCTCGAATTACTGGATAGTGAGGGAACAACATTATTAGAAAGTAAATGGCATGGAATCGCACAAATTCTGAAGCTTTCTGTATAAAGATTGTAGGGGAGGAGAAAAAGAAAACCTTTGCAGGTACAAGGCAGCAAGAGAGTGGCTGACTTTTCCCATTTTGCTAAGGACTGCAATGCACTGTAGAAGAACAGGAGGGAATGTTTCTACTCTTTCTGATAAAAAGATCCCTACTAATACAGGTTATCACCTAGAACTCTGTGAACTAAACGGTAATAAGGGTTTCCACAAAGATCCGCGCCAGAGCTGCTGTGGGCTTCCGCCCGGCTCATTCATAATTATGGATGAAATCAAGAGGCATGTTTGCCTATTTGGAAGGGTGGCGGGGGTGTGATGGGGTGGGGGGGTGGAGGAAAAGGAGGAAGGGTGAGCAGTTCAATATCTGGATCGAATAGAGGAACTTTTTCCCCCAAGGATCCTGCGGGGACGAACCTTGACATGCACAAAGTCAGAACGTAGACAAAGTTGCCCTGGTGAGAACGATAAGGTCACCCGTGGGATTGCTGAGATTATCTCTGTCAAGCACTCGGACAGCATGCAGTCAAATGATGCATCATGCAGTCATTTTCGGGGGGGGAAATCAATTTCTTCACCAGGTCGCTATTTGCTTTTCAAAGTGCCCTTGTAGGCCTTCACCACCAAGCATTTATCAATTTAAATGTTGTAAATTGATAATGTGCCACTGCGCCTTGTCCTGTTTCTGAATTATTTTGATACTTATATTTTTCTCAATAGTCTCTAAACCCTCAGAGCTTCCACGTTCAAAAGGGCATTTTTCATTGCTGCATAAGAAGTGATGAACTTTTTACGATTAGTACAGGAGAAAAATGCAGACTTGGACACTCAAATCAAACCAAAAATCCACATCCACATATACCAATTGAAACATTTTAAACATAAAGAAATTTTAAGTGATCCTCTCCAGCAGAAAAAAAAAAATTTTTCCAAACACTAGTGGTTCTGAGGAAGCCTTGTGGATTCTATCAGATTTCTTCCTCCGAGGTCGCCCCATCAGTGCAAAGCCCAAGAGCCCACAGTGACATGGTCTCAGGGCTTTATGTCCATAGGACCTCATTTTAAAGTCACAAGAGAAATACCTCGAATTACTGGATAGTGAGGGAACAACATTATTAGAAAGTAAATGGCATGGAATCGCACAAATTCTGAAGCTTTCTGTATAAAGATTGTAGGGGAGGAGAAAAAGAAAACCTTTGCAGGTACAAGGCAGCAAGAGAGTGGCTGACTTTTCCCATTTTGCTAAGGACTGCAATGCACTGTAGAAGAACAGGAGGGAATGTTTCTACTCTTTCTGATAAAAAGATCCCTACTAATACAGGTTATCACCTAGAACTCTGTGAACTAAACGGTAATAAGGGTTTCCACAAAGATCCGGCGCGCAGAGCTGCTGTGGGCTTCCGCCCGGCTCATTCATAATTATGGATGAAATCAAGAGGCATGTTTGCCTATTTGGAAGGGTGGCGGGGGTGTGATGGGGTGGGGGGGTGGAGGAAAAGGAGGAAGGGTGAGCAGTTCAATATCTGGATCGAATAGAGGAACTTTTTCCCCCAAGGATCCTGCGGGGACGAACCTTGACATGCACAAAGTCAGAACGTAGACAAAGTTGCCCTGGTGAGAACGATAAGGTCACCCGTGGGATTGCTGAGATTATCTCTGTCAAGCACTCGGACAGCATGCAGTCAAATGATGCATCATGCAGTCATTTTCGGGGGGGGAAATCAATTTCTTCACCAGGTCGCTATTTGCTTTTCAAAGTGCCCTTGTAGGCCTTCACCACCAAGCATTTATCAATTTAAATGTTGTAAATTGATAATGTGCCACTGCGCCTTGTCCTGTTTCTGAATTATTTTGATACTTATATTTTTCTCAATAGTCTCTAAACCCTCAGAGCTTCCACGTTCAAAAGGGCATTTTTCATTGCTGCATAAGAAGTGATGAACTTTTTACGATTAGTACAGGAGAAAAATGCAGACTTGCTGAGGTTAAAAACCAACCAAAATGACAAAGCACAAACTGCAGAAAATTATACATCTTTCTTTTCCTAAAAAAAGTAATTACGGTATGCCTACTTGACTGACTTCAAAAGGGGGGCCACCAAGCAATATTTGGAGAGTTGTACTTATTTATTGAAGGAACTCTGGTTACCCTAGTATTACATCAATTTCATACACAAACTGAAATGATGCTAACATTTGGCTCCATTATTATAAGCTCTCTGCTGTGCTGAAAGAATACCTGTTTCACCTTTGTATTCTAGCTATCTAGGATGTGACGATGCCAAACAAGTGTAATCATGTGCAAGCAAACGTCTTTTTTTCATCCTGTTAAAGAAACATATACATATATGTATATATATGTATCTTTTATAAGCAAGAATATTAACCACATACTAACCTCAACTTGATCTGCATTGAAAAATACAGAATGGGAGAATTGAGGCTTGCATTTTAGAAAAGCAAAAGACAGACATGGTGGTTGCAAAGCATCTTTAACCCCCAGTGATTTATTGGCCCTCCGCCAAGTTATCAGGGGAATCTAATTCTTCTTTATTATTCAAATAAACCACATTTGGCACCATGGTTCCCTTTCAGAATAGCTTCACAAATAGACTGAGCTCTGTCATTTATCTGACCTTGTACTTGTGTGCTGGGGCTGTAATTTTATTTGCCATTCTATATAACAAATGCAGAGAAACCTAAAATATGGAGATGAACAACAGGAATGGGGAAAGGAGTTTATGCTAAATATACCTGCATGGCTTACAAACAAAGACAAAATTTTAAATGGCCATCTATCCCTTTTCACCTTCACCTCCACTGGCTCTTAGAGATGCTGCCTTGCACCAAGCCCATGCATAACCTTGTGTGAAGCTACTGTCCAGCTGGCTCATGATGGCAAGGAAGTATCTTCTACCAGGATGCGAATGTGGTGAGAAAAAAAAAAAAAAAAGACTCCTATTCAAGCTGGGCATTAAAGGCCATTGGAGGCAGACTGATAAGAGTATATGTCAAGAGAGGCCTTAACAGGCTTAGTATATTTCCTTAGGATATCACAGTGTCAAAATCTATTAATTTCCCAATCTGTTCTAGAACTCGTGTTTTAAACAGAATTCCATGTTAAGTTGAAAACATTGTGCTGGCATAGATGTGCGTCAGAAACAATATCTTTCAGCCAGTTTTCAAGATAAAATATTTTCAGAAGTGTCCCCTTTTATCCTCTGGTCAACTGAGACCCAAGTCCTCTGCCTCAGGAAAGTAAAACTTTGACTTGCTCATCAGCATTTAAAAGAAAATGCAGGATTTGAGTATGGACGAGAAAAAACTGATTGAAAAGCACAAAAACCATCAAGCTAGTCAGTACCATTGTCAGTCTTGGCTGCCAGAACATCCTTCTCAAAATGATCTGAGGGGAGAAGTATCTTCCCCTGGCTTATGTGACTTTGAGTATGTGTATTTGCCTTTGTTTTATGGGTCACTAAAGCCTTGTTCTGAATGCGGATTCCGGTGGAAGCAAATCAGTATGCCATAATTTACATATTAGCCCCTACAGAAGTTGCATTTGAGATTTATTTTAATATTTCAGTCCCAGAAAAGCCTTTCCTTCCTTAAGAAGTGATACTACCTTATTTTTGATGGTTGGATATATTTGCCTTTTTGCTTTGATTGCTCGGAAGTTCATAGGGAAATCTGACACTTTACCGGACCATTTATATCTTCCCTTCTTATAAACCTTTATTCTGTTCTCCTACTATGCAATAACAGATTAGTTACATTTATCTTTCTTTCTCTTAGACCCTAGTTCTATTTTGTCATTACTTTTTTTAAAATTTTTTTAAAATTCTTTTTGGGGGTGTAGGTGGGTTGGAGAGGGAGGGGGACAGGCAGGCCACTTCTATTGGTCTTTCATTCATCTATTTTCATCCATCTTTGTTCTCTGGCCTGTGTGGGCCTCCCATTGCAGTGGCCTCTCTCATCGCAGAGCACCAGCTTTAGGCGCATGTGCTCCAGAGCTCTGGCTCGGTAAGCCCATGCATAACCTTGTGTGAAGCTACTGTCCAGCTGGCTCATGATGGCAAGGAAGTATCTTCTACCAGGATGCGAATGTGGTGAGAAAAAAAAGGACTCCTATTCAAGCTGGGCATTAAAGGCCATTGGAGGCAGACTGATAAGAGTATATGTCAAGAGAGGCCTTAACAGGCTTAGTATATTTCCTTAGGATATCACAGTGTCAAAATCTATTAATTTCCCAATCTGTTCTAGAACTCGTGTTTTAAACAGAATTCCATGTTAAGTTGAAAACATTGTGCTGGCATAGATGTGCGTCAGAAACAATATCTTTCAGCCAGTTTTCAAGATAAAATATTTTCAGAAGTGTCCCCTTTTATCCTCTGGTCAACTGAGACCCAAGTCCTCTGCCTCAGGAAAGTAAAACTTTGACTTGCTCATCAGCATTTAAAAGAAAATGCAGGATTTGAGTATGGACGAGAAAAAACTGATTGAAAAGCACAAAAACCATCAAGCTAGTCAGTACCATTGTCAGTCTTGGCTGCCAGAACATCCTTCTCAAAATGATCTGAGGGGAGAAGTATCTTCCCCTGGCTTATGTGACTTTGAGTATGTGTATTTGCCTTTGTTTTATGGGTCACTAAAGCCTTGTTCTGAATGCGGATTCCGGTGGAAGCAAATCAGTATGCCATAATTTACATATTAGCCCCTACAGAAGTTGCATTTGAGATTTATTTTAATATTTCAGTCCCAGAAAAGCCTTTCCTTCCTTAAGAAGTGATACTACCTTATTTTTGATGGTTGGATATATTTGCCTTTTTGCTTTGATTGCTCGGAAGTTCATAGGGAAATCTGACACTTTACCGGACCATTTATATCTTCCCTTCTTATAAACCTTTATTCTGTTCTCCTACTATGCAATAACAGATTAGTTACATTTATCTTTCTTTCTCTTAGACCCTAGTTCTATTTTGTCATTACTTTTTTTAAAATTTTTTTAAAATTCTTTTTGGGGGTGTAGGTGGGTTGGAGAGGGAGGGGGACAGGCAGGCCACTTCTATTGGTCTTTCATTCATCTATTTTCATCCATCTTTGTTCTCTGGCCTGTGTGGGCCTCCCATTGCAGTGGCCTCTCTCATCGCAGAGCACCAGCTTTAGGCGCATGTGCTCCAGAGCTCTGGCTCGGTAATTGGACACATCGGTCCAGCCACTCCACGGCACGTGGGATCTTCCCAGGCCAGGGATCAAACTGGAGCCCCTTGCACTGCAAGGCAGTGTCCTTACCCACTGGACCACCAGGGAAGCCCCCCATTATTTTTTATTGTATATGTTTATGTAAGCTATTTCCTTTCTGGAAAGAGGACAGTTTGAACCAACAAGTAGATATTTCTATAAGCTGTCATGTCTATTCCTATATTAAAGTAGAAGTGCTTTTTCTTTATCATATAAAGTCTCTTTTTGATTCTTTGGTGATTAAGCCCCTTACACTTTGAAAGAAGTTCCATAAAACCTGGCTGCCCATCACTGCTGCATTTTCAGTGTTGGAAACCACTGTTTTCTTTCTCCATTTTTGCCTATTCCATTTTAAGTAAAGAGTAGAGAGCTCTTAAGTAGCTCTGGACACCATCATCAGGCATGAGAAATCATTTACTCTTCCTGCAAGCCAAACTCAGCAATGATGTTTGGGAATCTTCCTTTAAGATAAGGTCTCACAGTGAATCACTGGTAATCTTTACACCTCAGGATACAAGGCAACAATCCATTTTCTACAACCTAAAACCATATCTTGGACATAAATGATTATCTGTGGCAAAGACAAAGTTCTGCTGAAGATGTTTTTTCATTTGTTTTTAATTTTGGCCACTTAATATTGGTTTTTAATTTACTTTCATCCATTTTTATTATTTGGCCTGTGTGGGCCTCCCATTGCAGTGGCCTCTCTCACTGCAGAGCACCGGATCTGGGTGCATGTGCCCTAGAACACTGCCTCATAACTGGACACGCTGGTCCAGCAGCTCCGTGGCACGTGGGATCTTCCTGGGCCAGGGGTCAAACCGGTGCCTCTTGCCCTGCAAGGTGGACTCTCTACCCACTGGACCACCAGGGAAGCCCTGTTGAAGATGTTTGAACATCATCATAGATCCCTTCATTCCCATCATCAAGATGATATGAAAATACCCAACAGGCAGTAGGTGGCAAGCACACTTCCTAGGCACCTGGAAGTCCCCTCAATGGAGTGGAGGAGAAAAACCAGCTATGGCTATCTCTATTCTGCGACACAATTGAGCTTGCTAGAAGTTTCTCTCCTTAGTTTTCTCGTGAGCCAAAAAAGGATCCTAATTCTTTCTTGAGAACATAAGCCATTTTAAAGCCCCCATATTTATTTATATGTTGAAAGAAAGTAAAATGGAGGAAGACACATCTTGAGAGTTATAAATGCAGACACAGCAATGCTCTAACAAACCCACATGTTCACAATATTCCTCAGCAATTTCCCTGGATACATATCTGATGATACACTTACACGTTGTCTTGATTTAACGACACTGCTTAAAAAGGAAAGGATATAGACTCCCTTCACTATCAAGAATTTGATGGAAAAGACCACTGAGTCAAAATTGTAGGACACGAGCAGAGTGATTTGCATGTAATTAAGGCTGTGTGTGTGTGTGTATAAAAGATTAAGGAGGTACTTAACTGAATAACTTTGAGTGGACTTCACTGAGTGTCACCAGTGAGCACCCCATAGCCCATAACTGAAAGAGGGTGCTGAAGAAACTTGGGAAGGGTTACGTCTCAGGAACCTCAGAATCTCCTTTTAGAATTCAGCCCATTAATTGGGTTCGAAAAATCTTTCCCAAAGTTTGAACATAGAATATCTCCCTTATTCTTTGGGTATTTGAAATGCACACACCACACTCATCAGACTATTCTCAAGTTAACCCAGAACTGTTTCTAAATTTGTTTTGAACTCCAAATACCTCCATTGGTATATGCAAAAATCACTTTGGAGTGATCTGTCTTTCATCATGTCAGTTGCATAATGCCCCCAAATGAAGACTTCTGTCCCACACCACATGGCTCGAGCTTCACAATGAACTCTGTGTGGACATGGCATACAACTTCCACACAGGTCACAGCCCACAGTGACCGGTATCTTCCCTGAAAGAGCTGGGATGCTGACTACTGACACATATTTTACAATCCATCCTGGGCACAGGCGTGGAAGGACTGCACAGAAGTTGTCAGCTACCATACCATGTCGGCATAGCTGCCCTATTCTATGGAATGATTTCCCTCCGATTATAGGAAAAGATTGACTTAATGTTATCGGAGAGAAGCAGTAGAATTTATTGCTTTTAAGGAGAAACTGTAAAAGGGAATGCATAATGGTTTAGTATGATTACTGGTTAGTGATTCATCTGTTAGACTAAGTTACTCTGTTAACATTGATTGTTTTCTGTTAATCTTTATTGATTGTAACCTATACTGAAACTGTCTGTGATTCACGAAAAAGCCCCTAGACTACTACGTTGAGCAGAAATGCATAACTGTTATGGAAAGCCCACTGGGATGTTATGGTACCCCTAGGTTGTTATGGTGATTGTATGTTTTTCTTAAGTGTTGTTTCCTGGTCATAAGACTAGCCTGTCCAGTATGACTAATCCCTACCAAACCAAATGAAATGTATGGGTATGCGGGATGGAATGTGCGGGTATGTGGGAAAGTAATTCCAACCAGGAGGATGGACTTGTTTTGTTGATTCAACCAGCCTTTAAAAGTCGCCTTCTGCTTCATGTCGGTGCCCTCGCAGGAAACCTAGTTTCTCGCGGGTGGTCGCTGGCCAGCCTAATAAACCTCTTTTGCATCTACCACGAGCGGTGTTGGGTGTTTCACTGAGCGCGCCCTACAACATTTTTGGGGGCTCGTCCGGGATCCTAAGCGCTCAGTTATTTAACCCCAACCGGCCTTGAAGTCTCGGAGACCTCGGGACTGCTGGGTGCCAATCCTCCTGGGCGGCCGACGGGGTGTCTTGCCCCGGCTGGGAGGACTGGTGAGACCGGTATCCGGAGGCTCTAGCCGAGGCTGCAACGCCACACGCTGTGGTTGTGAGGTTCTGGGTACCAGTCATCCCTCCGGAGGCAAGCCTGTTTTTGGTGTGCGCACATTTGCACTGGGTGTTTGGAGAGCCGGACGCGGCACTCATCTCCGACCCCAGGAGCCAATGCGAGACGTCGCTTGGTTGCTTTGTATCTGGTTAGGGACACTTTCTGCCTTAACATCCGGAAAGCCATACGCTCGGTGTGACTGAGTGTATCTGGCTGACTGAACTTCTCAGTTCCTTTCCTCCTCTTCCTTTCTCTCCCTCCTTTCAAGAACTCTCTGCGAACAGGCAGGCGGCTGTGAGGACAACTGAAGAACCCTGGCCAGGGCTACTCTCTGGTGGGCTCCGAAGGTCCCACTGCTTGTCCTGTCCCAGTAGCAAGCGCCTAAACGGGTGAGAGTTCCCCTTTCCTCTGTCTCAGACTTCTCCTCTGGCCTCCACCTCCCTGTTAGGATTTAGGTGGAGTCCTTCCTCTTTCTTCTATTAGTTTCTTTCTCCTTCACTTATGGATATCTTGCTCTTTCTATATATCTTCCTCCTCTTAACACGGTCCATTGGATTAGCCATTGCTGCACCCCCTGAGTACAACGTTTGGGAACGGATCCTCATTGCTCTATCCTACTGTGTGTCTAGCATTCTGTTTTGTTGTTCTGTACTTGTACTCTTCTTTGTCTGCCTGAAAGACTTTAACTACTGAGGCTCCAAATCCGTCTCTCCCTACAGCCTGTCATCCAGTCCACCGGACTACTTCTTTGTTTTTACTCCTGATCGTGTTTTTGTCCAAACGTGCCTCTGCCTTTGTCTCTGTTATCATGGGTCAAGCCTGTTCTGATCTTGCGACCCCCTTACAACTAATTCTGGACCATTTTCAGGATTTCCAGGATACAGCTCGCCAATTTGGTAAACGGGTCTATAAAAGAAAGCTAATTAATTTGTGTTCCGCTGAATGGCCCACATTTGGCGTAGAATGGCCCCCTGAGGGCTCTTTTGACCCAGAGGCTGTTATTCGAGTTCAGAAGATTATTTTCGGGGCACCGGGCCACCCTGACCATATTCCCTATATTCTCACCTGGAGGCTCCTAGCTGAGGATCCCCCTTCTTGGATGAAGGGGGACCCAGATGGAAGCCTTGTTTCCAGAGAAGTTCCTAACAACCCCCATCTAGCTCTCCAGGCTCCTCCAGAAGACGTCAGTGTTCTGCCACCTCAGCGGGGCCGCAAACGGCGCCATGAAGAGATGCGGGAGAGCTCAGCCCACACACGAGGTGGATCTTCATACCGGCCTAGACCCTTGTGCTTGTGGGCACCACCCAAAGCCCTGCCAGCACCTGGCTCTTCCTCTCAAGATCAACTTGTCAGCTCTGATTCATCTTCAGGTTCTGGAGAAGGGAAACCTGGAGCTGAACCGCCGGCATCCATCCTTCCCCTGGGACAAGCTCCAATGGTGGGAGGGGATGCCAATGCGGATTACAGCCCCTCCGTGGTCTTTCGCCCCTATCGCACTAGGTTTCTGTTTAAACGTAAGATTCCGAGTTTTTCTTTCTCTGAAAAACCGCAAGGTTTAATTTGGCTGTTAGAAAGTATTTTCTTTACCTGCCAGCCCACTTGGGATGATTGTCAACAGCTCCTCCAGACTCTGTTCACCTCAGAAGAAAGAGAATGTATCTGTCTGGAAGCCAGGAAATTGGTCCTGGGACCAGACGGGAGACCCGCGGATGCCGCACACATTGAACGCGTCCTCCCTACTGAAAGGCCTAACTGGGACCCTCATTCCAGCCAAGGTAAGGAGTCTCTCGCCACCTATCGCCAGACTCTGCTGGGGGGTCTCCGGGCCGCCGCCTGGCGGCCCATAAATTTATCTAAAGTCAGTCAGGTAGTGCAGGGCCCAGGTGGACCACCCGCTGCCCTTTTGGAACTGCTGCTTGGCGCCTATGGAACATATACCCCAATAAATCCGGAGGCTCCAGAATACCAAAGGATTATTTCTCCGGGGATCTACCAAGAATACATCCTCCAACAAGGTAAGAGATTCCTGCCTGATCAACGCGTACGGGCCATCGCCCACATTCCAGTGCCCGAGACCAAGAGACAAGTTTGGGAGTTTCTGGGAGCCATGGGTCGTTACCGCCTGTGGATTCCCAAGTTTGCAAAAATTGCTAAGCCCCTCTATGCCATTGCCAAGGGGCCCGAGAAAGACTTTAATTGGACTGAGGAAGGAGAACAAGCCTTCCACACCCTCAAACGGGCCTTAATGTCAGCCCCAGCACTGGCCTTGCCTGACATGAGAAAGCCCCAAAAGACGTCAGTGTTCTGCCACCTCAGCGGGGCCGCAAACGGCGCCATGAAGAGATGCGGGAGAGCTCAGCCCACACACGAGGTGGATCTTCATACCGGCCTAGACCCTTGTGCTTGTGGGCACCACCCAAAGCCCTGCCAGCACCTGGCTCTTCCTCTCAAGATCAACTTGTCAGCTCTGATTCATCTTCAGGTTCTGGAGAAGGGAAACCTGGAGCTGAACCGCCGGCATCCATCCTTCCCCTGGGACAAGCTCCAATGGTGGGAGGGGATGCCAATGCGGATTACAGCCCCTCCGTGGTCTTTCGCCCCTATCGCACTAGGTTTCTGTTTAAACGTAAGATTCCGAGTTTTTCTTTCTCTGAAAAACCGCAAGGTTTAATTTGGCTGTTAGAAAGTATTTTCTTTACCTGCCAGCCCACTTGGGATGATTGTCAACAGCTCCTCCAGACTCTGTTCACCTCAGAAGAAAGAGAATGTATCTGTCTGGAAGCCAGGAAATTGGTCCTGGGACCAGACGGGAGACCCGCGGATGCCGCACACATTGAACGCGTCCTCCCTACTGAAAGGCCTAACTGGGACCCTCATTCCAGCCAAGGTAAGGAGTCTCTCGCCACCTATCGCCAGACTCTGCTGGGGGGTCTCCGGGCCGCCGCCTGGCGGCCCATAAATTTATCTAAAGTCAGTCAGGTAGTGCAGGGCCCAGGTGGACCACCCGCTGCCCTTTTGGAACTGCTGCTTGGCGCCTATGGAACATATACCCCAATAAATCCGGAGGCTCCAGAATACCAAAGGATTATTTCTCCGGGGATCTACCAAGAATACATCCTCCAACAAGGTAAGAGATTCCTGCCTGATCAACGCGTACGGGCCATCGCCCACATTCCAGTGCCCGAGACCAAGAGACAAGTTTGGGAGTTTCTGGGAGCCATGGGTCGTTACCGCCTGTGGATTCCCAAGTTTGCAAAAATTGCTAAGCCCCTCTATGCCATTGCCAAGGGGCCCGAGAAAGACTTTAATTGGACTGAGGAAGGAGAACAAGCCTTCCACACCCTCAAACGGGCCTTAATGTCAGCCCCAGCACTGGCCTTGCCTGACATGAGAAAGCCATTCCATCTATATGTAGATGAGAAAAAGGGGACAGCCCGTGGAGTCCTTACTCAGGAGCTGGGTCCTGGGAATAGGCCAGTGGCCTATCTGTCGAAGAAGCTGGACCCTGTGGCTGCAGGCTGGCCCCCATGTCTCAGGGCGGTTGCCGCCACGGCCATGCTGGTACAAGATGCTGCCAAACTGACTTCGGGGCAAGTTCTGCGGATTACGGCCCCTCACGCAGTAGAGGCCTTCTTACGGGGCACTCCTGATAAATGGGTGGCCGACTCCCAAATAACTCATTATCAAGCCCTGCTTCTAGACCAGCCCCACATCCAGTTCCAGCAGACAGCCGCCCTGAATCCTGCCACACTGCTGCCTGAGGCTGAGACGAGTGAACTCCAGCACGACTCCTTGGAGCTGGCCAACGCTCTCCGAGGACTACAGCTGGGCCTCCCTTGTCCTAAGCCCGACTCAGATCGGTTCTAAGGCGGCAGCAGCTTTGTGGGCGACGGAGTCAGGTATGTGGGGGCGGCAATGGTCTCACAATAGACTCTATGGGCCCAGGTTTTACCCTCTGGAACCTTGGCTCAAAAGGCTGAACTGATTGCCTTGACAGAAGCCTTAAAAATCGGGGCTGGACGGACTGTGAGCATTTATACAGACAGCCGATATGCTTTCGCCACTGCTTGTGTCTATGGGGCCATCTACAGGAAAAGGACTTGACAGCTGAAGAAAAAGAAATTAAAAATAAGACTGAGATCTTGGACCTCTTAGCAGCTGTCTGGGCCCCCAATAAAGTGGCAATAATCCATTGTCCGGGCCACCAAACGGGAGACGCCAAAGAAGCAAGGGGAAGTCGACTGGCTGGCCAGGCAGCTAAAGAAGCTGCCCTTCAAGGAGTCACCTGCTGACCGACACTTCCCCCACCGGTGTTACCCGACTCTCCTACCGGCTCTGAAGATCTCCAAGAGGCCCAGAAAGCTGTAACCCCCCCAAGTTTGCAAAATTGCTAAGCCCTCTATGCCATTGCCAAGGGGCCGAGAAAGACTTTAATTGGACTGAGGAAGGAGAACAAGCCTTCCACACCCTCAAACGGGCCTTAATGTCAGCCCCAGCACTGGCCTTGCCTGACATGAGAAAGCCATTCCATCTATATGTAGATGAGAAAAAGGGGACAGCCCGTGGAGTCCTTACTCAGGAGCTGGGTCCTGGGAATAGGCCAGTGGCCTATCTGTCGAAGAAGCTGGACCCTGTGGCTGCAGGCTGGCCCCCATGTCTCAGGGCGGTTGCCGCCACGGCCATGCTGGTACAAGATGCTGCCAAACTGACTTCGGGGCAAGTTCTGCGGATTACGGCCCCTCACGCAGTAGAGGCCTTCTTACGGGGCACTCCTGATAAATGGGTGGCCGACTCCCAAATAACTCATTATCAAGCCCTGCTTCTAGACCAGCCCCACATCCAGTTCCAGCAGACAGCCGCCCTGAATCCTGCCACACTGCTGCCTGAGGCTGAGACGAGTGAACTCCAGCACGACTCCTTGGAGCTGGCCAACGCTCTCCGAGGACTACAGCTGGGCCTCCCTTGTCCTAAGCCCGACTCAGATCGGTTCTAAGGCGGCAGCAGCTTTGGGGGCGACGGAGTCAGGTATGTGGGGGCGGCAATGGTCTCACAATAGACTCTATGGGCCCAGGTTTTACCCTCTGGAACCTTGGCTCAAAAGGCTGAACTGATTGCCTTGACAGAAGCCTTAAAAATCGGGGCTGGACGGACTGTGAGCATTTATACAGACAGCCGATATGCTTTCGCCACTGCTTGTGTCTATGGGGCCATCTACAGGGAAAAAGGACTTCTGACAGCTGAAGGAAAAGAAATTAAAAATAAGACTGAGATCTTGGACCTCTTAGCAGCTGTCTGGGCCCCCAATAAAGTGGCAATAATCCATTGTCCGGGCCACCAAACGGGAGACGCCAAAGAAGCAAGGGGAAGTCGACTGGCTGGCCAGGCAGCTAAAGAAGCTGCCCTTCAAGGAGTCACCTGCTGACCGACACTTCCCCCACCGGTGTTACCCGACTCTCCTACCGGCTCTGAAGATCTCCAAGAGGCCCAGAAAGCTGTAACCACCACCGATTCCCACGGACGGATTCTCCTTCAAGACGGCAGAGTTTTCCTTCCACAGGTATTGGACTGTGAGCTGACACAATAGCTCCACGAAGGTACGCATCTAGGAAAAACTAAGCTAACTGAACTAACCAGAAAAGAGTTTTTCCTTCCTCATCTAGACCAGCTCAGCCAAGAGATTATGCAAGGATGTGTGCCCTGCCAACAGAGTAATAATATCAAGGTTAGTACAGCTTTGCCTGGAGTGTGGGATCGTGGCCTGACTCCTGGTAGACATTGGTAAGTTGACTTTACTGAAATCAAGCTAGGTTAGTACAATTACAAATATTTACTAGTTTTAATAGATACCTTTTCCAGGTGGGTAGAGGCATTTCCTACTAAATCCGAGATGGCACAGATAACAGTCAAGAAGATCCTGAATGAGATTATTCCTCGGTTTGGATTGCCTTTATCTATAGGATCTGATAACAGACCTGCCTTTATATCTAAGCTTACTGAGGGTATTAGTAAATGTCTGGGGATTAATTGGAAATTACACTGTGCATATCATCCCCAAAGTTCAGGATAGGTAGAAAGGATGAATCTGACCCTGAAGGAGACCCTGACTAAATTATCCATAGAGACTGGCGAGGGGTGGGTGGCACTCCTTCCCTTTGCCCTCCTCAGGGCACATTGTACTCCTTACATAAAGGGATGAACCCCCTTTGAAATCTTGTTTGGCCGACCGCTGCCAATACTCCCCAAAGTGGGACTAAAAGTAATGCCTGCTACTTCTAATCATATCCTGCTTCAGTCATTACAGGCATTGCAAAAAGTTCAGAAAAAAATAACTGAAACTGTTTGCTCAGCTATTCAAGGACTTGCTCTCGCTGATTTACATTCCTTCCAACCAACCTGGCGACCAGGTGTGGACTAAGAGACACACCTTTGGTCCTAAGTGGAAGGGCCCCCACCTGGTGATCCTGAGCACCCCCGCAGCGGTGAAGGCCCACGGCATCCACCCCTGGATTCATCACACCCAGGTGAAGAAAGTCACCACTCCAGTCCGAGGCCTGCGCCCCCAAACCGGGACGACAGATGAAAGTCCTCTGGCCCCTGAGACATGCAAAATCGTCAGACCCGCCGAGGGACAAGACTCTTTAAAGATAAGACTTGTTCGGGACTCTTCCCCTGTGCTCTGATAATGTTAGGATGGCTCTTTCCCTCTGTGGGTTGTCAGGGGTCTGCTAAGAATCAATATGTTACTGGGACAGTGGTGTCAACCTATATCGAAGAGAAACAACCTGTCTTTGAGTTTGACCTTTGTACATTATGACCAAATTTAAACATATGGATAGTTCCAATGGGAGGTCCTGGAATAGGATGAGAATTAGTAATAGGCTATGGTTGTAGAATAGTTAGCTCTGAAAAGGGTTTAAAGAACTAAGTCAACAAGTTGATAAAGATCTGGGCCTCCTGGAAAATTCTATATCCAGCCTTGAAAAACAAGTAAATTCCCTGGCTGATATAGTACTACAAAATAGGTGAGGCCTAAAGCTACTTTTTCCCAAACAAGGAGGGCTTTGTATGGCTCTAAGAGAAGCCTGCTGTTTCTATGCTAATCAATCAGGAAGAATAGGAAGCATATTAGCACATGTTAGAGAAGATTTAAAGCAGAGAGAACTCTAGAGAGAAGCCTCAAGAAACTGATTCCTGTCCTTGTGTAACTGGTCCCTGACTAAATTATCCATAGAGACTGGCGAGGGGTGGGTGGCACTCCTTCCCTTTGCCCTCCTCAGGGCACATTGTACTCCTTACATAAAGGGATGAACCCCCTTTGAAATCTTGTTTGGCCGACCGCTGCCAATACTCCCCAAAGTGGGACTAAAAGTAATGCCTGCTACTTCTAATCATATCCTGCTTCAGTCATTACAGGCATTGCAAAAAGTTCAGAAAAAAATAACTGAAACTGTTTGCTCAGCTATTCAAGGACTTGCTCTCGCTGATTTACATTCCTTCCAACCAACCTGGCGACCAGGTGTGGACTAAGAGACACACCTTTGGTCCTAAGTGGAAGGGCCCCCACCTGGTGATCCTGAGCACCCCCGCAGCGGTGAAGGCCCACGGCATCCACCCCTGGATTCATCACACCCAGGTGAAGAAAGTCACCACTCCAGTCCGAGGCCTGCGCCCCCAAACCGGGACGACAGATGAAAGTCCTCTGGCCCCTGAGACATGCAAAATCGTCAGACCCGCCGAGGGACAAGACTCTTTAAAGATAAGACTTGTTCGGGACTCTTCCCCTGTGCTCTGATAATGTTAGGATGGCTCTTTCCCTCTGTGGGTTGTCAGGGGTCTGCTAAGAATCAATATGTTACTGGGACAGTGGTGTCAACCTATATCGAAGAGAAACAACCTGTCTTTGAGTTTGACCTTTGTACATTATGACCAAATTTAAACATATGGATAGTTCCAATGGGAGGTCCTGGAATAGGATGAGAATTAGTAATAGGCTATGGTTGTAGAATAGTTAGCTCTGAAAAGGGTTTAAAGAACTAAGTCAACAAGTTGATAAAGATCTGGGCCTCCTGGAAAATTCTATATCCAGCCTTGAAAAACAAGTAAATTCCCTGGCTGATATAGTACTACAAAATAGGTGAGGCCTAAAGCTACTTTTTCCCAAACAAGGAGGGCTTTGTATGGCTCTAAGAGAAGCCTGCTGTTTCTATGCTAATCAATCAGGAAGAATAGGAAGCATATTAGCACATGTTAGAGAAGATTTAAAGCAGAGAGAACTCTAGAGAGAAGCCTCAAGAAACTGATTCCTGTCCTTGTGTAACTGGTCCCCCTGGCTCACAACTCTGATTTCTGCTATCACAGGTCCCCTGATACTGTTTTTAATAGGAATAACTGTTAGGCTATGTATAATCAAAGGTATTTTCAGTTATGTAAGTAAGAGATCAAAATCATGGTTTTAAGGGCCCAATATAACCCCCTAACTCCTGAAGACGAGTTAAAGAATTAACTCAAGTAACATCTCAAGGGGGGAATGTTAAAGGGAATGCACAATGGTTTACTAATGATTACTAGTTAGAGATTCATTTGTTAGACTAAGTTACTCTTTTAACATTGATCATTTTCTGTTAATCTTTATTGATTGCAACTTATACTGAAACTGTCTGTGATTCATGAAATAGCCCCTAGACTATTATGTTGAGCAGGAATGCATAACTGTTATGAAAATCTCCCTGACATGTTTGCTATGGTGATTGTTTGTTTTTCTTGAGTGTTGTTTCCTGGTCATAAGACTAGCCTGTCCCGTATGACTAACCTCTACCAAAGCAAATGAAATGTATGGGTATGTGGTATGGTACGTGCGTGTACGTGGCAAAGTTGTTTTACTCAGGAGGATGGAATTGTTTTGTTGATTCAACCAGCCTTTAAAAGTTGCCTTCTGTTTCAGGTCGGGGCCCTCGCAGGAAACCTAGTTTCTCGCGGGTGGTCGCTGGTCAGCCTAATAAACCTCTTTCCCACCTACAACGAGCGGAGTGGAATGTTTCACTGAGCGCGCCCCACAACAAAACCAGTACAGGGTTAAAGCCAAATTTTTCTTGAACAGATGATATTTCAGATGGCCACACTATTCCAGATGCATCAATTTCCTTGAAAATCCAATCCATATATGTACATATGCTGTGCTGGCAGGAGGACTGACTGAAATGGCCAAAACCCAAAAGCTAATATTCTTTTGGCCAGAATAATGCAATTATTATTTTCCTAGCTATCAGTCTAAGCATACAGAGCCATCTGTTATGCAAAGCAAACATACACATCTCAATTACAGAAAATGCAGTTGCCTTGACAGAATTTGGATTATACCACTAACCAGGGCTGGAAAATGTGTTTTGAGCTAGTATATAATGGATGCTTTTCAGGAGTTCCCTAATTAGCATTTACCTGCTTAAACTAATTATTCATCCTCCTTCTTCACTGGCTTATTACACTTTGTTGGGTAGTCTGCACAAAACAGTTGAATACGGGTGTTGCAGAACCAGAAATGGTGGCGGTTCCAGTTCTGCACGGAATTTGCATGGTGGCACATCAGTTTCAACCCTGGAGGGTCCCAATATTAAGTTCCCAACAGATGAAGACAAAACTTAAAGTCTATTATAAGCCATTAGAAAACCAGAGATCTCAACAAGACACATGCATACTACTCCTGAGTTGACAAGAGCCCAGTTTCTATCATTTGGTTTGCTCAAGTCCACATAAAACAGAATTGCTAGATACACTACAGTCAATAGCTTGCAAGTCCTTCAAAGGAAGCGTTAATGGCCCCCTACTTGGATTCTCAAAAGTAAATAATTAAATTTGGCAGGGTTCCTCCTCCTTCCCCAACCCTCTTCAAATGCCAAATCTCTCTATTATTTCCCAACATCTTTCTTGATTTAGCGATTATGCAGCAAACTCACTAACAGCCAAAAGGTTCCAACCACGCTGCCTCCTTACAGCAGTGCCAACTTTCAGAAGCAATGAGTCTGGGGTGAGTACTACCAAAGAAGACAGAGACAGATCTTCTCTCCATCTTTAGCTCAAAGGAGCAACGGAATGAGAAGTAGATTATCCAACTTGGCAGATCATCACAAACATACAAAATCCCTCCCACTGAGGCTGCATTTTTCTTGTGCCAAACCACCAGATGAAGAGGGTCAAGCTCAGCCGATCACCTGTATGGGCACAGATATCCAGATGTTCAGCATTTTTATGGAGAAAACATCTGGATAATTAGTGGAACTGCAAACTTTTCTTCAGGGTATTTTGGCATTCTGAGGCTGCAGCCTCTGTCTGGGAAGCCAACGGAAGTCAACGGTGTTCCATGGGAATATAAAGAACTAATGCCTAGGGTTTTTGTCCCCTGCTCCCACATGCCTCCATCTTTTTTTCCTTTTCACCTTTGACAGACACATGCAGGCAATTAAACTGCAAATAATGAAAGATTATCTTATTTTATGAAATTGTCTTTCTGCACTAGGAAGCATCTGCAAAGGCAGCAAAATATATTCTTACAGGAACTCTCCCTCCCTGCAACCCATTTTAATGGTCTCTTTCATTCAGCTTTCCAACCTTTTGGCTTATTACACTTTGTTGGGTAGTCTGCACAAAACAGTTGAATACGGGTGTTGCAGAACCAGAAATGGTGGCGGTTCCAGTTCTGCACGGAATTTGCATGGTGGCACATCAGTTTCAACCCTGGAGGGTCCCAATATTAAGTTCCCAACAGATGAAGACAAAACTTAAAGTCTATTATAAGCCATTAGAAAACCAGAGATCTCAACAAGACACATGCATACTACTCCTGAGTTGACAAGAGCCCAGTTTCTATCATTTGGTTTGCTCAAGTCCACATAAAACAGAATTGCTAGATACACTACAGTCAATAGCTTGCAAGTCCTTCAAAGGAAGCGTTAATGGCCCCCTACTTGGATTCTCAAAAGTAAATAATTAAATTTGGCAGGGTTCCTCCTCCTTCCCCAACCCTCTTCAAATGCCAAATCTCTCTATTATTTCCCAACATCTTTCTTGATTTAGCGATTATGCAGCAAACTCACTAACAGCCAAAAGGTTCCAACCACGCTGCCTCCTTACAGCAGTGCCAACTTTCAGAAGCAATGAGTCTGGGGTGAGTACTACCAAAGAAGACAGAGACAGATCTTCTCTCCATCTTTAGCTCAAAGGAGCAACGGAATGAGAAGTAGATTATCCAACTTGGCAGATCATCACAAACATACAAAATCCCTCCCACTGAGGCTGCATTTTTCTTGTGCCAAACCACCAGATGAAGAGGGTCAAGCTCAGCCGATCACCTGTATGGGCACAGATATCCAGATGTTCAGCATTTTTATGGAGAAAACATCTGGATAATTAGTGGAACTGCAAACTTTTCTTCAGGGTATTTTGGCATTCTGAGGCTGCAGCCTCTGTCTGGGAAGCCAACGGAAGTCAACGGTGTTCCATGGGAATATAAAGAACTAATGCCTAGGGTTTTTGTCCCCTGCTCCCACATGCCTCCATCTTTTTTTCCTTTTCACCTTTGACAGACACATGCAGGCAATTAAACTGCAAATAATGAAAGATTATCTTATTTTATGAAATTGTCTTTCTGCACTAGGAAGCATCTGCAAAGGCAGCAAAATATATTCTTACAGGAACTCTCCCTCCCTGCAACCCATTTTAATGGTCTCTTTCAGCACTTCTTGACTCCCAATGACTCCCTGTCATGTGTCAGCTCCCAGGACAATGCAGGGTCCTCCATAAACATCCAGTAATAGGACACAAGGGAAGCACTATTAGTGTGTCCCTCTCCTACTGAGCACAGAGGTTTCAAAGTTCAAAACAACCAAGGGAAGAAATTTCATTTGTTCTCAATAAATTAATAATGATCTTTAGTGGGTAGGGACAGGAGACTCAAGTTTTGAGCACAAGTTGATTCTGAATGTTCTGAAGTGACATACAGTTTTCTCTCTGGCTCTGTGAGCAGAGTCAGGTAGAGTCATTAAACACTAAATTGGATAATTCATGCTAAACAGAGTATCTGCTGAAGAAGAAGGAAAGGCATGAGGCAGAAGGAGACTTCAAAATTTCTATCAAAAACATAAATTGTTTTACTTACTTGTGAGAGGCCTAGGTAAATGGAGACTGTTTCAGAAATGTACAAAAATTTTCCTTCTTGATTTAGTGCAAATACAAAGCCATCCAGGGACTGCAGGAAAAAATAAATATAAAAACAGGTTAATAAATTTGTATATAGATGATGGGAATTTCATTAATAAGGCATCTAATACAAAGCAACACATAACAAAATTTAAGATCACTTTTTCTTTCATGTTTACCAGAAATCCTAAGATCATTAACTACCACATTATACATGAATAAATGAAAAGGTCCAAATTAAGAACACAAGTTTCTTATTTCAGGGACTTCCTTATGGTTTTTTATCACTCTGGGCACAGATATCCAGATGTTCAGCATTTTATGGAGAAAACATCTGGATAATTAGTGGAACTGCTTTCCATGGGAACTGTCTGGGAAGCCAACGGAAGTCAACGGTGTTCCATGGGAATATAAAGAACTAATGCCTAGGGTTTTTGTCCCCTGCTCCCACATGCCTCCATCTTTTTTCCTTTTCACCTTTGACAGACACATGCAGGCAATTAAACTGCAAATAATGAAAGATTATCTTATTTTATGAAATTGTCTTTCTGCACTAGGAAGCATCTGCAAAGGCAGCAAAATATATTCTTACAGGAACTCTCCCTCCCTGCAACCCATTTTAATGGTCTCTTTCAGCACTTCTTGACTCCCAATGACTCCCTGTCATGTGTCAGCTCCCAGGACAATGCAGGGTCCTCCATAAACATCCAGTAATAGGACACAAGGGAAGCACTATTAGTGTGTCCCTCTCCTACTGAGCACAGAGGTTTCAAAGTTCAAAACAACCAAGGGAAGAAATTTCATTTGTTCTCAATAAATTAATAATGATCTTTAGTGGGTAGGGACAGGAGACTCAAGTTTTGAGCACAAGTTGATTCTGAATGTTCTGAAGTGACATACAGTTTTCTCTCTGGCTCTGTGAGCAGAGTCAGGTAGAGTCATTAAACACTAAATTGGATAATTCATGCTAAACAGAGTATCTGCTGAAGAAGAAGGAAAGGCATGAGGCAGAAGGAGACTTCAAAATTTCTATCAAAAACATAAATTGTTTTACTTACTTGTGAGAGGCCTAGGTAAATGGAGACTGTTTCAGAAATGTACAAAAATTTTCCTTCTTGATTTAGTGCAAATACAAAGCCATCCAGGGACTGCAGGAAAAAATAAATATAAAAACAGGTTAATAAATTTGTATATAGATGATGGGAATTTCATTAATAAGGCATCTAATACAAAGCAACACATAACAAAATTTAAGATCACTTTTTCTTTCATGTTTACCAGAAATCCTAAGATCATTAACTACCACATTATACATGAATAAATGAAAAGGTCCAAATTAAGAACACAAGTTTTCTCTTATTTCAGGGACTTCCTTATGTCTCGGTCATTTTGATCATGATGCACTGCATTTATGTATAAAATCAGGTCATGTTGGTTTTATGAGATGCTGCATTTATTTATTTATTGGATTCAGTAGTTGCTGAAATTAAATCAGCATGATTATTAAATAGCCAAAAAGGAATGAAAGCTGTAATGATGAAACAAGAGGAAAAAAAAGACTTCCTATATGAAAAGCAAGTGAAGTAACAAATTGAGTTCCTATGGGTATCAATAATTTGCTAATTAATAAAGGATTATTCCCTTCTCACTCCCATGCCTATTGTGTTAAAACAAATAGAAAAAGTCAATATATTATGGGTAACTGTTTACAGGCTGAAGCTTTATAAATTGTAATCCTTCTTGAAAAACTCTGTATTAAAGCTTTATTGTGGTATACCTGGCTTCTATTACAACTCCTCAAATAGAAAGAAAATAAGAAAGGGGGAACAAAGGAGGATTCTGTATACTGTCTGTAACTCTTGAAATGTTAGTCTACTTTTCAAACAGAGGGTTGCATTTTCAGTTTGATGAATGACATAAATGATCATGGACTCCCAACTTAAAGATATCACTCACATTGAGAATAAATTTGCTTTAAATTCTTGCAATTCAAATGAATTTTATGTTTCATCATCCTCACATCTTGTGATTTGCTTTATTTATTTCTAATCAGGTGGATTGCACGAGTACTGCTTGCCCAGAAAAAGAAGTTTAAAGGTTAGTGATAGTTACGAAGGCTCTGAGTTTGGAAATAAAGGGAATCCTCATTGGGAACAAGATCTGTGGCAGCATTAAACTAATGGAATAATTTTTAAAATTAGAATGGTGGAAGAAGCATGTAGAATTCAGGTGGAAAAATACACAGCCTTAAATCTCAGCAATAACTTCAGCCGCTTAAAATACTGAACTTTTTCAGAGTTTTATATGTGTATATTGAATATATGTATGTATACATATGTATCTTTATGGCAATATGCATGTGTGTATGTTCATGAAATTTGATTCCATGCTTCCTGATCACTTTTCAAAGTCCCACAGGTCAGAAACTATGGTGAGCAATCCACCTTTCTCCTCTGAAATAAGTGGGTTCTGAAAACAATTTAAAAACTCAGTTCAAAAGTCACACTGTATTGCACCACATAAAAGCAAATTACATGAGAGACAAGGTTTTAGTCAAGACAGTACAACAATAATAGTTCATACTTATTATGTACTAAGTTATTTTTCATGTATTGTCTCTTTTAATTTTTCCAAGGAGCACTTGAAGTAATTATTTTATTATCCACATTTTACATACATGGAAATTGAGGCTCAGTGAAGCTAGCCAACATGCCTGACCTTAGTAAGTGCTGAGATTCAGACTCAGACTGTTGCATGCAGTCACTCTGCTGCCTTTGTAATTCAGTTGCTAAGTCATGTCTGACTCTTTGGCGACCCCATGGACTATACGCGTCAGGCTCTTCTGTCCATGGGATTCTCCAGGCAAGAATACTGGAGTGAGTAGCCATTGCTGCCTTGCCTTCCACTAAAAATAAAGATTTTCTACTTGATGCAAGTACATTAATGAAAAGATAAACTGGACAACATTTCTGAAGTTCACATATTTGTACTGAGGCAGCCTATAACTTCTTAAAAATCATCCCTTGTTTTTGAATGATTTGTTCCAATGATAAAATCCTACCATTAACAGCAAGAGATGAATGAGGAATGAGATGACAAAGAGTTCATAAGTCATATTCCCAAAAGATCCCCTTTGCTCTGTTAATATCTCCCTGGAAGCATCTAGGGGACAGAGAACAAAATACTGTCTAAGAGAACTGGACTCCTATGAGTTAAAACTGCCAAGACCTCTTGCTTCTGTTAATATGGAAGGAATCCTCATTGGGAACAAGATCTGTGGCAGCATTAAACTAATGGAATAATTTTTAAAATTAGAATGGTGGAAGAAGCATGTAGAATTCAGGTGGAAAAATACACAGCCTTAAATCTCAGCAATAACTTCAGCCGCTTAAAATACTGAACTTTTTCAGAGTTTTATATGTGTATATTGAATATATGTATGTATACATATGTATCTTTATGGCAATATGCATGTGTGTATGTTCATGAAATTTGATTCCATGCTTCCTGATCACTTTTCAAAGTCCCACAGGTCAGAAACTATGGTGAGCAATCCACCTTTCTCCTCTGAAATAAGTGGGTTCTGAAAACAATTTAAAAACTCAGTTCAAAAGTCACACTGTATTGCACCACATAAAAGCAAATTACATGAGAGACAAGGTTTTAGTCAAGACAGTACAACAATAATAGTTCATACTTATTATGTACTAAGTTATTTTTCATGTATTGTCTCTTTTAATTTTTCCAAGGAGCACTTGAAGTAATTATTTTATTATCCACATTTTACATACATGGAAATTGAGGCTCAGTGAAGCTAGCCAACATGCCTGACCTTAGTAAGTGCTGAGATTCAGACTCAGACTGTTGCATGCAGTCACTCTGCTGCCTTTTTAATTCAGTTGCTAAGTCATGTCTCACTCGTTCGCGACCCCAGGGACTCTACGCGTCGGTCTCTTCTGTCCATGGGATTCTCCAGGCAAGAAAACTGGAGTGAGTAGCCATTGCTGCCTTGCCTTCCACTAAAAATAAAGATTTTCTACTTGATGCAAGTACATTAATGAAAAGATAAACTGGACAACATTTCTGAAGTTCACATATTTGTACTGAGGCAGCCTATAACTTCTTAAAAATCATCCCTTGTTTTTGAATGATTTGTTCCAATGATAAAATCCTACCATTAACAGCAAGAGATGAATGAGGAATGAGATGACAAAGAGTTCATAAGTCATATTCCCAAAAGATCCCCTTTGCTCTGTTAATATCTCCCTGGAAGCATCTAGGGGACAGAGAACAAAATACTGTCTAAGAGAACTGGACTCCTATGAGTTAAAACTGCCAAGACCTCTTGATCCTTGTGAGAACCAAACTTTCAAGCTTCCACTATGGTGCAGTGGAAGCCTATTTTGAACCACAAATGCCAAAAGGGGAAAAACTTCCTTTGTGGAAGTGTGGGGATCATCTCATATCAACACGTCTTCATCTCAAGCAAGGCATCTCCTAAGAATGACTCGTGAGGATTAAGACCACCTCTTTTGACCTTCCCAAGGGAGAGGAGGGCCTTGTTAGGTTTTTCTATTTACCCTGAGAGCCGTGGCCTAGAATATAACCACAGGGCAATGTGTAAGTCATCTTCTCAAAGCCTGAAATGTCACTGTCAGATCAGCGGGACACACAGAGCGAGATCACAAGAGAACTTCCATGGGAACAAGTGACCATCAGAAGACTGCATGAGAGCAGAAGAAAGGATTAATGGAGGTGGCAGAGAGATGACCCCCTGGTAGTCTAAAATCTCATTTTTCAGGTGAGGAAACCATGGTACAGAGAGGCTAAGTGGCTGGGTAAGACATGGCCAACTAGTGGTAAAGCCAGGATTAACTATGCAGCTTCCTTGAGTATTAATAAACCATTGATGACATTGTATCATCCTGGTGTGTGTGTGTGTGTGTGTGTGTGTGTGTGTGTGTGTGTGTGCTCAGTCGTGTCTGACTGTCTACAGTCCCTGCACTGTTTACTGCTAGGCTCCTCTGTCCTTGGGATTTACCAGGCAAGAATACTGGAATGGGTTGTCATTTCCTTCTCTGGGTTCTCTTCCCAACTCAGGGGTTGAACCCGTGTCACCTGTGTCTCATGCATTGGCAGGTGGATTTTTTTTTTTTTTTATCACTAATGACACCTGCAAAGCTCCATCATGCTGGTGCGTGTGTACGTGAATCTCTCAACAGCAGGGCAACATCTTATTTATCATTAGTCAGCACCTAACGACTGCTCAAATAAGACTCAGTAACTCCAGTTTTGCCTCCAAGCCCAAAGTTCTTCCCCTCACATCACACATGCTAAAATGACTATGAGGAATGGCAGTTCTTCCCTCCAAGAATTCTGTTTATGGAACTATTAGATTATCTGCAGATTCTGATGCCCTTACAGATGTCTCACATAGTCTGGGATATTTCCTGACATTTGGAAGATCAGAGTGAGACTGGATTCTTTCATAGTCTCCCAAATACTCAGTGCTATGCATTTGTCCCCAACACACATCCTTTACTTTCTAACTAAAAGGGATGATGGGTTTTTTTTTAAGTAAGTTCCTATTTCATGGATTTTCTTAAATACTGGAGAAGGTTTGGGCTCTTTAGCAGAGAAAAGGAGTATCTGGAGGCTAAACATCTGATGCTATTAAGCAGCGGTGATCTAAGAACTGGCCAGTTTTGTTTGGCAAAAACAGAGGCTTCGACACATGTTCCAATTTTCCTGGTGAGATTAAAATGAGTCTATGTCTACATGACACAAAGCAGCCAGTCAATTCAATTAAAAGTAACAGCCAATTTGATAGGGGGAAAACAACTAGTCAGATTAGTTGTCAGAGGTAAAATCTCATTTTTCAGGTGAGGAAACCATGGTACAGAGAGGCTAAGTGGCTGGGTAAGACATGGCCAACTAGTGGTAAAGCCAGGATTAACTATGCAGCTTCCTTGAGTATTAATAAACCATTGATGACATTGTATCATCCTGGTGTGTGTGTGTGTGTGTGTGTGTGTGTGTGTGTGTGTGTGCTCAGTCGTGTCTGACTGTCTACAGTCCCTGCACTGTTTACTGCTAGGCTCCTCTGTCCTTGGGATTTACCAGGCAAGAATACTGGAATGGGTTGTCATTTCCTTCTCTGGGTTCTCTTCCCAACTCAGGGGTTGAACCCGTGTCACCTGTGTCTCATGCATTGGCAGGTGGATTTTTTTTTTTTTTTATCACTAATGACACCTGCAAAGCTCCATCATGCTGGTGCGTGTACGTGAATCTCTCAACAGCAGGGCAACATCTTATTTATCATTAGTCAGCACCTAACGACTGCTCAAATAAGACTCAGTAACTCCAGTTTTGCCTCCAAGCCCAAAGTTCTTCCCCTCACATCACACATGCTAAAATGACTATGAGGAATGGCAGTTCTTCCCTCCAAGAATTCTGTTTATGGAACTATTAGATTATCTGCAGATTCTGATGCCCTTACAGATGTCTCACATAGTCTGGGATATTTCCTGACATTTGGAAGATCAGAGTGAGACTGGATTCTTTCATAGTCTCCCAAATACTCAGTGCTATGCATTTGTCCCCAACACACATCCTTTACTTTCTAACTAAAAGGGATGATGGGTTTTTTTTTAAGTAAGTTCCTATTTCATGGATTTTCTTAAATACTGGAGAAGGTTTGGGCTCTTTAGCAGAGAAAAGGAGTATCTGGAGGCTAAACATCTGATGCTATTAAGCAGCGGTGATCTAAGAACTGGCCAGTTTTGTTTGGCAAAAACAGAGGCTTCGACACATGTTCCAATTTTCCTGGTGAGATTAAAATGAGTCTATGTCTACATGACACAAAGCAGCCAGTCAATTCAATTAAAAGTAACAGCCAATTTGATAGGGGGAAAACAACTAGTCAGATTAGTTGTCAGAGGTAAACAAAATAGGTTAGTTAACCATATTTTTCACTTTTGTGCTTATCATCTCAGTTGATCATATCTACAGTATGAGATGAACATTGATAAATCAGATATAATTATATTTCAAATAACGAGTGGGGTATGAAACCAGGTGTCCAGCAGGTTGGCAAGGTACTGGCCTTCTGATTTAGGGTCATCCCTATCTATAGTTAGTCGCATTTTGCTGCTTAGAAAAGTTTTAAGAGCAGTATCAATATTGGTTTAACTGGGTGTCTTAATGTTAAAGGGTGGGAAGAAGGATTGAACATTTAATCAGTTAGTCTTGGGAACCAGATATGATTAGTCTGAAAGTTCAGTGGAAATTTAAAAATTTTTGAATCAAGAAAGCTACTATATACTGAGCTGTTTCAATCACTGCAGGCTACCTTTTAATTTTTTTTTTTTTTAAACTGCCCACTGTTTTCAACAGGCGCCAATTAAGATTCTGGGGTCAAAGGGTTAATTACATCTTCTTACTCAGTATGTAGAATTTTCTGATTATTAACTAAGGTTGGATTAAGATGAAAAAGAACCAACACAAATGTTAATGCTAGTCCCTCCTTGAGAAGATTTATTATAAAGCCACACTGAAATCTATCTGCTTTCCTCAAAGCAGATGGAGAACAAAATCTTAGAAGAAACAGTAAAACAGACGTTTTCAAGGCATGCAAGTATCTGATTCATCAAGACAGTTTTCTTATTACTAAAACCAGTTCTTAACCATCTCGACAGGGCTGATGAGAGATTTCCGTTTTCTTAAAAATTTTTAAAAAACTGAATAATAATGCCTGTAATTATAATTTATATCCACTCAGTACATGGGTTTTCTTTATTGAGTAAAAGGTTTGGGGGTTTTTTCCTATTTCATGGATTTTCTTAAATACTGGAGAAGGTTTGGGCTCTTTAGCAGAGAAAAGGAGTATCTGGAGGCTAAACATCTGATGCTATTAAGCAGCGGTGATCTAAGAACTGGCCAGTTTTGTTTGGCAAAAACAGAGGCTTCGACACATGTTCCAATTTTCCTGGTGAGATTAAAATGAGTCTATGTCTACATGACACAAAGCAGCCAGTCAATTCAATTAAAAGTAACAGCCAATTTGATAGGGGGAAAACAACTAGTCAGATTAGTTGTCAGAGGTAAACAAAATAGGTTAGTTAACCATATTTTTCACTTTTGTGCTTATCATCTCAGTTGATCATATCTACAGTATGAGATGAACATTGATAAATCAGATATAATTATATTTCAAATAACGAGTGGGGTATGAAACCAGGTGTCCAGCAGGTTGGCAAGGTACTGGCCTTCTGATTTAGGGTCATCCCTATCTATAGTTAGTCGCATTTTGCTGCTTAGAAAAGTTTTAAGAGCAGTATCAATATTGGTTTAACTGGGTGTCTTAATGTTAAAGGGTGGGAAGAAGGATTGAACATTTAATCAGTTAGTCTTGGGAACCAGATATGATTAGTCTGAAAGTTCAGTGGAAATTTAAAAATTTTTGAATCAAGAAAGCTACTATATACTGAGCTGTTTCAATCACTGCAGGCTACCTTTTAATTTTTTTTTTTTTAAACTGCCCACTGTTTTCAACAGGCGCCAATTAAGATTCTGGGGTCAAAGGGTTAATTACATCTTCTTACTCAGTATGTAGAATTTTCTGATTATTAACTAAGGTTGGATTAAGATGAAAAAGAACCAACACAAATGTTAATGCTAGTCCCTCCTTGAGAAGATTTATTATAAAGCCACACTGAAATCTATCTGCTTTCCTCAAAGCAGATGGAGAACAAAATCTTAGAAGAAACAGTAAAACAGACGTTTTCAAGGCATGCAAGTATCTGATTCATCAAGACAGTTTTCTTATTACTAAAACCAGTTCTTAACCATCTCGACAGGGCTGATGAGAGATTTCCTTTGTCACATCCCAGTAAGTCTATGAGGCACACATGCAGCAGTGAGTCTTGGATACACAAGTCAGGAGGTACAGCATCTCTGAATAATAATGCCTGTAATTATAATTTATATCCCCTGACATCAGTGTAACATATAAAGTGTAAGGCGCAGTTTCTTAACCCCAAAAGCCGAGTGCCTCTAACAGCATTTGTCAAATGATGAGGCTATTTCCTTGCAGGGTATAAAACCAACTATAGCTTCGTGATTGAAGGTATACTAATGTTTAATGCATTGTGCTAAATGGATTTATATTTGTCAAAGTTGTTTTGTGTCTGCTTTCTTTTTTTCCTCATGCATATTTCCCCGGCAAATTTCAGAGTAAAATCTAACTACAGTTCCCTTACAGAGACAATTCTCATGTACAGGACTACTGTGAAATTAGTGGCTTTTTCTACAACATTCCAACGTAGAAGAGGGAAAAAAAAAATCACCCAAAACTCTTTTCCTATGACCTAACTCCAGTTAGAGTGAAGAATTACCAGTAGGCTAGGTTATTTTAATGACAGATTATTTTAAACTAAGCCTTCACCATCTGTTCCACCCCCTAATTATGAATGCAAAAAGAACATATTTCACAATTACATCAGTAAAAAAAGTAAGATATACGTGATTTAAATGCAAGCATGTGCTTCGTGTCCGATGTGCCATGCATCTGTGATGTTCTACTTCAGCCTTAGGTTATGGAGAAACCCCCATGACATAGTTCAGTCCCTGACACTCCCAGCGTTCCCTCCAGACGTGGGGTTTTCACTGCTATGGCACAATTATGTGAGGACAAGAGCAGTGTAGAATTTTCTGATTATTAACTAAGGTTGGATTAAGATGAAAAGAACCAACACAAATGTTAATGCTAGTCCCTCCTTGAGAAGATTTATTATAAAGCCACACTGAAATCTATCTGCTTTCCTCAAAGCAGATGGAGAACAAAATCTTAGAAGAAACAGTAAAACAGACGTTTTCAAGGCATGCAAGTATCTGATTCATCAAGACAGTTTTCTTATTACTAAAACCAGTTCTTAACCATCTCGACAGGGCTGATGAGAGATTTCCTTTGTCACATCCCAGTAAGTCTATGAGGCACACATGCAGCAGTGAGTCTTGGATACACAAGTCAGGAGGTACAGCATCTCTGAATAATAATGCCTGTAATTATAATTTATATCCCCTGACATCAGTGTAACATATAAAGTGTAAGGCGCAGTTTCTTAACCCCAAAAGCCGAGTGCCTCTAACAGCATTTGTCAAATGATGAGGCTATTTCCTTGCAGGGTATAAAACCAACTATAGCTTCGTGATTGAAGGTATACTAATGTTTAATGCATTGTGCTAAATGGATTTATATTTGTCAAAGTTGTTTTGTGTCTGCTTTCTTTTTTTCCTCATGCATATTTCCCCGGCAAATTTCAGAGTAAAATCTAACTACAGTTCCCTTACAGAGACAATTCTCATGTACAGGACTACTGTGAAATTAGTGGCTTTTTCTACAACATTCCAACGTAGAAGAGGGAAAAAAAAAATCACCCAAAACTCTTTTCCTATGACCTAACTCCAGTTAGAGTGAAGAATTACCAGTAGGCTAGGTTATTTTAATGACAGATTATTTTAAACTAAGCCTTCACCATCTGTTCCACCCCCTAATTATGAATGCAAAAAGAACATATTTCACAATTACATCAGTAAAAAAAGTAAGATATACGTGATTTAAATGCAAGCATGTGCTTCGTGTCCGATGTGCCATGCATCTGTGATGTTCTACTTCAGCCTTAGGTTATGGAGAAACCCCCCCCCCCCCCCCATGACATAGTTCAGTCCCTGACACTCCCAGCGTTCCCTCCAGACGTGGGGTTTTTCACTGCTATGGCACAATTATGTGAGGACAAGAGCAGAACTGGAACTTGAGTACAATGCTTGCCAGCCAGCAGATACTGGCATTTGATAACTGCTACAGCGGCTTTGCTTTGAACACAGACAGGCTGTATCAAAAAATTCCTTCTGCAGCCAGAGCAATGGGTGAGCGTCGGGAACACATGAGTCTGCTCTTGAACCGCGTCTCCATCATCGGGCAAGCATGAAGAAACACCAAAGAACCTTGGTCTGGAGAGTGAGGATGGGGCTCCAGTGCTTGTCTTTTCGTGCTGTTTTGGCACCAGATAAAAGACTTGGAAGTGTTTCTTACATTTTTTGGCCTTTGGACACAATAACACTTTGATCGAGCTCATTAAAATGCCATGTTGCCCTCTGAATGCACCCAGGAGGTGATGCTGATCTGCTCACGTCTGTGCACGCGGACTCCCGGGAACCTCAAGGAGAGCCTGGGATGGTGTCCAGAAGCACCCACACTTCCCTGTTTATGGGGAAGACAAAGTTTCCCAAGTTCTGCCTCTGCTGAGTCTTAACCATCAAGCACTACAGAAACGAAAGTCTTATTTTTAGAAAGAATCTAAGTCCATTTTCTCAAAGTGGAGAAACGTACACATCAAAGGTGTGGTTTTTATTTAACTCAGAAACCTCTTGGTGATTTCTGGCTCCTGCGTCTTTTCCTTTGTCCCCTCACCAGCAATGAATCAATAATATGAAGGATGATAGAACAACTTCGCATAATGATCATGTACCCAAAGGCACATGGTTCCTCAATCACAACACCACATTAGATTCATTTGGTCAAAATTTGACTATTTTCCCTTGAAAAAAGAGTTCCAGAACAACACATCTTGACACTACAAGACACTTTTGCTAAGAGTCTCCTAAAACACATAAATCCAAACATCTCAGGTGAGAAAACAGTGGCAAGAGACACAGGTGGCCCCTCTTCAATTCTTAGAGGAGAAGTCCCAGACTGAAACGGGAGATGCTGAGCTAGTGAAATGTTACAACATGAAAAGGACAAAGACATCAGCTTGCTGAGCAAGGAGATCGGGTTTTGCTTCTGCTCATTAGGATTCCATTTCATGAAAGCAGTGTATCCAAGCAGAGACCTTTTTGCTCTGCTAGTTCAGGCCTTACACCTAGCCTTCAGGGAGGTGGATTTCCTGATCTGTACATCCAGCCAAATGGACAGCAGGCTCTGGGATAAACAGGGTGCTGTGTTTGGTGGTGGCACATCATGTTTGGTGGGGGTGACACTCAGATCCCATGGGTGAAATGAGTCTGCTCTTGAACCGCGTCTCCATCATCGGGCAAGCATGAAGAAACACCAAAGAACCTTGGTCTGGAGAGTGAGGATGGGGCTCCAGTGCTTGTCTTTTCGTGCTGTTTTGGCACCAGATAAAAGACTTGGAAGTGTTTCTTACATTTTTTGGCCTTTGGACACAATAACACTTTGATCGAGCTCATTAAAATGCCATGTTGCCCTCTGAATGCACCCAGGAGGTGATGCTGATCTGCTCACGTCTGTGCACGCGGACTCCCGGGAACCTCAAGGAGAGCCTGGGATGGTGTCCAGAAGCACCCACACTTCCCTGTTTATGGGGAAGACAAAGTTTCCCAAGTTCTGCCTCTGCTGAGTCTTAACCATCAAGCACTACAGAAACGAAAGTCTTATTTTTAGAAAGAATCTAAGTCCATTTTCTCAAAGTGGAGAAACGTACACATCAAAGGTGTGGTTTTTATTTAACTCAGAAACCTCTTGGTGATTTCTGGCTCCTGCGTCTTTTCCTTTGTCCCCTCACCAGCAATGAATCAATAATATGAAGGATGATAGAACAACTTCGCATAATGATCATGTACCCAAAGGCACATGGTTCCTCAATCACAACACCACATTAGATTCATTTGGTCAAAATTTGACTATTTTCCCTTGAAAAAAGAGTTCCAGAACAACACATCTTGACACTACAAGACACTTTTGCTAAGAGTCTCCTAAAACACATAAATCCAAACATCTCAGGTGAGAAAACAGTGGCAAGAGACACAGGTGGCCCCTCTTCAATTCTTAGAGGAGAAGTCCCAGACTGAAACGGGAGATGCTGAGCTAGTGAAATGTTACAACATGAAAAGGACAAAGACATCAGCTTGCTGAGCAAGGAGATCGGGTTTTGCTTCTGCTCATTAGGATTCCATTTCATGAAAGCAGTGTATCCAAGCAGAGACCTTTTTGCTCTGCTAGTTCAGGCCTTACACCTAGCCTTCAGGGAGGTGGATTTCCTGATCTGTACATCCAGCCAAATGGACAGCAGGCTCTGGGATAAACAGGGTGCTGTGTTTGGTGGTGGCACATCATGTTTGGTGGGGGTGACACTCAGATCCCACAATATATGTGGCTTATCTCAGGGGACCAGAACTCTACCTGAGGCAGAAGTGACCAAGGACTGCTCACAGGTTTCTTTTGCTTTAAGAAGAGGATGCCCTAGTTATCCTAAGGCACAAATATTCACTGGAACATTAAAAAGTCTCATTTCTGTGGATGTGGTGTATTAGTTTACTGAAACCTAGGCTTTAAACTATGCCTTCACCATTCACTCCATCGTTAGTTAGCAAGCTCAGGGAGATGGTGATGGACAGAGAGAGGCCTGGCGCGCTGCAGTTCATAGGGTCGCTAAGAGTCGGATACACTTAGCGATAGAAAAATAACAACAACAACGCTCTTTAGAACCTAGGGGTTAATTCCTTATTGTGTATCTTTCTTCTTGAATTCAGAATTTTCTTTCAAATTAAAGGAAGAATTCCCAGGTCAGTGGGAGTAGCATAAACAGAATGTGGTACTGGTTCTGAAAGGTCTAACAATGTCACTGCTTTGCTTTGGCTACACATGAAGCTTGGTTTCAGTTGTCTTTCAAACTGTCTGTATAAAACAGTCCCCCCAAAACACCAGATACCAATAATTGTTCACTGGGCATTCTATAGATCGCAGACAACTCTAGGAAATGGTCATAACACACTCACATACACAATATGAAATAATATATACCAAGTATACTATTATATGGGCTTCCCCAGTGACTCATATGGTAAAGAATCCACCTGCAGTGAAGGAAACCTGGGTTCTATCTCTGGGTCACAAAGATTCCCTGGAGAAAGGAATGGCTATCAATTCCAATATTCTTGCTTAGAAAATACCACAGAAACGCCTGTGAGGCTATAGTCCATGGGGTCACAAAGAGTCAGACACGACTGAGCAACTAAGAACACATGCGCGCACGCGCACACACACACACACACACACACACACACACAATATCATAAATATACTATTGTAGCGTATTAGAGGATGCTTTAAACAATGCTCAGTTCACTCAGATATTCACCACAGAGGAGAGGGAATGGAAAGAAACTAACATTTGTTAGGGAAATTATTTAGTCCAAATGTGAGCCGGGTATTATTTAGTCCAATGTTACAGATAAGGAAACTGAGGTTCAGAGAAATGAAGTATGCTGCCCAATGTCATACTGCCCAGTGTCACATGTGAAAATGAGGTCAATGTAAGAGGAAAGGAACCTCCTTTTTTCCCTCCTGCTGCTGGCACTACCTGCTGGGGACTTTACTGGTTTCATGTCCCATCACAGCTCTAGGAGTCCATGCTTCCTCCGGCATTTCTTCCCACATCAGTGATTGTCATGTTCCTACTGTTTCAGTATCATGCATTCAGAAAATACCTGTTGAGTGTTTCTTATGCACCAGGCCAGTACCAGCTGAACAAAAACCAACTCAAGAGCCACTTTCTTAAAGAAAATTCATCTGTGGGATTCAGGACTAACACAATGAGAAAAGATGGAAATTATAAAACAAAAAGTCATAAGGCAAAAGCAGCTTAGGACATCCTCCATACCTGGTGGAAACTCTTGGATATTACCAAGCTTCCCACCTTGAATATCCTGTCTATGGGTGGGAAAGGCATGGATTGATGGAATTGGTATTTTTAAAGCTTACTGAGATGTTGACACATGAAATCATAACATACTTAAAGCATATTTGGTGATGACTGGATATACATAAACATTGCAAAAGGATTCTTCTCATCTGGTTAATTAACATATCTAATACATCATCTATTTATCTTCCTAGAATTTGTAAATGTCCAGTTGAAAGACTAGACCTCAAGGAAATTCTCATGTCTTAGAGGAAGAGACTAATGCCTAGAAACAGAGAAGGAACCCCAGTTAATCAATAATTGATAGGAGAACCACACTTGCCAACAGGTGAGACTTGAGAACAAAGAGCAGTAGGAATTCATGGAGCTGGTCAGTGCACTAACCCCATTTCCTGTCCCAAAGTTTTCCATTTAGACTCAGATTTTTTTCCTTCCCCTCTCTTGTATTGATATATACTATTTTATATAGAAATTAATGTGAACATAAGATTTACTTTACAGAAATTTATTTTACAGTCATGCTTGCTCAAAATGTATATCCTCAAAGATGCAAGGTAGACCCATATTGCTGTTTCTGTTACAGCTGATTATGATGTGAACTAGACTGTTTATTGGGCTGTGGGTAACTTTAAAGAACAGAATTTTTTAAATTAAAAAATTTGGGGGCTTCTCTGGTGGTCCAGTGGGTAAAGACACCGCCTTGCAGGTGCAAGGGGCTCTGGTTCGACCCCTGGCCTGGGAAGATCCCACGTGGTGCGGAGAGGCTAGACGGATGTGTCCGACTACCGAGCCAGTGCTCTGGAGTGCGCATGCACCCAGAGCTGATGCTCTGCAACGAGAGAGGTCACTGCAATGGGAGTCCCACACAGGCCATAGAACAAAGATGGAAATAAATGAAAGACCAATAGAAGTGGCCAAAAGAAAAAATTAAAAAAAAAAAAAAGTTTTGTACCTGTATTCCTTTAGGTAAGGGGTTTGTGTCAGGGGTGGTAACAAAGATTAAAGAAGGCTGCAATGGATTTAGTATATTAAAAGATCCATTTAGAGATTTCCAATATTAATCTGGTACATTCACATATGAGTTTCATTTCAGGAAAGATTTATTGATATTGGGCTTCCTTGGTGGCTCAACTGGTAAAGAATCTGCCTGCAATGCAGGACACCTGGGTTTAGTCCCTGGGGGGAGGATCCCCTGGAGAAGGGCATGGCAACCCGTGCTAGCATTCTTGCCTTCAGAATTCCATGGACAGAGGAGCCTTGTGGACTTCAGTCCATGAGTCACACAGAGTAAGACATGACTGATCGACTAATGCTGTTCACTTTATTGATATCTCTAGGGAAAGGACATTTAAAAAATTGTAATGAAAAGAACTTGATTATTACAAATACAGTTGCCATGCATTGACTGAATTATGTGCTCCCTCCCAAATCACACGCTGGAGCCCTAAACTCTGAGGTGACCATACTTGGGGACTGAGTTTTTAAGAGGTAATTAAGGTTAAATGAGGTCACATGGGTCCTAATCTGATAGGACTGGTGGTCTTATAGGGAGAACAATCCCTCCATAGGCATGTACCCAGAAAAGGCCATGAATGCACACAGCCAGAGGTGGCCCTCTGCAAGTCAGGAGTAGTGTCCTCACTGGAACCTGACTGTGCTGGCGCCTTGACCTTGGACCTTTAGACTTTATAACTATGAGAAAATAAGTTCCTGTTGTCTAAGCCACCCATGCTAGGGCATTTTGTCATGGTAGCCTGAACATTTAGACATTCTAGAGGGCAAGATGCTTGGACCCTGAAAGTCTTCAGTGTTAATTTCAGGAAAGCATTCTATGCCGCCTGAGGAAGGCTAGGGGAACCCACGTGGTGCGGAGAGGCTAGACGGATGTGTCCGACTACCGAGCCAGTGCTCTGGAGTGCGCATGCACCCAGAGCTGATGCTCTGCAACGAGAGAGGTCACTGCAATGGGAGTCCCACACAGGCCATAGAACAAAGATGGAAATAAATGAAAGACCAATAGAAGTGGCCAAAAGAAAAAATTAAAAAAAAAAAAAAGTTTTGTACCTGTATTCCTTTAGGTAAGGGGTTTGTGTCAGGGGTGGTAACAAAGATTAAAGAAGGCTGCAATGGATTTAGTATATTAAAAGATCCATTTAGAGATTTCCAATATTAATCTGGTACATTCACATATGAGTTTCATTTCAGGAAAGATTTATTGATATTGGGCTTCCTTGGTGGCTCAACTGGTAAAGAATCTGCCTGCAATGCAGGACACCTGGGTTTAGTCCCTGGGGGGAGGATCCCCTGGAGAAGGGCATGGCAACCCGTGCTAGCATTCTTGCCTTCAGAATTCCATGGACAGAGGAGCCTTGTGGACTTCAGTCCATGAGTCACACAGAGTAAGACATGACTGATCGACTAATGCTGTTCACTTTATTGATATCTCTAGGGAAAGGACATTTAAAAAATTGTAATGAAAAGAACTTGATTATTACAAATACAGTTGCCATGCATTGACTGAATTATGTGCTCCCTCCCAAATCACACGCTGGAGCCCTAAACTCTGAGGTGACCATACTTGGGGACTGAGTTTTTAAGAGGTAATTAAGGTTAAATGAGGTCACATGGGTCCTAATCTGATAGGACTGGTGGTCTTATAGGGAGAACAATCCCTCCATAGGCATGTACCCAGAAAAGGCCATGAATGCACACAGCCAGAGGTGGCCCTCTGCAAGTCAGGAGTAGTGTCCTCACTGGAACCTGACTGTGCTGGCGCCTTGACCTTGGACCTTTAGACTTTATAACTATGAGAAAATAAGTTCCTGTTGTCTAAGCCACCCATGCTAGGGCATTTTGTCATGGTAGCCTGAACATTTAGACATTCTAGAGGGGCAAGATGCTTGGACCCTGAAAGTCTTCAGTGTTAATTTCAGGAAAGCATTGCAACCAGAGTCTCCACTCTTTTATTTTATGTATCATTCATGTAATTAATAATTAATTTTTACTAGATCCACATGAAGCCATAAATATGATGGATGACTAACAATAGCATTTACTCCCAGAAATCCCCAATGCTGACTAAGCTAGCTTTTGAAATCTTTTTTCAAGTCATTTCACCTATTATGTATCTTATATTTACAATATTGATATCTTTATATTGGTTTTCTGTACATTTCAAATGCTTAGAAATTTGAACACGGCTACACTAATCAATTACTCGGATGGAATTAGTAACCTGGTCCTGAATGATTTGGGGATAAACAACTTGGCTTACCACCTGCTATGGCTCTTGGCTGCTTTGCTGACCTTCCCTTTTCATTTCACAGTTGGCTGCTGTATCTGGGTAAGAAAAACCAGCCTACATGCTTGTCCACAGAGCTCTCATCCTATTCAGAGGTCTAAGGAAACGCTGCTGTGTTTATCCTCACATGACTGCTTAACACACAGGAAGCAAAAGGGATTGTGGATTTTTGTTGTTTGCTAACATATTTGCATATCTCCAAAGCATAACAACTAATGTCATATGAAATCTTCTTCAGAGAGTCTCTAGATGATATCCTTCAGAGCAGAACAACTGAGTGTGAAATCTGCCAGCACCAAATTTGCTAGGCATACATTCAATGATAGTCCAAATTTATACTATTAAAAGCAGTGATACTTGGCTACATATCTTGGCTTCTTTGGTGGTCCAATTCAGGAACAGGATGAAAACACTAAGCTGGCTAAATTTTTTTCTAGATCAAATACAGTTGCCATGCATTGACTGAATTATGTGCTCCTCCCAAATCACACGCTGGAGCCCTAAACTCTGAGGTGACCATACTT
Source organism: Tragulus kanchil (assembly GCA_022376925.1). NCBI lineage: Eukaryota > Metazoa > Chordata > Mammalia > Artiodactyla > Tragulidae > Tragulus > Tragulus kanchil. The sequence continues at coordinate 99,388,551 of JAIOJX010000024.1, forward strand.
GGGGACTGAGTTTTTAAGAGGTAATTAAGGTTAAATGAGGTCACATGGGTCCTAATCTGATAGGACTGGTGGTCTTATAGGGAGAACAATCCCTCCATAGGCATGTACCCAGAAAAGGCCATGAATGCACACAGCCAGAGGTGGCCCTCTGCAAGTCAGGAGTAGTGTCCTCACTGGAACCTGACTGTGCTGGCGCCTTGACCTTGGACCTTTAGACTTTATAACTATGAGAAAATAAGTTCCTGTTGTCTAAGCCACCCATGCTAGGGCATTTTGTCATGGTAGCCTGAACATTTAGACATTCTAGAGGGGCAAGATGCTTGGACCCTGAAAGTCTTCAGTGTTAATTTCAGGAAAGCATTGCAACCAGAGTCTCCACTCTTTTATTTTATGTATCATTCATGTAATTAATAATTAATTTTTACTAGATCCACATGAAGCCATAAATATGATGGATGACTAACAATAGCATTTACTCCCAGAAATCCCCAATGCTGACTAAGCTAGCTTTTGAAATCTTTTTTCAAGTCATTTCACCTATTATGTATCTTATATTTACAATATTGATATCTTTATATTGGTTTTCTGTACATTTCAAATGCTTAGAAATTTGAACACGGCTACACTAATCAATTACTCGGATGGAATTAGTAACCTGGTCCTGAATGATTTGGGGATAAACAACTTGGCTTACCACCTGCTATGGCTCTTGGCTGCTTTGCTGACCTTCCCTTTTCATTTCACAGTTGGCTGCTGTATCTGGGTAAGAAAAACCAGCCTACATGCTTGTCCACAGAGCTCTCATCCTATTCAGAGGTCTAAGGAAACGCTGCTGTGTTTATCCTCACATGACTGCTTAACACACAGGAAGCAAAAGGGATTGTGGATTTTTGTTGTTTGCTAACATATTTGCATATCTCCAAAGCATAACAACTAATGTCATATGAAATCTTCTTCAGAGAGTCTCTAGATGATATCCTTCAGAGCAGAACAACTGAGTGTGAAATCTGCCAGCACCAAATTTGCTAGGCATACATTCAATGATAGTCCAAATTTATACTATTAAAAGCAGTGATACTTGGCTACATATCTTGGCTTCTTTGGTGGTCCAATTCAGGAACAGGATGAAAACACTAAGCTGGAGCATGAAATTTTTGGTGTCTATGGTTACCTGGGATGAAGACATTAATAAAGAAGAAAATTAAATTCTAGTATTTTCCTCTGACTTTCCAAAGTGAAATTATTATTTTTTTAATCATGAAAACTGAGATTGGAGTTTCCTCTCTTCTTCTGATCTCCTTCAAAGACTATCAAGACTGGAAGAGAATTCAGTGCCATCACTGAGGAGTAACTGGCTATTTTATTACTTGAATTTCCAGGATCAAAAGATGCTTTACCCGAGATCTCGGTGAGATTTAATAGGCATCGTGGGACTGAAGTTGTCTGTCGAGATGTAGAGCTAATGGAAATGCAAAGATAAAACCTCAAGTGACTAACTTGAATGTGAAATCAGACATGGTACAGTGATTTGAAGAAGGTGAAGGATGAATCTAAACCATGGAAATGACTGGGTTTACCATCTCACATCTTTCTGATCCACCTAGGAGGCAGAAAAAAAGGACAGACCCAACTATTTTCTTTCTTTCTTTTTTTTTTTTTTTTTTAAATTTTTGGCCTCTTTTATTGGTCTTTCATTTATCTATTTTCATCCATCTTTGTTACTTGGCCTGTGTGGGCCTCCCATCACAGTGACCTCTCTTGCTGCAGAGCACTGGCTCTGGGCACATGCGCTCCAGAGCTCCAGCTCAGTAGTTGGACTCATCGGTCCAACAGCTCCGCGGCACGTGGGATCTTCCCAGGCCAGGGATCAAACCAGCACCCCTTGCACTGCAAGGCAGTGTCCTTACCCACTGGATCACCAGGGAAGCCCCCCAACTACTTTCTTGTTTTCACTATTTGACAAGTGAAATAATCACTGTGAGTTTTTTTCCTTGAAAATACGTGCCCAACTTTGTTATAAAATTTTTCAAAAAGTTTTGAAATAATTCTGTTTTGTCTTGAAGTTTTTACTAGAGTAATGCAATCATGGGTGTCCAAGGGCAAATTAGATGCAATACATGAACTGTCACTAAATGGTCAGTTTTTCAGGAACAGAAATATAAGATGCCTATACCCTCAGCTCTCCTGATAGCTCTAAAGGTGCTTAAATGTGATCTTACAATCATCAAACAGGGGTGGATCATTTCATAGAACTAACAATATACATAAACACACATATGCATATATATGTGTGTGTGTGTGTGTGTGTGTGTGTGTGTGTGTGTGTGTGTAAATTTTCCAGGGCAGAAGGAAATGTAAGAAGTTTTTAACCAGACAGTATTTCCCTTCCTCTACCCGCCTACCCCTCCCTGGAAGGCTCTCTTCAACCAGGATTGTCCCCTTCTTCTTAGGTTCCTTAGTGAAGTTGGAGGCCAGTAACTGACATTCTAGACGCATGTCAAAGAGCAGAAGACCTTGCTGGTTTCCTAAGCAGCATGCAGCATCAGCTTGCTAGACAAGTCTAAGTGGCCGTGCATTTTGCCTTGGTTTATCTGGTACAGGTGTCTACAGAACACCACTTCTGTACTTTAGGTGTAGAGGCTGTATCAACTCACACACCTGAAGAATCACGGGACAAAGTGGTTTTCAGTGATCCAGGGCCATGCGCTTCACTGCCGTTATATAATAGCCGTAATGCTATACATCCTGAAGGAATTCACTGTAACAATAACCTACGTCATGCACGATCTAGTCAAAGGCACTGATATGCCAATTTGCAGCAATTCCAAAAGAAATTTGCAGTTGGTCATATTGATAATTTATTCACTAGAAACCTTGAATCAATAGTCTCAGTCTAATTCTAATGTGCACAATGATCCACTTACCCATGCTTTTGATTTAAATAGCTAAAGGTAGGTTAGAATAAAAATAATTTGAAAACGGATATATTCCACCATTCAATGCATTTGCTGACATTACAGTCTACCTCTCAATGACTATTGGACTTAAATTTTATTTCATCTACAGGATTTATAGTGGCCACAACCATATAGCCCTGCAATCCCTTCAGCCACACGTATCACCTCCAATGTAGACTTTTTCAACCTTCTGTGCCAAAGACATCTACAATGCCAACAACAGTGCCAAGCATATCAATTAAATTCCAAGTCTGATTTTTCACTTGGCTCTCTGCCTCGTTTCTTTTAAGAGCTGGACATACAAATTAGTATTATTTTCATTATTAGGATGGTATTTTTTCTTCACTGGCTAGAATTCCAAGACTGCAAGATGATCCACTTCCCAATTAGGACATTTCTATGTGTATCTACCACATCCCATCACATAAGCTCATAGAATTAATTTTTTAATAAAGGACTTCATAATAATTTAAGAAAGAAAATGAATCCCCATTACTAGTCTTCCTTAGACATCACTTAGAGTATAAGTAAGCACCAGCCTCCCTGCAAGTGACAATAGCCTGAAAAAAGTAAGGAGATAAAAAGTCACCTGCAAACTAGTGCTTGGGTTTGAGACTGACAGCTTCAACTCCAAGTTTAGTTTTTATTTCAGCTCCCTTTTCCTTTTTCCTTTTTTCTCTTATAACCTTGTCTTTATCTCCTCACCCTTTACCTTTTGCTTTGCATTCTGAATTCATCCATTTAGTGCAAGATATGTTGATGGTAACAGAGATAATGTAAGTTGATCTGTGTGGACCATGTTTCTTGGTCACTGTTTCCAACAATCCTGTTCTGAATGTGTTTGTACGTGAAACTCCCCGTGGCAGCCACAAAACAACTGTGTGTGTGTTAATCACTCAGTTGTGTCTGACTCTTTGAAACCTCATAGACTGTAGTCTACCAGGTTCCTTGGTCCATGGAATTCTCCAGGCTAGAATACTGGAGTGGGTAGCCATTCCCTTCTCTGGGGATCTTCCCAACCCAGGGATAGAATTGGGGTCTCCCACATTGCAGGCAGATTTTTCCCCTGGTGTTTGGGGCTACCAGGGAAGTCCCCAAACAACGATGGAAATGTTTATCTGTCTGACTTGTGGATCAACAGGGATTACTGACAAGTTTCAGAAACCAAGAATGGATCCAAATTTGCATAGGTTAGTACAAATTTTATGTGGTTGAATAGGGGGGATAGATTCTTTCTGCCTCCAATGAGATTTGTTCACTTTAGCCTTGACCTTTTCCAACAAGTGAGATTTGTTTTATTGTCTTGCTTGGGGGCTTCTTCTTAGTAATAGGATGACCTACTTTAATTTCTACTTAAACGCTTCACAGGCTAGAAAGAGTTCCCCTAAAGGATTGAGCCCCTAAAGACTCAAATTGGCCTCTGTGTCCTAATGGAAGACTTTTATCCCAAAGCAAATAAAAATATATTAAGGGTTTTACAAACACAACCTTAAGCCTTTATCATTTCTGTATGTCTCTTCTATTCTCATTGTAAGTGATCGTGCTTGCTTAAGACATTTGCTATTCTCTCCACCAGTGTTTTATCCCATTCCTGGTTCTTTTCTGCCAAGGCAGGCACCTTTCATGAAAGTGTATAGCTAACATTAATTTTCCACTTCCTAAGAAACACACAGACATGACCTACTAGGCAAGACTAATGTCCTTTATGTCGACATGGGTCTCCACAGTTGATCAACATCCTCATTCCTACTTGAGCTCGTGAAACCAAGACAGTGTAATTGTAAATAACTAATCTTATCATCAACATGGCATAATCAAACAGTGACCCCAGCTCTTTTCCATAATCTTGGGAAGCTATGAGTAACAGACCCTCCTAGACAATGAACAAAAGGCATTCCTTCACTTATTTCTAAAAAGCAATTCTTCCTTATATTGGGCTTCCTTAATGCATTGAACTATGTTATCTCAGTTAAAATTTTTAATAACATGATGCAATATAAAACATTATGTGCAGGATAAAAATCCATGTCCCCTAAGGTTTGCTACATAGGGTAAATTCCATGGGTTCTGCTGAGAATCATTTATGTTTGCTTCTTCAAAGTGTCTAGGGACACACACAAGAGAATGGTGGATGTACAAGCGATCTGACAACTTGTTGATGGAAACATATTACTAATGCCCTGTTTTGATGAATTAGAAAGTCTGAATAAATGACACTGAGAATATACAGGCTTAAACACTCAGTTGTGGAGAGACATCATTTGTTTTGAAAGATGTGGGCTAAAGTAATAGGACCCTCTCCACTACTTTTCTGTTCTGCTCAATTGACAGAATAAGCAGCTAGTGTTTCAAAGAGAACTGATCTGTTCACTTTGCTCCCTAGGGTCTCCCTAACCTCACTGAAAAAGCAATATGGGTGTCATCCAAGTCTCAGATGAGACGCCAGAAACGGGGTGATGGTGTCTGAACCAGAAGGACAAATTCCTGGTCTTGTTGAGAGGTGTGAGCAAGGAGACTTTCCGAGTCAGAGGACCTTACAGGAGTCCTTCAGAGAAGAGGGCTGATGACGAAGAAGAGATGTACCAGGTACGTGGACTCTTTCTGGGTCCAGGGCACCTTGGCTGCTAAAAGGTGCTAAGGAGCACATTCCATAGCTTTCATCAGGAGGGATCTGCTCACATTCTAGAAAAATGCCCAATGAGGGGGCTATATCACCAAGGCCATAGCTCATGGCTCAAAGACCTGGCACTATGCAGAAACCTCTCTTAATTTCATCTTCCAGTCATCCTAAACATAAGAGGCATAGTCTGTCAGAAATTCCCTGGTCAGCTTCAGAGGGACTCTTAGATTTGGACCTATGGTAGAGAAGATGATTCATTAGAGCTTTGTCTCCTAAATTTCTTCCAGGAAGCTGAAGGTCCTGTGTGGCCAGAGCTGAGCAGGTTCTACACCCAGCTTAGGAATGAACATACTCAAAAGTCTTTAAGAAGCAGCATGGTGTAATGAAAACTTAGCTATGAGTAACAGACCCTCCTAGACAATGAACAAAAGGCATTCCTTCACTTATTTCTAAAAGCAATTCTTCCTTATATTGGGCTTCCTTAATGCATTGAACTATGTTATCTCAGTTAAAATTTTTAATAACATGATGCAATATAAAACATTATGTGCAGGATAAAAATCCATGTCCCCTAAGGTTTGCTACATAGGGTAAATTCCATGGGTTCTGCTGAGAATCATTTATGTTTGCTTCTTCAAAGTGTCTAGGGACACACACAAGAGAATGGTGGATGTACAAGCTATCTGACAACTTTTTGATGGAAACATATTACTAATGCCCTGTTTTGATGAATTAGAAAGTCTGAATAAATGACACTGAGAATATACAGGCTTAAACACTCAGTTGTGGAGAGACATCATTTGTTTTGAAAGATGTGGGCTAAAGTAATAGGACCCTCTCCACTACTTTTCTGTTCTGCTCAATTGACAGAATAAGCAGCTAGTGTTTCAAAGAGAACTGATCTGTTCACTTTGCTCCCTAGGGTCTCCCTAACCTCACTGAAAAAGCAATATGGGTGTCATCCAAGTCTCAGATGAGACGCCAGAAACGGGGTGATGGTGTCTGAACCAGAAGGACAAATTCCTGGTCTTGTTGAGAGGTGTGAGCAAGGAGACTTTCCGAGTCAGAGGACCTTACAGGAGTCCTTCAGAGAAGAGGGCTGATGACGAAGAAGAGATGTACCAGGTACGTGGACTCTTTCTGGGTCCAGGGCACCTTGGCTGCTAAAAAGGTGCTAAGGAGCACATTCCATAGCTTTCATCAGGGAGGGATCTGCTCACGTTCTAGAAAAATGCCCAATGAGGGGGCTATATCACCAAGGCCATAGCTCATGGCTCAAAGACCTGGCACTATGCAGAAACCTCTCTTAATTTCATCTTCCAGTCATCCTAAACATAAGAGGCATAGTCTGTCAGAAATTCCCTGGTCAGCTTCAGAGGGACTCTTAGATTTGGACCTATGGTAGAGAAGATGATTCATTAGAGCTTTGTCTCCTAAATTTCTTCCAGGAAGCTGAAGGTCCTGTGTGGCCAGAGCTGAGCAGGTTCTACACCCAGCTTAGGAATGAACATACTCAAAAGTCTTTAAGAAGCAGCATGGTGTAATAGAAGAGAACTTATGAACTAGAACTCTGAACTTGCAACTCCACTCATTCCTTATATGAAAATATAAAGAAAAATATCGGTATAATATTTATTCTGCTTAACAGAGGTGTTAATATGGTTAGAGTTGTGCATGTGCTCAGTTGCTCAGTTGTGTCTGGCTCTTTGTGGTCCCATATACTGTAACCCACCAAGTTCCTCTGCCCGTGGAGGTCCAGGCAAGAATATTGGAAAGGGGTGCCATTTCCTACTCTAAGAGCTCTTCAAGACTCAAGGACCAAACCAGATCTCGTGCATTTTCTACATGGTGGGGCAGATTCTTTACCACTAGTGCCACCTGGTAAGCCCTGATTAGAGCGAATGCATGTAAAAGTGCTATTTTACAGTAAGCATTTCATAAATGGCATCCACAATGGTTATTATTTGACTTGAAATGCTGACTTAGAAAAGTGTCTGCTAATAAGAGTGGTTTTTACCTGGTTACTGTAAGAAGAAATATGCACTTGGAAAAAGATGGATCATCTACTAAAGTCAGGAAAACTAAGTTAGATAAGGTCTTAAAAGGAAAAGCAAGAAGAGGACTCAGTATTCATGGTTGAAATAAAACTGGATGCTGGTTGTAAACATTCTTCTATAGAACTTTAATAAATGTAAGTTGAGGACAGGATATTTGTAAGGGAGAAAAAGACTATTATAGAAGCTATCAGAAAGAAACACATTAAGGATGTATAGGTGGGGAGACTTGGATAAGACTGTAATGTCAACAAGAAAATTAGAAAAAAAACCCCATAAAGACAGGATAAAAATAATTTTACTTTAATAAACAGAACTATTCAAGGATATATCTATGTGCATATGTATGTGAAAGTTCTTCAGTCATGTCTGACTCCTTGCAACTCCATGGACTGTAACCTACCAGGCTCCTCTGTCCATGGAATTCTCCAGGCAAGAATACTTGAATGGGTAGCCATATATATGCTATTATATATACACCATGCTGATCAGTGGCAGACAGAATTTGTTGAGGTAGTCTCTGTCTTAGACTCTGGGAGAAGAACTTTACATTAAGTAACCCAATCCAGTTTTCACTTCCAAGCTCTGATGTACAAGCACCCTTCAGAGACTGTGGGTTCAGTTCCATACTACTACAACAAAGTGAATACTGCAACAAATCAAGTCACACAAAACATTTGGTTTCCCAGTTGCATATAAAGGTTATGTTTACACTATATTATAGACTGTTAAATGTGCAATATGGCTGTATGAAAAAATTATTGTGAAAAAATGCTAACCATCATCTAAACATTGGTTCAGCGGTTCATAATCTTTCTGCAGGTGGAGGATCTTGCCTTGATGTTGATGGCTGCTGAATGATCACAATGGTGGTTGCTGAAGGTTGGGGTGATCATGGCAATTTTTAGAAATAAGAGAACAATGAAGTTTGCCATATGAATTGACTCTTTCTTTCATGAACTATTTCTCTGCAGCATGCAATGCCATTTGATAGTATTGTACCCATGGTAGGACTTTCAAAGTTAGAGTCTGTTCTCTTAAAACCCGTTGCTGCTTAATCAACTAAATTTGGTAATATTTAAAATCCTTTGATGTTAATCATCAATCTTCACAACATCTTCAACAGGAGCAAATTCCATCTCAAGAAATCACTTTCTTTGGTCATCCAATAGAAGAAACTTCTCATCCATTCAAGTTTTATCATGAGATTGCAGCTCTTCAGTCACTCAGACTGCATTTTACACTCTAGTTATCATGCTATTTCCAACCACATCTGCAATTATTGCCCTCACTGAAGTTTTAAGGCCTTAAAATCATCCATCAGAGTTGGAATTGACTTTTCTCCAAATTCCTGTTAACACTGAGATCTTGACCTCTTCCCATGAATCATAAATATGCTTAAAGGCATCTAGAAGGGTGAATCCTTTCCAGGTTCTCAATGAACTTTGCCCAGATCCGTTAGAGGAATCGCTGTGTGTGTCAACTATAGTCTTACAAAACCTATTTGGTACATATGACTAACCTAGGATTATACATATCTGTAAACAACAAAACTCTGTAAAAGCAAAAAAACAAAACAACAACAAAAACAAAACCAATCTGGAGTACTAACTTGAAAGGCTCCTCTGTCCATGGAATTCTCCAGGCAAGAATACTTAAACCAAATGTTTTTGATCAGTGGCAGACAGAATTTGTTGAGGTAGTCTCTGTCTTAGACTCTGGGAGAAGAACTTTACATTAAGTAACCCAATCCAGTTTTCACTTCCAAGCTCTGATGTACAAGCACCCTTCAGAGACTGTGGGTTCAGTTCCATACTACTACAACAAAGTGAATACTGCAACAAATCAAGTCACACAAAACATTTGGTTTCCCAGTTGCATATAAAGGTTATGTTTACACTATATTATAGACTGTTAAATGTGCAATATGGCTGTATGAAAAAAAAAATATTGTGAAAAAATGCTAACCATCATCTAAACATTGGTTCAGCGGTTCATAATCTTTCTGCAGGTGGAGGATCTTGCCTTGATGTTGATGGCTGCTGAATGATCACAATGGTGGTTGCTGAAGGTTGGGGTGATCATGGCAATTTTTAGAAATAAGAGAACAATGAAGTTTGCCATATGAATTGACTCTTTCTTTCATGAACTATTTCTCTGCAGCATGCAATGCCATTTGATAGTATTGTACCCATGGTAGGACTTTCAAAGTTAGAGTCTGTTCTCTTAAAACCCGTTGCTGCTTAATCAACTAAATTTGGTAATATTTAAAATCCTTTGATGTTAATCATCAATCTTCACAACATCTTCAACAGGAGCAAATTCCATCTCAAGAAATCACTTTCTTTGGTCATCCAATAGAAGAAACTTCTCATCCATTCAAGTTTTATCATGAGATTGCAGCTCTTCAGTCACTCAGACTGCATTTTACACTCTAGTTATCATGCTATTTCCAACCACATCTGCAATTATTGCCCTCACTGAAGTTTTAAGGCCTTAAAATCATCCATCAGAGTTGGAATTGACTTTTCTCCAAATTCCTGTTAACACTGAGATCTTGACCTCTTCCCATGAATCATAAATATGCTTAAAGGCATCTAGAAGGGTGAATCCTTTCCAGGTTCTCAATGAACTTTGCCCAGATCCGTTAGAGGAATCGCTGTGTGTGTCAACTATAGTCTTACAAAACCTATTTGGTACATATGACTAACCTAGGATTATACATATCTGTAAACAACAAAACTCTGTAAAAGCAAAAAAACAAAACAACAACAAAAAAGGCCCCCCAAAAAACCAATCTGGAGTACTAACACTTGAAAGCTGAAATGGTTCCTTGATTCTGGGCTGAAGAATACATATTAAGATAGCAGGCTTGAAAACAACATGAATCTTGTTGCACATCTTCATCAGAGCTCTTGAATGACCAGGTGCATTGTCAATGAGCAGTAACCTTTTGAAAGGAATCTTTTTTTCTCAGCAGTAGATTTCAGTGGGCTTAAAATATTGAGTAAGCTCTGCTGTAAAAAGATATGTTGTCATCTGGGGCTGTGTTGCTGCATTTGTAGAGCACATGCAGAGTTTATCTGGCAAAATTCTGAAGGGCCCTAGGATTTTTACAAAGGTAAATGAGCATTGGCATCAACTTAGTCACCAGCTGCACTAGTACCTAACAAGAGCGTCAGCCTGTCCTTGAAGATTTGAAGCCAGGTTTTGACTTTTCTTCAGCTATGAAAGTCCTACGCTGCATCTTCTTTCAATATTAGGTTGCTCTGTTTACATTGAAAATCTGTTGCTTAGTGTATCCATCTACATTTATGTTCTTATCGAAGATCTTCTGGATAACTTGCTGTTGCTTCTACATCAGTACGTGCTGCTTTACCTTGTGTTTTTATGTTATGTAGACAGCTTGATTTCTTAAATTTCATGATTCAATCTAAGGTTCAAATTTCTCTTCTGCAGCTTCCTCAGCTCTCTCAGTCTTCAAAGAAGTGAAGAGAGTTAGGATTAGTCTCTGGCCTAAGGGAATATTGTAACTGGTTAGATCTGTCCAGGCCACTAAAACCTTCTTCCTGTCAGGAATCAGGCTCTTTTGCTTATCATTTATGGGTTCCCCGGGCTTTTCTCCAAATTCCTGTTAACACTGAGATCTTGACCTCTTCCCATGAATCATAAATATGCTTAAAGGCATCTAGAAGGGTGAATCCTTTCCAGGTTCTCAATGAACTTTGCCCAGATCCGTTAGAGGAATCGCTGTGTGTGTCAACTATAGTCTTACAAAACCTATTTGGTACATATGACTAACCTAGGATTATACATATCTGTAAACAACAAAACTCTGTAAAAGCAAAAAAACAAAACAACAACAAAAAAGGCCCCCCAAAAAACCAATCTGGAGTACTAACACTTGAAAGCTGAAATGGTTCCTTGATTCTGGGCTGAAGAATACATATTAAGATAGCAGGCTTGAAAACAACATGAATCTTGTTGCACATCTTCATCAGAGCTCTTGAATGACCAGGTGCATTGTCAATGAGCAGTAACCTTTTGAAAGGAATCTTTTTTTCTCAGCAGTAGATTTCAGTGGGCTTAAAATATTGAGTAAGCTCTGCTGTAAAAAGATATGTTGTCATCTGGGGCTGTGTTGCTGCATTTGTAGAGCACATGCAGAGTTTATCTGGCAAAATTCTGAAGGGCCCTAGGATTTTTACAAAGGTAAATGAGCATTGGCATCAACTTAGTCACCAGCTGCACTAGTACCTAACAAGAGCGTCAGCCTGTCCTTGAAGATTTGAAGCCAGGTTTTGACTTTTCTTCAGCTATGAAAGTCCTACGCTGCATCTTCTTTCAATATTAGGTTGCTCTGTTTACATTGAAAATCTGTTGCTTAGTGTATCCATCTACATTTATGTTCTTATCGAAGATCTTCTGGATAACTTGCTGTTGCTTCTACATCAGTACGTGCTGCTTTACCTTGTGTTTTTATGTTATGTAGACAGCTTGATTTCTTAAATTTCATGATTCAATCTAAGGTTCAAATTTCTCTTCTGCAGCTTCCTCAGCTCTCTCAGTCTTCAAAGAAGTGAAGAGAGTTAGGATTAGTCTCTGGCCTAAGGGAATATTGTAACTGGTTAGATCTGTCCAGGCCACTAAAACCTTCTTCCTGTCAGGAATCAGGCTCTTTTGCTTATCATTTATGGGTTCGCTGGAGCAGCCTTTATTTTCCTTCAAGACTTTTGCTTTGGAACCCGGAGCGAGAAGCTGCCGGAGCCGGAACCAGGAGCGAGAAGCCGCCGGAGCCGAGAGTAAGTTCAACCACTCCAAGTGGAGGGCTTGCTGAATGGAGAGGGGAAGCGCCGCATCGTGGGTAAGTTCAACCACTGCAACTGGAGGGTTTGCTGAACGGAGAGGGGAAGTCGTCCATGGGTTGCTGACCAGGGACTGGGCACAAGCTGGATGGGAAAGCTTGCGCCCGCCTTTGGGACTTAGACATGTAACCGGCAGTGCACATCGGCGGCGGGGGAGCCCGCGCACCCCTAGAGCTGCAGTAGCAGCGGAGGAAGCCGGGGAAAGAGCAGGGATTGGAGACTGCTGGCGGGAGCGCGGTAGAACCGGGGCGCCCCGCCTCCAACACGGGACTGTGCGCACTGGGGCCCCTGCCTGACAGACTGGGATCAGCCCACCATCCCGGCCAGCACCCAGTATGGCAGCAAAGCCCTCATTTTGCTGAACACAAAAACAGAAACCATAGCAACTGGCGCTATAAGGGAAAGACTACACCATCAAGAGCAGATTGGTTTCCAACAGGCAGATGAGAAGATAAAAACCAGGGACAGTATTTAGCTTTTTTTTTTTTTTTTTTTTGCTTGTTTATTTGTGGTGGACTATTTTGCTTATTCAACTGATTGGTCTGGTTTGGAGTTTATTTGTTTGTTTATTCTGTTTGTTTTTTTTGGTTTTCGTTTGTTGTGTTTTTTGTTTGTTTTTTGGTCTCATTAATTTTTTTAGCCCTTTTTAATTTTTAATTTCTTTTTTTGACTTTTATTTTATTGTATTCTTCTTTAATTTTAATTCTTGGAAACCTCTAATTCTCTTTCCTCTTTCCCACTGCTTTCTCCCTCTATGTTCTAAATGTAAAACATTTTGCTATCTACCAATATCCTCTAGATAAATTATTTCCTATCTTCCTGTCTCCAGTATTCTCTTCCAAATACACTAAACAATACACACACTAATCTTTGCTACCTAACCCTATAAAATCCTTCCAAGACGAATCTATTCCTTCTCATTACCTATACACTCCTCCTCATCACCCCCAACACATGTCCTAGTTAAAAACTGCTCTCATTGTAATTATCCAAGCCAGGACCTTGTGCTGGATCTATTTATTCAGGCACTATTTTAATTAATTCAAAGCTTAACAGGCAAATATCATCTATGATTGCGTGATTTTCCAGAAAGATTTCCTGGGCCTTATCTCTGTAAAACTGGTCAGTTGTGGGGATTGCTGTATATGTATGTATATCTTACAATTATGTTAGAAAACATCTGCATGCTTTTATGACTGTCACCCATCAGGGATGCACCTCTTGTTCCTCAGATGCTAGTATGTGAACTAATATCATGGAACACCATAGCAAACCAGACATAGAGCCTACACCTCCTGACCAATCATCAAACCAAGGATCCTCGGAGCGGAGAACCTGATGCCAAGACTCCACAATATCAAAGAATATACAACACTAAAGATTATTCATCTGTAAACAAGACCTAACACCATCCAAGTCACAAACCACTGAACCCTTCTAGAAGGACAGAAACCCAAAGGAAGGGAGAATTCAACCAAGAAGCCTAGTGAGGGAAAAAGAACTCCAAACATACAGACACACACTAAGAAACAAAAATTAACCTAATAATGAAACGTCAGAGAAACACTGCACAAATGAAGGACCAAGCTAGAGAAACACCGCTTCAAATGACAGAGGAGGAGATAGACAAACTATCTGAAAGAGAATTCAGAAAAGCTATACTAATGAGGATGCAAAACACCGAAAACAGAATATTAGAGGAAATTAGTGCATTGAGAAGAGACATGCAAGAAATGTAAAATAAGCAAATGGAGACAACTAACTCAATTGCTGAACTCAAAAATACTATAGAAGGTCTCAACAGTAGAGTATCAGAGGCTGAAGAACGGATAAGTGAGCTGGAAGACAGAATGGTGGAAATAAATGCTGAAGAACACAACAAAACTGAAAGAATTAAAAGAACTGAGGATAGCCTAAGAGACCTATGGGACAATATCAAATGCACCAACATTAGAACTATAGGAGTTCCAGAAGAAGAAGAGGAGAAGAAAGGCTATGAAAAAATTCTTGAAGAGATTATAGTTGAAAACTGCCCCAACATGGGAAAGGAAATAGTCAACCAAGTCCAAGAAGCACAAAGAGTTCCATACAGGATAAACCCCAGAAGAAACACACCAAGGCACATTCTAATCAAACTAACGCAGACTAAATATAAAGACAGATTACTAAAAGCAGCTAGGAGCAAACAACAAATAACATATAAAGGAAACCCCATACGTTTAACTGCCGATCTTTCAACAGAAACCCTACAGGCCAGAAGAGAATGGCAAGACACATTTAAACGGCTAAAAGAGAATCACCTCCAACCAATATTTCGCTACCCAGCAAAAATCTCATTCAGAATTGATGGTGAAGTCAAAAGTTTCACAGACAAGCAAAAACTAAAAGAATTCTGTACCACAAAACCAGCCCTACAACAAGAGTTAAAGGGCCTGATATCACCAATAAATAGAGTAGAAGAAGCCTTACAAATCAAACCCCAAATTTCTAAGACGATGACAATAGGAACATTCGTATCAATAATTACTTTGAATGTAAATGGACTAAATGCTCTAACCAAATGACACAGGCTGGCTGAATGGATCCAGAAGCAAGACCCATATATATGCTGTTTACAAGAGACCCTTCAAAAACCAAGAAGCCTAGTGAGGAAAAACTCCAAACATACAGACACACACTAAGAAACAAAAATTAACCTAATAATGAAACGTCAGAGAAACACTGCACAAATGAAGGACCAAGCTAGAGAAACACCGCTTCAAATGACAGAGGAGGAGATAGACAAACTATCTGAAAGAGAATTCAGAAAAGCTATACTAATGAGGATGCAAAACACCGAAAACAGAATATTAGAGGAAATTAGTGCATTGAGAAGAGACATGCAAGAAATGTAAAATAAGCAAATGGAGACAACTAACTCAATTGCTGAACTCAAAAATACTATAGAAGGTCTCAACAGTAGAGTATCAGAGGCTGAAGAACGGATAAGTGAGCTGGAAGACAGAATGGTGGAAATAAATGCTGAAGAACACAACAAAACTGAAAGAATTAAAAGAACTGAGGATAGCCTAAGAGACCTATGGGACAATATCAAATGCACCAACATTAGAACTATAGGAGTTCCAGAAGAAGAAGAGGAGAAGAAAGGCTATGAAAAAATTCTTGAAGAGATTATAGTTGAAAACTGCCCCAACATGGGAAAGGAAATAGTCAACCAAGTCCAAGAAGCACAAAGAGTTCCATACAGGATAAACCCCAGAAGAAACACACCAAGGCACATTCTAATCAAACTAACGCAGACTAAATATAAAGACAGATTACTAAAAGCAGCTAGGAGCAAACAACAAATAACATATAAAGGAAACCCCATACGTTTAACTGCCGATCTTTCAACAGAAACCCTACAGGCCAGAAGAGAATGGCAAGACACATTTAAACGGCTAAAAGAGAATCACCTCCAACCAATATTTCGCTACCCAGCAAAAATCTCATTCAGAATTGATGGTGAAGTCAAAAGTTTCACAGACAAGCAAAAACTAAAAGAATTCTGTACCACAAAACCAGCCCTACAACAAGAGTTAAAGGGCCTGATATCACCAATAAATAGAGTAGAAGAAGCCTTACAAATCAAACCCCAAATTTCTAAGACGATGACAATAGGAACATTCGTATCAATAATTACTTTGAATGTAAATGGACTAAATGCTCTAACCAAATGACACAGGCTGGCTGAATGGATCCAGAAGCAAGACCCATATATATGCTGTTTACAAGAGACCCACTTCAGACCTAGAGACACTCATAGACTGAAAGTGAAAGGCTGGAAAAAGATATTCCATGCAAATGGAAATCAAAAGAAAGCTGGAGTAGCAATCCCCATATCAGTCAAAATAGACTTTAAAGTAAAGAAGATTCTAAGAGACAAGGCAGGTCACTACATCATGATTAAGGGATCTATCCAAGAGGAAGACATAACAGTCATGAATATATACACACCCAACACAGGGGCACCTCAATACATAAGACAGGTACTTTCAGACATAAAAGAAGAAATCAACAATAACACAGTAATAGTAGGAGACTTTAACACTCCTCTCACCCCAATGGACAGATCATCCAAACAGAAAATTAATAAAGAAACACAAGCCTTAAATGCCACACTAGAAAAGATGGACCTCATCGATATCTTTAGGACGTTCCATCCAAAAGCAGAAGAATACACTTTCTTCTCAAGTGCTCACGGAACATTCTCCAGGATAGACCACATCTTGGGCCACAAATCAAACCTCAGTCAGTTCAAGAAAACCGAAATTATATCAACCATCTTCTTGGACCACAATGCAATGAGACTAAAGATCAACTACAGGAAAAAAAACCTAAAAACACAAACACATGGAGATTAAACAATACATACCTAAAAAACCAACTGATCATTGAGGAAATCAAAGGAGAAATTAAACAATTCCTAGAAGAAAATGACAATGAACACACGACAGTGCGAAACCTATGGGATACTGCAAAAGCAGTTCTAAGAGGGAAATTTATAGCAATACAATCCCACCTCAAGAAACTAGGAAAATATGAAGCAGAAGACCTAACCCTCCACTTAAAACAATTGGAGAAAGAAGAACAAAAACACCCCAAAATCAGCAGAAGAAGAGAAATCATAAGGATCAGAGCAGAAATAAATGAGAAAGAAATGAAAGAAACAATAGTAAAGATAAATAAAACAAAAAGCTGGTTCTTTGAAAAGGTAAACAAAATTGACAAGCCACTGGCCAGACTCATTAAAAAAAAGAGAGAGAAGAATCAGATCAACAAAATCAAAAACGAAAAAGGAGAGATTACAACAGATAATGCAGAAATCCAAAGGATTCTAAGAGATTATTATGAACAGCTATATGGCAACAAACTGGACAACCCTGAAGAAATGGACAGTTTCTTGGGGAAGATTAATCTCCCAAGACTGAGCCAGGAAGAAACAGAAACGTTGAACAACCCAATCACAAGCTCAGAAATCGAATTTGTGATTAAAAATCTACCCCAAAATAAAAGCCCAGGGCCAGATGGCTTCACAGCTGAATTCTACCAAACATTTACAGAAGAGCTAATGCCTGTCCTTCTAAAACTCTTTCAAAAAATTGCACAGGAAGGAAAACTTCCAAACATATTCTACGAGGCTACCATCACCCTGATACCCAAACCAGGCAAAGACAACACAAAAAAGGAAAATTAATAAAGAAACACAAGCCTTAAATGCCACACTAGAAAAGATGGACCTCATCGATATCTTTAGGACGTTCCATCCAAAAGCAGAAGAATACACTTTCTTCTCAAGTGCTCACGGAACATTCTCCAGGATAGACCACATCTTGGGCCACAAATCAAACCTCAGTCAGTTCAAGAAAACCGAAATTATATCAACCATCTTCTTGGACCACAATGCAATGAGACTAAAGATCAACTACAGGAAAAAAAACCTAAAAACACAAACACATGGAGATTAAACAATACATACCTAAAAAACCAACTGATCATTGAGGAAATCAAAGGAGAAATTAAACAATTCCTAGAAGAAAATGACAATGAACACACGACAGTGCGAAACCTATGGGATACTGCAAAAGCAGTTCTAAGAGGGAAATTTATAGCAATACAATCCCACCTCAAGAAACTAGGAAAATATGAAGCAGAAGACCTAACCCTCCACTTAAAACAATTGGAGAAAGAAGAACAAAAACACCCCAAAATCAGCAGAAGAAGAGAAATCATAAGGATCAGAGCAGAAATAAATGAGAAAGAAATGAAAGAAACAATAGTAAAGATAAATAAAACAAAAAGCTGGTTCTTTGAAAAGGTAAACAAAATTGACAAGCCACTGGCCAGACTCATTAAAAAAAAGAGAGAGAAGAATCAGATCAACAAAATCAAAAACGAAAAAGGAGAGATTACAACAGATAATGCAGAAATCCAAAGGATTCTAAGAGATTATTATGAACAGCTATATGGCAACAAACTGGACAACCCTGAAGAAATGGACAGTTTCTTGGGGAAGATTAATCTCCCAAGACTGAGCCAGGAAGAAACAGAAACGTTGAACAACCCAATCACAAGCTCAGAAATCGAATTTGTGATTAAAAATCTACCCCAAAATAAAAGCCCAGGGCCAGATGGCTTCACAGCTGAATTCTACCAAACATTTACAGAAGAGCTAATGCCTGTCCTTCTAAAACTCTTTCAAAAAATTGCACAGGAAGGAAAACTTCCAAACATATTCTACGAGGCTACCATCACCCTGATACCCAAACCAGGCAAAGACAACACAAAAAAGGAAAACTATAGGCCAATTTCACTGATGAACTTCGATGCCAAGATCCTCAACAAAATCCTAGCAAACAGAATTCAACGACACATCAAAAACCTCATACATCACGATCAAGTCGGGTTCATCCCAGGCATGCAAGGCTTCTTCAACATCCGCAAATCAATCAATGTGATACACCATATCAACAAATTGAAAGACAAAAACCACATGATCATCTCAATAGATGCAGAAAAAGTCTTCGACAAAGTACAACATCCATTTATGATAAAAAATCTTCAGAAAATGGGCATAGAAGGAACCTATCTCAACATAATAAAAGCCATCTATGAGAAGCCTACAGCGAACATTATCCTTAATGGTGAAAAACTGAAAGCATTCCCTCTAAGATCAGGAACAAGACAGGGGTGCCCACTTTCACCACTACTATTCAACATAGTCCTGGAAGTCCTAGCTACAGCAATAAGAGAAGAGAAAGAAATCAAAGGAATCCATATTGGAAAGGAAGAAATCAAGCTCTCTCTTTTTGCAGACGACATGATATTATACATAGAAAATCCCAAAGACACGGTTACAAAGCTACTAGAGCTAATCAATGAATTCAGCAAAGTCGCAGGATACAAAGTCAACACACAGAAATCACTGGCATACCTATACACAAACAATGAAAAATCAGAAAATGAAATCAAAGAGGCAATCCCCTTCACCATTGCAACCAAAAGAATCAAATATCTAGGAATAAACCTGCCCAAAGAAACAAAAGAATTGTACACAGAAAATTACAAGACACTCATGAAAGAAATCAAAGAAGACTTAAACAGATGGGGAGATATTCCATGTTCCTGGATCGGAAGAATCAATATTGTGAAAATGACCATACTACCAAATATCATCTACAGATTCAATGCAATACCTATCCAACTACCATTGACATTTTTCACAGAACTAGACCAAAGAATCACACAGTTCATAAAAAATGTAGGACAGCTGTCCTTCTAAAACTTACTTTCACAGAATATTGCTAATGCCTGTCCTTCTAAAACTCTTTCAAAATTGCACAGGAAGGAAAACTTCCAAACATATTCTACGAGGCTACCATCACCCTGATACCCAAACCAGGCAAAGACAACACAAAAAAGGAAAACTATAGGCCAATTTCACTGATGAACTTCGATGCCAAGATCCTCAACAAAATCCTAGCAAACAGAATTCAACGACACATCAAAAACCTCATACATCACGATCAAGTCGGGTTCATCCCAGGCATGCAAGGCTTCTTCAACATCCGCAAATCAATCAATGTGATACACCATATCAACAAATTGAAAGACAAAAACCACATGATCATCTCAATAGATGCAGAAAAAGTCTTCGACAAAGTACAACATCCATTTATGATAAAAAGTCTTCAGAAAATGGGCATAGAAGGAACCTATCTCAACATAATAAAAGCCATCTATGAGAAGCCTACAGCGAACATTATCCTTAATGGTGAAAAACTGAAAGCATTCCCTCTAAGATCAGGAACAAGACAGGGGTGCCCACTTTCACCACTACTATTCAACATAGTCCTGGAAGTCCTAGCTACAGCAATAAGAGAAGAGAAAGAAATCAAAGGAATCCATATTGGAAAGGAAGAAATCAAGCTCTCTCTTTTTGCAGACGACATGATATTATACATAGAAAATCCCAAAGACACGGTTACAAAGCTACTAGAGCTAATCAATGAATTCAGCAAAGTCGCAGGATACAAAGTCAACACACAGAAATCACTGGCATACCTATACACAAACAATGAAAAATCAGAAAATGAAATCAAAGAGGCAATCCCCTTCACCATTGCAACCAAAAGAATCAAATATCTAGGAATAAACCTGCCCAAAGAAACAAAAGAATTGTACACAGAAAATTACAAGACACTCATGAAAGAAATCAAAGAAGACTTAAACAGATGGGGAGATATTCCATGTTCCTGGATCGGAAGAATCAATATTGTGAAAATGACCATACTACCAAATATCATCTACAGATTCAATGCAATACCTATCCAACTACCATTGACATTTTTCACAGAACTAGACCAAAGAATCACACAGTTCATATGGAAACACAAAAGACCTCGAATAGCCAAAGCAATCCTGAGAAAGAAAAATGGAGTTGGAGGGATCAGCCTCCCTAACTTCAGACTCTACTACAAAGCAACAGTCATCAAGACAGTATGGTACTGGCACAAAAACAGAACTATAGATCAATGGAACAAGATCGAGAACCCAGAGATAAACCCACACACCTATGGGTACCTTATTTTTGACAAAGGAGGCGAAACTATAAAATGGGACAAAGACAGCCTCTTCAACAAATGGTGCTGGGAAAATTGGACAGCTACATGGAAAAAGATGAAGTGGGAACATTCCCTGACACCATACACAAAGATTAACTCAAAATGGATTAAAGACCTAAATGTAAGACCAGAAACCATCAAACTCTTAGAGGAGAATATAGGCAAAACCCTCAAGGACATCAATCAAAGCAAGATCTTCTGTGACCCACCTACTAGAATAGTGGAACTGAAAAGAAAAGTGAACACGTGGGACCTAATGAAACTTAAAAGCTTTTGTACAGCAAAAGAAATTACAAAAAAGCTGAACAGACACCCCACAGAGTGGGAGAAAATCATAGAAAATGAAACAACAGACAAAGAATTAATCTCCAAAATCTACAAGCAATTCAGACAACTCAGCACAGGAAAAACGAACAACCCAATCAAAAAATGGGAAAAAGATCTAAAGAGACGCCTCTCCAAAGAGGACATATAGATGGCCCAAAATCACATGAAACGATGCTCAACCTCGCTTATCATTAGAGAAATGCAAATTAAAACCACAATGAGTTACCACCTCACACCCGTCAGAATGTCCATCATCAACAAATCGACAGACAATAAATGCTGGAGAGGGTGCGGAGAAAAGGGAACCCTCTTGCTTTGCTGGTGGGAATGTAAATTAATGCAACCTCTATGGAAGACAGTATGGAGATCCCTTACAAAACTAAAAATAGAAGCACCCTATGACCCAGCAATCCCACTATTAGGACTATATCCTGATGAAATCAAAACTGAAAGAGGCACCTGTTCCCCAATGTTCATTGCAGCTCTCTATACAATAGCCAGAACATGGAAGCAACCTAGATGTCCATCGATGAATGAATGGATACAGAAGCCCTGGTACATATATACAATGGAATACTACTCAGCTGTTAAAAGAAATGCAGAAGACTCAGACCTAATGAGGTGGCTAGCTCTAGAACCTATCATAAAAAGTGAAGTAAGTCAAAAAGAGAAAGACAAGTACAGTATACTAACTCATATATATGGAATCTAGTAAGATGGTCATGATAACACACGCAGTGAACTCATGGAAAAACAGGGAATAGACGTAAGGACATTGTGGAGACTGAACAGTGAGAGGGAGGCATAGAGGAAGTAACATCAAAACCTATACTGGCACGTGTGGAAAAGATAGCTATGGTCATTGCGCTAAGGGAATAGGAGTACCTACAATCACTTGGGGTGAGGGGTGGGAGGGGGGGAACTGGGTGGGGGGAGGGTCCAGGGATATGCATATGAATGATCTGGGAACATATATGTTGGTGAACAACAAAACTCTGTAAAATCTTTAAAATAAAGAATTACAAAAAAAAGAGAATAAGGCTAATAAAACTATGGCAATTCCCAAAGCCTTCATAAAAAAAAAAAAGAGTGTTCAAGAACAAAACTGATCGGTAGGGTGATAATACATTTGCATAACAAAGTTTCAATCAATGTTTTCATAAGAACTAAATATTAAAAGAGAATAGTGATTAGCAATCATTTTCTTACAGAATGGAAGTACAGAGTGGTATATGTTTGAATTAAATTGCCTAAAAACATTTAAAAAAAAAAGACTTTTGCCTTTCATTCGCAGCTTGGCTAACTATTTTGCACAAAAGGTCTAGCTTTCAGTTTGGCGTAGCTTTCAACATGCCTTCCTCACTAAGCTTCATCATTTCTAGCTTTGATTTAAAGTGAAAGACATGTGACTCTTCCTTCCACTTGAACACTTACAAGCAATTGTAAGGTACCTGGCCTAATTTCAATATTGTTGAGTCTCGGGGAATAGGGAGGCCCGAGGAGAGGGAGAGAGACAGAAGAATGGTGGTTGGTCGAGCAGTCAGGGCTTGGAGAAGAAAATGGCAGCCCACTTAATATTCTTGCCTGGAGAATTCCATGGACAGAGAAGCCTGGCGGGCTACCGCCCACTGGGTCACAAAAGAGTTCCTGGTGCCCTAGTTCCTGGTGCCCTCAAACAATACTAACATGAAATACTGCTGATAACAGGTCGTGGTAATAAATATAACAACAAAGTTGACCTATTGGAAGAATCATCAAAATTTGATGCAGAAACACCAAGTAAATACTGTTGGGAAAATGGCACCAGTAGACTTGCTAGATGAGGAGTTGCCAGAAAGCTCAGATTTGTAAGAAAGCATGGTATCTTTAAAGGGCAAATATAGTAAAGTACAACAAAACAAGGTATGCTGGTATGTCCTATCATCATTCTGGTTTGAGATGAGGAAACTGCGATCGTTCAGCTAGTAAGTGGCAGTGGTGTGGCAGGAACACAAGTGCAGCCTGTGTGCTGGTTTATACTGTGTCTGTGGACTTGAACCACATTTTTTTTCATGGCAGAGGTTTTTTTTTTTTAACTTTTTGGTAACAAGTTGCTACCAGTGACTCTCCCACAGATCTGAGTTCCTGGGGCCAGAGGGCAGAGAAATGGTGCTCATGTCCAGAGCAAAATGGGGGCAAGATGGTTGTTGTCTTCTCTGGTTATGACCTTGGCCAACCAAGAGAATGCAGCAACATTGGACAGTCTGCCCGACATGGTTTAAGTCACGTTTCAGTAAATCATAATCTACTAGGTAGATCTCATTCTACAGGTGTGATGCTTTACACACATTGATTCCTAGGCAACTCTTCCCTTTTTTAACCCAAATAATGCACATACATTAACATACTGTGACAAATATACAGAAAAGCAATTTTTCTAAACCCAAAGAGTATTGGAAATAGCTAATTGCTGCAGAAAAGTAAGTTGTGTTCAAATACTCATCCAGGCTAGAGTTTAAAGTGAAAGACATGTGACTCTTCCTTCCACTTGAACACTTACAAGCAATTGTAAGGTACCTGGCCTAATTTCAATATTGTTGAGTCTCGGGGAATAGGGAGGCCCGAGGAGAGGGAGAGAGACAGAAGAATGGTGGTTGGTCGAGCAGTCAGGGCTTGGAGAAGAAAATGGCAGCCCACTTAATATTCTTGCCTGGAGAATTCCATGGACAGAGAAGCCTGGCGGGCTACCGCCCACTGGGTCACAAAAGAGTTCCTGGTGCCCTAGTTCCTGGTGCCCTCAAACAATACTAACATGAAATACTGCTGATAACAGGTCGTGGTAATAAATATAACAACAAAGTTGACCTATTGGAAGAATCATCAAAATTTGATGCAGAAACACCAAGTAAATACTGTTGGGAAAATGGCACCAGTAGACTTGCTAGATGAGGAGTTGCCAGAAAGCTCAGATTTGTAAGAAAGCATGGTATCTTTAAAGGGCAAATATAGTAAAGTACAACAAAACAAGGTATGCTGGTATGTCCTATCATCATTCTGGTTTGAGATGAGGAAACTGCGATCGTTCAGCTAGTAAGTGGCAGTGGTGTGGCAGGAACACAAGTGCAGCCTGTGTGCTGGTTTATACTGTGTCTGTGGACTTGAACCACATTTTTTTTCATGGCAGAGGTTTTTTTTTTTTAACTTTTTGGTAACAAGTTGCTACCAGTGACTCTCCCACAGATCTGAGTTCCTGGGGCCAGAGGGCAGAGAAATGGTGCTCATGTCCAGAGCAAAATGGGGGCAAGATGGTTGTTGTCTTCTCTGGTTATGACCTTGGCCAACCAAGAGAATGCAGCAACATTGGACAGTCTGCCCGACATGGTTTAAGTCACGTTTCAGTAAATCATAATCTACTAGGTAGATCTCATTCTACAGGTGTGATGCTTTACACACATTGATTCCTAGGCAACTCTTCCCTTTTTTAACCCAAATAATGCACATACATTAACATACTGTGACAAATATACAGAAAAGCAATTTTTCTAAACCCAAAGAGTATTGGAAATAGCTAATTGCTGCAGAAAAGTAAGTTGTGTTCAAATACTCATCCAGGCTAGAGTGTAACAGACTGACAGAAGAGTCTATATGATTTTGAAGCAAGAATGGATCAAGTTCCACGTATTGAAGCAGTGAGGATATAAACAGTAACATTTGTATTCATAAATTACTACTGGACATAAGCATGTTTTCTCCTGCTTCTGTATTGTTTCCACCAATACTTACTTCCTCTTCAAGTATAACTAGAAGCAGATGAAAGTAGATATGGGCTAGAGAGAAGACTGCCTCTAAGTTTCCTCAAATTCTGTGTTCCAGATGCAAATGGGGTAGTGAGAGTGTGAAATGAGATGAAGGAAGGAGGGAAACAATGCCCGTTGAGGTTCTCTGTCAGCAGCATGCTTTACCGATAAGTACACAGCACTGGCCAGCACATCCATCGGCCTGTGGACAGGAGGGCACATGGTGGGGTGGGGGATGGCGAGGAAAGAGAATGAAAAATGCCCAAATGTAGAAGTCTTTTATCCACTTGATGATTTTGCCCGAGTTCTGTTTACCTTCAAAGAACACGAATCCTCCCAGGTACGTGAGAGACGTCAAGGCTGCTGGCTACCCTGCGCTCAGCAAGCAGAGGTCACAGTGTCCTAGAGAGTGTCTCCTGCCCTCCAGGGCTGGGCAGAAGGCCAACATCTCCCTACCATCGTGTGTGCGCGTGCGCACGTGTGTGTGTGTGTGTGTGTGTGTGTGTGTGTGTGTGTGTGTATCACCATTTCTTTTCTATGGGGCAAGCTATCAACCCACTTTTATGCTGAATGCCTATCAAGGGGAGCCATTGACACTGAATTTTAAATTCCAACTTAACTTTTAAAAATTCAGCACTGTTTATAAATGACAAGGTTCTACTGTATAGTACAGGGAACTACAGTCAATTTCTTGTGATAAACCACAATGGAAGAGAATATGAGAGCAAATGTACATATATATATATATATATGTAAGGGAATCATTTTGCTGTAGAGAACACAACCTTGTAATCAACTATATTTCAGTACATTTTTAAAAATCTGCACTGTTCAGATCTTCAATAAACTCAGTTCTGGGGCTCGCCGCTTTACTGAAAGAAGAATGAAGAAAGGGTTCAAAGGGAAGCTGGAAGGAAAAGATCAGATAATTTAAACAGAAGACTTTTAAGGAATGGTTAAACGGATGGGATTATTCAGCCTGGAGGAGCCCTGGGGGTGCCGTAAACACAGAGTGAGGTTCTTCCACAGAGAACGGCAGCCAGTCTTTCTGTTTGTGAAGGGCAGTGAGATTCTAAGTTTCTTTCAAATTTCTGTTGTTTTCCACCAATACTTCCTCTTCAAGTATAACTAGAAGCAGATGAAAGTAGATATGGGCTAGAGAGAAGACTGCCTCTAAGTTTCCTCAAATTCTGTGTTCCAGATGCAAATGGGGTAGTGAGAGTGTGAAATGAGATGAAGGAAGGAGGGAAACAATGCCCGTTGAGGTTCTCTGTCAGCAGCATGCTTTACCGATAAGTACACAGCACTGGCCAGCACATCCATCGGCCTGTGGACAGGAGGGCACATGGTGGGGTGGGGGATGGCGAGGAAAGAGAATGAAAAATGCCCAAATGTAGAAGTCTTTTATCCACTTGATGATTTTGCCCGAGTTCTGTTTACCTTCAAAGAACACGAATCCTCCCAGGTACGTGAGAGACGTCAAGGCTGCTGGCTACCCTGCGCTCAGCAAGCAGAGGTCACAGTGTCCTAGAGAGTGTCTCCTGCCCTCCAGGGCTGGGCAGAAGGCCAACACCTCCCTACCATCGTGTGTGTGCGCGTGCGCACGTGTGTGTGTGTGTGTGTGTGTGTGTGTGTGTGTGTGTGTGTATCACCATTTCTTTTCTATGGGGCAAGCTATCAACCCACTTTTATGCTGAATGCCTATCAAGGGGAGCCATTGACACTGAATTTTAAATTCCAACTTAACTTTTAAAAATTCAGCACTGTTTATAAATGACAAGGTTCTACTGTATAGTACAGGGAACTACAGTCAATTTCTTGTGATAAACCACAATGGAAGAGAATATGAGAGCAAATGTACATATATATATATATATGTAAGGGAATCATTTTGCTGTAGAGAACACAACCTTGTAATCAACTATATTTCAGTACATTTTTAAAAATCTGCACTGTTCAGATCTTCAATAAACTCAGTTCTGGGGCTCGCCGCTTTACTGAAAGAAGAATGAAGAAAGGGTTCAAAGGGAAGCTGGAAGGAAAAGATCAGATAATTTAAACAGAAGACTTTTAAGGAATGGTTAAACGGATGGGATTATTCAGCCTGGAGGAGCCCTGGGGGTGCCGTAAACACAGAGTGAGGTTCTTCCACAGAGAACGGCAGCCAGTCTTTCTGTTTGTGAAGGGCAAATGCAGAGGGCAGAATCTGGGTGGGAAAGGAAGTGTCTCCTGACACTATTCGAAACAAAAATGGTGGTGGAGGACAGCTAGGCGGCCTCCTAATTGGACATTCTGGAAGGATGCCAGCTATACGCAGCCTGGAGGATGGCTTAAGAATGACCCTGCCTGGGCTTCCCCGGGTGGTCCAGTGGGTGGGGACACCGCCTTGCAGTGCAAGGGGCGCCGGTTCGATCCCTGGCCTGGGAGGATCCCACGTGCCGCGGAGCGGCTGGACCCATGTGTCCAATCGCCAAGCCGGAGCTCTGTAGCGCATGCGCCCAGAGCCGGCACTCTGCGGCGACAGACGCCACCGCAATGGGAGGCCCGCAGGAGCCAGAGAACAAAGACGGATGAGAATGGAGAAATGAAAGACTAGTGGAGGTGGCCCGCCCACTCCCCTCCCTCCACAACCTGACCCCCGCCCAAAATAAATAAATAAAAATAAATCTTATTAAAAAAGAATGACCCTGCCTGATCCTGGGGAGGTCGTGGTGTTGGTGAATGAATGTGTGTGTATGTGTGGGTAAGAGACAGACAAATACTCACTGATGATACTATGTTGTGTTCTGAGGTTGTCAAGAGCAAGCCATGAAGAGTTTCTGGCCAACAAAATCAGAACTTGAACCCGATATGACATACATCTCCACACTCACTTCATCATGACCCCAAGCACACGCTTCAGACAAGCACAGTTTAGGGTGAACGTCAGATGGGTGGCTGCTACGAAGGCCACTGCCTGCCAGGGCTCTACCCTGCCTCGGTGGGATATTCACAATGCTATCACAAAGGAAACCTGGGTAACCTCAGTACATTTAAAAATCTGCACTGTTCAGATCTTCAATAAACTCAGTTCTGGGGCTCGCCGCTTTACTGAAAGAAGAATGAAGAAAGGGTTCAAAGGGAAGCTGGAAGGAAAAGATCAGATAATTTAAACAGAAGACTTTTAAGGAATGGTTAAACGGATGGGATTATTCAGCCTGGAGGAGCCCTGGGGGTGCCGTAAACACAGAGTGAGGTTCTTCCACAGAGAACGGCAGCCAGTCTTTCTGTTTGTGAAGGGCAAATGCAGAGGGCAGAATCTGGGTGGGAAAGGAAGTGTCTCCTGACACTATTCGAAACAAAAATGGTGGTGGAGGACAGCTAGGCGGCCTCCTAATTGGACATTCTGGAAGGATGCCAGCTATACGCAGCCTGGAGGATGGCTTAAGAATGACCCTGCCTGGGCTTCCCCGGGTGGTCCAGTGGGTGGGGACACCGCCTTGCAGTGCAAGGGGCGCCGGTTCGATCCCTGGCCTGGGAGGATCCCACGTGCCGCGGAGCGGCTGGACCCATGTGTCCAATCGCCAAGCCGGAGCTCTGGAGCGCATGCGCCCAGAGCCGGCACTCTGCGGCGACAGACGCCACCGCAATGGGAGGCCCGCAGGAGCCAGAGAACAAAGACGGATGAGAATGGAGAAATGAAAGACTAGTGGAGGTGGCCCGCCCACTCCCCTCCCTCCACAACCTGACCCCCGCCCAAAATAAATAAATAAAAATAAATCTTATTAAAAAAGAATGACCCTGCCTGATCCTGGGGAGGTCGTGGTGTTGGTGAATGAATGTGTGTGTATGTGTGGGTAAGAGACAGACAAATACTCACTGATGATACTATGTTGTGTTCTGAGGTTGTCAAGAGCAAGCCATGAAGAGTTTCTGGCCAACAAAATCAGAACTTGAACCCGATATGACATACATCTCCACACTCACTTCATCATGACCCCAAGCACACGCTTCAGACAAGCACAGTTTAGGGTGAACGTCAGATGGGTGGCTGCTACGAAGGCCACTGCCTGCCAGGGCTCTACCCTGCCTCGGTGGGATATTCACAATGCTATCACAAAGGACAAGAAATTAACCTGCGGGGGAAAAAAGCTACACCAGTATGCTCCAGGGAGCGTGCTAAAATACACATAGCCACAGGCATCTACATCGCTGGCAGGGCGGCAGCTACGGCAGATCTGACTTGACTTCATGAAGCAACCCAAGGAGATGCTCCGTCCCTCCAGGTAGGTGTTGCAGGGCCTCATGCACCCAGCAGGAGACACGTCGTGGTGTCTAGACACGTGGCTCTTTTGTTAAGTTCCACAGACATCAGTGGACTCCTTCTCAGAGCATCCTAGAGGCATTTATTCTTTTCTCCCTTCAGAGATGGGGCCACTGAGCCCCTGAACGTCTCCTGCGCTGCGTGAGGGAGAGAGCCAGTGCTCACTGTCATGCGTCCTGCGTGTGGAGTTGAGAAACATGGAATCTGTGGGCGATGATCAGCCATCGCTCAGATAGCTTAATTATCCAACTATTGAAGAGCCAGGTCTCTCTCCAACCCCAGCTTGCCACAGCATCAGCCACTCTTGCCAATATTACAGTTTTAAGCAGCCTTTACTCTGTGGGTGAACACAGTGTGTGGTAAAATGATTTAACACCACGAATAAACACATAAGCTTCCTTGGGTCCAAATTTTAGAAGTGACAAGCCCATTTTCTGGTCCCTGGTTTAATGGACTAGAAACAAACTGAAAAGGTGCATCATTTACTATGCATGAACAGATCACTCCTTTGCAGCACGTGAATTTTTGGGTATCAAGAACTGCACTTAGAACTGCCGGTTACGATCCTGGAGGTCGTGGTGTTGGTGAATGAATGTGTGTGTATGTGTGGGTAAGAGACAGACAAATACTCACTGATGATACTATGTTGTGTTCTGAGGTTGTCAAGAGCAAGCCATGAAGAGTTTCTGGCCAACAAAATCAGAACTTGAACCCGATATGACATACATCTCCACACTCACTTCATCATGACCCCAAGCACACGCTTCAGACAAGCACAGTTTAGGGTGAACGTCAGATGGGTGGCTGCTACGAAGGCCACTGCCTGCCAGGGCTCTACCCTGCCTCGGTGGGATATTCACAATGCTATCACAAAGGACAAGAAATTAACCTGCGGGGGAAAAAAGCTACACCAGTATGCTCC
The DNA here is from genome assembly GCA_022376925.1 of Tragulus kanchil. Lineage (NCBI taxonomy): Eukaryota > Metazoa > Chordata > Mammalia > Artiodactyla > Tragulidae > Tragulus > Tragulus kanchil. Next base: position 99,419,038 of record JAIOJX010000024.1, read on the forward strand.
AGGGAGCGTGCTAAAATACACATAGCCACAGGCATCTACATCGCTGGCAGGGCGGCAGCTACGGCAGATCTGACTTGACTTCATGAAGCAACCCAAGGAGATGCTCCGTCCCTCCAGGTAGGTGTTGCAGGGCCTCATGCACCCAGCAGGAGACACGTCGTGGTGTCTAGACACGTGGCTCTTTTGTTAAGTTCCACAGACATCAGTGGACTCCTTCTCAGAGCATCCTAGAGGCATTTATTCTTTTCTCCTTCAGAGATGGGGCCACTGAGCCCCTGAACGTCTCCTGCGCTGCGTGAGGGAGAGAGCCAGTGCTCACTGTCATGCGTCCTGCGTGTGGAGTTGAGAAACATGGAATCTGTGGGCGATGATCAGCCATCGCTCAGATAGCTTAATTATCCAACTATTGAAGAGCCAGGTCTCTCTCCAACCCCAGCTTGCCACAGCATCAGCCACTCTTGCCAATATTACAGTTTTAAGCAGCCTTTACTCTGTGGGTGAACACAGTGTGTGGTAAAATGATTTAACACCACGAATAAACACATAAGCTTCCTTGGGTCCAAATTTTAGAAGTGACAAGCCCATTTTCTGGTCCCTGGTTTAATGGACTAGAAACAAACTGAAAAGGTGCATCATTTACTATGCATGAACAGATCACTCCTTTGCAGCACGTGAATTTTTGGGTATCAAGAACTGCACTTAGAACTGCCGGTTACAAGTTGTGCGTTCCTATTGCTAACCGATGTGCGTGCCCACACACCCTTGCATTAATCCAGCAGAATTTCTTTGATGCCTGGAAACATAAGTGAGTATAAAGAACTGCTTAAAAATGGGGGTCCAATACTATAAGGTAAAGAAGGAATCCTAAGTAGGGAAAAAATAAGCACATTAAGCTCGAGATTAATAAATGAATGCTACTCTAGGCAACAACAGAGAGAAGCAAACCACACAAAACACACTGTGTAACTTGCATGCCTGGCTTCCTTTGCTTGACAATGGTGTCCTCTAGCCGGAACGCTGCCCCAGCAGCCAGACATGTCATTTTACTTTTTGTCTTGTTCCCATTTTATGTTTACATTTTATTTTCTCATTCCCTTCCCCAAATCCCCCTGCTCCTAGTTTCCAGCTTGGTGTTGACAGAGACCTGTACTAGAATCAGGGAGGTTCAACAGACCCCTTTCTTTTCTTCTCTGGTAATGTCCATTCTTTTTTTTTCTCTTCCCAGAGAATAGATAAGTTTACCCAGAAAATAAAAAGCTAATACAACCTTTTGCTCATCAACAAAAAGTATGTCCTGTTGTAGCCAGGAATAAGTTAATAAAACAGGGAAAAGGCTTAGTGGCTTAAAAATGGGCTCCTTGGGGTTATGAAGGAACAATGTTGTTTTTTCTTCCCAGCGTGCAAGGATTTAATTAAGTGATAACAGTCACCTTGGGGTGGCTGCACGAGGCAATAATATCTAGGTGAAGAAAAATGCTGAAGAGAGTTGAGTACAGTCAATTTATCTTCAGAGAAGGCAATAAATGAACAAAGCATAGGTATTGGGCTGATTGTTTTGCAATGTTTCTATTACTGATAAGCATCAAAAAAAGAGAGAGAGAACAGATTGGGAATTTTCAGTTTCTGAAATGTATTAAATACAGAGAAAGGAAATGAGAAAATTGCTGTGAGGTCACATCCTCCCATCCTAACCACAATCAGTTTGGTAATTATTCCAGCTAAACGTAGAACAAGGGAATGTTCTTGTTGACGCAAAGGATAGGAACACAGCTGAGTCGCGCATTTCTAAGCAAACATGCAGAACTTGGATATTTTTGTTCTGTCAAAAGGAAGGAAAGAAACTGTAAAGTGGTGAGGGCAGAGAGAGGTGAACAGACTCAGACTTTGTGCCCAAAGGTCAGATTTAGGGTTTTTATTTTTTTTGAGAATTTCAGGGGAGTTGTTACAAGAAGCCTTAAGACCAGACACAATGGACATCCTAACAACCACCCACCCAAAGACGGACAAATGCCAAAACAGTGCTATTATCAGCCCTGCATACTACGCAGAAAACAACAGAAAGGTTAGAAAAAGATCACCCGAGGCTCAGGCCCACAGAGAATGTTAATGACAGAAACACACACTATTTGTGCTCAGCGAGAAGCCTGAGGCAAGGTTTGAATCAAGTGTGGGTAAACACTTCGCAGAAAAAGCCAACAGGTTACTTCGACTTCTCTCTTATTGTGAGGGGTGGCGGTTTGAGGGATTGGTTTAAAAAAAAAAGAAAAAAGGAAGCGTTCCTTTCTCTAGAAACAAGAATGACAGCTAGACAAAACCTCCATGTAACTGCTCCAGTTTCTCATGGGTGGATCTCAAAGCACCCTGCCAGATTAATTAATTCCAACGCTGCCTGTGTTTGAGAGAAGGAAAATGAGGCGCTCGGGTTCATGGAAACTTGTCTGAGACCACTCAACCTGTTCGCCTCACAGTTTTGATCCCTAATTCCCACACCCCTTGTCCGGTAATTGCCTTCTTGGAGACCGTACCACCTCCCTCTCAAGTTCAGCGTGCAAGGATTTAATTAAGTGATAACAGTCACCTTGGGGTGGCTGCACGAGGCAATAATATCTAGGTGAAGAAAAATGCTGAGGGTACAGTAAATTTTACTTCAGAGAAGGCAATAAATGAACAAAGCATAGGTATTGGGCTGATTGTTTTGCAATGTTTCTATTACTGATAAGCATCAAAAAAAGAGAGAGAGAACAGATTGGGAATTTTCAGTTTCTGAAATGTATTAAATACAGAGAAAGGAAATGAGAAAATTGCTGTGAGGTCACATCCTCCCATCCTAACCACAATCAGTTTGGTAATTATTCCAGCTAAACGTAGAACAAGGGAATGTTCTTGTTGACGCAAAGGATAGGAACACAGCTGAGTCGCGCATTTCTAAGCAAACATGCAGAACTTGGATATTTTTGTTCTGTCAAAAGGAAGGAAAGAAACTGTAAAGTGGTGAGGGCAGAGAGAGGTGAACAGACTCAGACTTTGTGCCCAAAGGTCAGATTTGGGGTTTTTTATTTTTTTGAGAATTTCAGGGGAGTTGTTACAAGAAGCCTTAAGACCAGACACAATGGACATCCTAACAACCACCCACCCAAAGACGGACAAATGCCAAAACAGTGCTATTATCAGCCCTGCATACTACGCAGAAAACAACAGAAAGGTTAGAAAAAGATCACCCGAGGCTCAGGCCCACAGAGAATGTTAATGACAGAAACACACACTATTTGTGCTCAGCGAGAAGCCTGAGGCAAGGTTTGAATCAAGTGTGGGTAAACACTTCGCAGAAAAAGCCAACAGGTTACTTCGACTTCTCTCTTATTGTGAGGGGTGGCGGTTTGAGGGATTGGTTTAAAAAAAAAAGAAAAAAGGAAGCGTTCCTTTCTCTAGAAACAAGAATGACAGCTAGACAAAACCTCCATGTAACTGCTCCAGTTTCTCATGGGTGGATCTCAAAGCACCCTGCCAGATTAATTAATTCCAACGCTGCCTGTGTTTGAGAGAAGGAAAATGAGGCGCTCGGGTTCATGGAAACTTGTCTGAGACCACTCAACCTGTTCGCCTCACAGTTTTGATCCCTAATTCCCACACCCCTTGTCCGCGTAATTGCCTTCTTGGAGACCGTACCACCTCCCTCTCAAGAGTTCAGGTTCCTCGCTCTTCAATTTCCGTGGTGATCAAAAAAATCTTGCCCTCGACCCCTGCCCTCCGCTCCCCTGTCCCCCGCCCTGCTATGGATCCAAATGTCCTCTTCCTTCAGTGCAAAGTGGATCTGACAGGGCAGCGGGCTGGGGACCTCTGGTTCCGGCTGGATCGGTCGGCACACAAAGCCCTACAGGGAATGTGCTGGAGGAAGCCAGCGACGGCTCAGGGATGGGGAGGGTTCCTTCCAGCACCATCTCTGCCCTCGCCCACGGACCCTACCCGCTCCAAGAGCACAGGTGCTCCATCGCCTCCCGCCTTCTGCTGGGTACACACTGGGTGACAGGGAGGGGACGCTTAAGGTGGCCTGCAGAAGCCAACAGTGAACAATGCAAAAGAAAGATAAAATCTCCAATGCTTTGTCACAGAAATCCTATGAATTGATCTGCCAGATTTAAAAATTACAGAATGTTGGGGTGGACAATGCTGAGCTTTTCAGGAAAAAAATATAATTTATCACAGCCGTTAGGGTGGGTAGGACTCAATGATCTTAAAAGTGCATTATAAGGGAATGCTTTTGCAACTGATATTTCTCAAGAAAAACTGTCTTATTTTATCCAGCAAGCAAATGACCAAAGGCGGTATTAGGAAACATGGGGTTCCATTCTCCTTGGTGTCCCCATCTTTTCCAAATACTTGTCAGTGTTTGCAGGTAATACAAGAAAGCCAAGGTTCTCTCTTATTGTGAGGGGTGGCGGTTTGAGATTGGTTTAAAAAGAAAAAAGGAAGCGTTCCTTTCTCTAGAAACAAGAATGACAGCTAGACAAAACCTCCATGTAACTGCTCCAGTTTCTCATGGGTGGATCTCAAAGCACCCTGCCAGATTAATTAATTCCAACGCTGCCTGTGTTTGAGAGAAGGAAAATGAGGCGCTCGGGTTCATGGAAACTTGTCTGAGACCACTCAACCTGTTCGCCTCACAGTTTTGATCCCTAATTCCCACACCCCTTGTCCGCGTAATTGCCTTCTTGGAGACCGTACCACCTCCCTCTCAAGAGTTCAGGTTCCTCGCTCTTCAATTTCCGTGGTGATCAAAAAAATCTTGCCCTCGACCCCTGCCCTCCGCTCCCCTGTCCCCCGCCCTGCTATGGATCCAAATGTCCTCTTCCTTCAGTGCAAAGTGGATCTGACAGGGCAGCGGGCTGGGGACCTCTGGTTCCGCTGGATCGGTCGGCACACAAAGCCCTACAGGGAATGTGCTGGAGGAAGCCAGCGACGGCTCAGGGATGGGGAGGGTTCCTTCCAGCACCATCTCTGCCCTCGCCCACGGACCCTACCCGCTCCAAGAGCACAGGTGCTCCATCGCCTCCCGCCTTCTGCTGGGTACACACTGGGTGACAGGGAGGGGACGCTTAAGGTGGCCTGCAGAAGCCAACAGTGAACAATGCAAAAGAAAGATAAAATCTCCAATGCTTTGTCACAGAAATCCTATGAATTGATCTGCCAGATTTAAAAATTACAGAATGTTGGGGTGGACAATGCTGAGCTTTTCAGGAAAAAAATATAATTTATCACAGCCGTTAGGGTGGGTAGGACTCAATGATCTTAAAAGTGCATTATAAGGGAATGCTTTTGCAACTGATATTTCTCAAGAAAAACTGTCTTATTTTATCCAGCAAGCAAATGACCAAAGGCGGTATTAGGAAACATGGGGTTCCATTCTCCTTGGTGTCCCCATCTTTTCCAAATACTTGTCAGTGTTTGCAGGTAATAGAAGTAAAAATAATTCTCATAGGTCCTGTGTTGAGGGGTTAGGTGACAGGTCCCTCTGTGACAGCAGATTTTAATACTAGATGACAGGGATTTCCTGTTGACAGAAATCCAGATGACTGGAAGAGCCAAACTGTTTCAGGAATTATTTACTCCTCTGTTCTAAAGAGATTTGTAAAGTGCTGAGTGCAGGGAGTTTTATACTAGGTTTTGATTTGGGCTCTCCCGGGCTAACAGCACAACTGAGCAGGGACAAGGAAGCTTGACTCTAGCCCATTTCCTCTGAACAAAGTGAGAGTCTCGAGATCCTTTTGGTTTTATAGTCCTCATTTGCTGGTGCTATTCTTTGTGCGTATGGCTTTTAACCATCTGGTGCTTTCTGATCCTGGGGCTGGCACTTTCTCCTGGGCCTAATATCTAAGGACCTTCAGAAGTCCTCGTGGCTCAGATGGTAAAGAAACTGCCTGCAAGGCAGGAGACCTGGGCGTGGTCCCTGGTTTGGGAAGATCCCCCATGGAGGGAAATGGCTACCCACTCTAGTGCTCTTGCCTGGCGAATTCCATGGTTTGTCCATGGATTGCAAAGAGTTGGACACAACTGAGAGACTTTCACATAAGATGAGTAAAATGAGAACAGCCATTTAGCACGTGTGCCATTATATAAATATAGAAGTTTCTAATTGTCCAAATGGATGCCAAAAGACCCCTCCATTGGCTTCCTGGTGTTCAAATGAAAACTGGTCTGACAGGTTCACGGCCCATGACATCATGACCTGAAGTTCCTCGTGACCCAGGGATACTGGAGCTTTGCTAAGTGCCTGGCCGAGGCTGCCCGGCCAGAGCTTGATGCCTGCTGCTAGCGTGGAGCCCCAGGGACAGCTGTGCCCGGAGTGCCACCATGTTGGCACACCTGGTGTCCCCGCCTACGAGTGCTCTGCTCCGCACGGGCATCTTATTCACTCCACCGTGAGGTCACCATTCTTCTTGTCCAGTGTCAAGTGGGTCCCTTCCTCCCTGGACAGCAGGGGCTTCACGGCAGACATCTAGGAGGGGGTATAATTGACTGAGAAGTTAGTGACTCCATGAATTACTCCATCTCACTGAGAAGCATCTGCTTGTAGATGGGACCAGGGCTGGATGTTCCTTTAAGCTCCCCTTTCTCAACTGCATTGCTCATTTAGCATCTTCATCATTACCTGTGAGGTTCTCCCAAAGTGAGCCTTGAAGACTGATGACCTTACTGGCATACAGATTTAATATTCAAAGGGGCTTTGAGTCCCATATACAGAAACTGCAGTTCCAATTAGTGCCTATTCATCTACGAACTTGCCACATTCTCAAGCAATCGGCCTACTGAACATGTATGCCTGTGTTGAAACCTCTACTTACCACCTTACTATTAACAATAAGACACCCTAGGAACTTCTGTCTGAGTATGTCAAAGTGAAACTGATATGTTTAATTTTTGTCCTCAGGAGTGAAGTGGCTGGCACCTTTTAAAATACCCTAAATTAGGGCAGCTGCCATCAGTTAAATATACAAAAGGTTAAACAGAGAACAGAAGTATTAAAGCAGACAAAAAAAAAATATACTCATTTATTGATTTTAAGCAAGCAGGAGAAATAAATTTCATTTATTTTAGCCTCAGAAGATTAAATTTTCCTTGCAGGGGTATGGAAACTCTATGAATGTGGAGAGGAAGATACACACCATCGTACTTACTCACTATTCCTGTCATATATATTAATTTCCAATTCATGCTCATTATGACCATGTGAAATAGTTTTAGGGCTTTCGTTGTTTTTCATAATATAGCAATGTCACTGATGTATGACAATAGCTCAGGAGAAAAATAAGACTGGTAATTGGATAGATCGTCAGAAAAATGTCCACCAATTTCTTCTTCAAATAGATGGGTAACTGAATTTTCTAGACACTGTGTGAGTGACACATATGCAATATCATAGCCCAACTTTTGGGTCTCTTTTTCAGGTGGAATTCAAAGCCACTATTTCATTCTATTGGCAAAGATAGAAAAATTAGGCTCCATCTTTTATTTATTAAGAAATTTTATCTTTTTACTATATCTGAAAGTAGAGTTTTTAAAGTATAACAGCAGGAACACCCAAAGCAAAACACAGCACATAAAATAACAATGAGAACCAAATTCCAAACAGACAGCATCCAAAGCTTGCATATAGTCTCAGTTTTATCCTTGGCACTTAGCCTTGAATCTCCCATCAGTGCTGATGGGAAGCGCATAACTAAAGCCCATGCATCACGGTGAGAAAGTCCTTGAAGACTGATGACCTTACTGGCATACAGATTTAATATTCAAAGGGGCTTTGAGTCCCATATACAGAAACTGCAGTTCCAATTAGTGCCTATTCATCTACGAACTTGCCACATTCTCAAGCAATCGGCCTACTGAACATGTATGCCTGTGTTGAAACCTCTACTTACCACCTTACTATTAACAATAAGACACCCTAGGAACTTCTGTCTGAGTATGTCAAAGTGAAACTGATATGTTTAATTTTTGTCCTCAGGAGTGAAGTGGCTGGCACCTTTTAAAATACCCTAAATTAGGGCAGCTGCCATCAGTTAAATATACAAAAGGTTAAACAGAGAACAGAAGTATTAAAGCAGACAAAAAAAAAATATACTCATTTATTGATTTTAAGCAAGCAGGAGAAATAAATTTCATTTATTTTAGCCTCAGAAGATTAAATTTTCCTTGCAGGGGTATGGAAACTCTATGAATGTGGAGAGGAAGATACACACCATCGTACTTACTCACTATTCCTGTCATATATATTAATTTCCAATTCATGCTCATTATGACCATGTGAAATAGTTTTAGGGCTTTCGTTGTTTTTCATAATATAGCAATGTCACTGATGTATGACAATAGCTCAGGAGAAAAATAAGACTGGTAATTGGATAGATCGTCAGAAAAATGTCCACCAATTTCTTCTTCAAATAGATGGGTAACTGAATTTTCTAGACACTGTGTGAGTGACACATATGCAATATCATAGCCCAACTTTTGGGTCTCTTTTTCAGGTGGAATTCAAAGCCACTATTTCATTCTATTGGCAAAGATAGAAAAATTAGGCTCCATCTTTTATTTATTAAGAAATTTTATCTTTTTACTATATCTGAAAGTAGAGTTTTTAAAGTATAACAGCAGGAACACCCAAAGCAAAACACAGCACATAAAATAACAATGAGAACCAAATTCCAAACAGACAGCATCCAAAGCTTGCATATAGTCTCAGTTTTATCCTTGGCACTTAGCCTTGAATCTCCCATCAGTGCTGATGGGAAGCGCATAACTAAAGCCCATGCATCACGGTGAGAAAGTCCTTGATATTAGTTCTGACTCCAATGTTATAACACAAATCATGATAATATTTCTGTATCTCTGCATTTCATTGGGAAAAAAATACAACCGAGCACTGTGTGCTCTCCTAGTTACAACTCCATTCTTCTACTCTTTATGATTATCACCCTATTTTGTAAAGAAAATAGATATATTCTAATAACATTTTAAGCAAATTTTTAAATAAATAATAATTGTGGCTGTGTTGAGCCTATCATTGAAGATTTCTTAAAAACGACAAGTCGGCATTTACTATTATTATGGCCTCAACAGAGGTGCATCATTACCCTCACTTTACATGCTTATGAACCCAATCTCTCTCAATGAATCTTAAGGTTTCACAATTGCCATGGACCAGGATCTGAATCAGGTCTCAGCCCTGCTCATCTCAGGTCTAATAACAAACTCATGGGTACAAGCGGGGCTTGGCTCAACTAATTCGAGAGACTGTGTAACACGGCCAAAGTCAGGAACCTGAGGCCTCAGGTGGGCACTTCCACTCTGTTCTGCGGCCAAAGAGTGTGTTCCTAACTCTGACAATTGGCCCGTGAACACACATTCTCAGTCACAGTGGGACAGGCAGGGCGCATGGGTGGATGAGGAGAAATCTATCAATGCTGATAGAAAAATAACCCCAAGCTACATGTCCTGAAGAAGCAGACTTTTATGAATGAAAAATCATATTTTTTATTAATAGTGGTAAAATTTAAACATAAGTGAAAAAAATGTACGTGGGTTCCAGGGACCTTTCAATAATGACAAGATGCAATCTTTCTTCACTGTTAAGAGTAATTCATCTTCATTATAGAAAAATTACAGTGTGCAAATAAGCAAAATTAGGGACTACCAGTCATATTTAATCTGGAGATAACTTCTATTAATTCATCTAGACATGTTAATTAATTGATTAATTCACTAAATACTTATTAAGCAACTACTATGTTGCTGAACGGATCTAGGTGCGAGGTACCAAACGTAGTGATGAACCAGGCAGAAATAATCTGTTTTTATCATAAAACTTAAAGTTTCTATATGCACGTTTTTATAAGATGCCTTACAAGTTATTCTACGCTGTAGACTGATAAAGAAGTTATTCAGCCGAAAGATTGTCAGATCTCCATCTCCTCTGTGTCTTTACCAATAGAAGTCTCACTTGAATGTCCCTTTTATTGACTTTTATAACATTAAACTTCATATTAATCTTTAGTCACATAAACTGTGAGTCCATCTAGAAAGGCATCTGTCTAAGGATGCTGCACTAGAATGGCAGATAAAAGTGAGATTTCAAAATCATGGTGGGTCCTCATTCAGGTTTTCTTTTAGTAACTGCTAATTTTCATTTCTGTTTGTCTGCCTGTCTATCTGTCTGTGTGTGCATATATATATATATATTATATACCTATGTACATATTATATACCTAGTACATATTATATACCTATGTATGCATGAATATATCTCACAGACACAGCTCTCATTATAGAATTTGAGTAAATACTTCACTTGGCTATGCTCATTATACCAAAAAGACTTAAATGGTGTCTTTTCATAAAGACAAAGCATATGGAATTATGTTTTACTCTGACTTCATTTTAGTTCTTTTCAAAATCTTTCACTGAATCCTCTGAGACAAACAGCAAATTCTACTGCTACTCCTCTTTGCTAATGCACTCATGTTATGACAAGCATTCTGTCCTGTAGCTCTGGAAAAGCCACACGACCTGTCCTGGAAAGAGGACTCTCTCAGAGCTGAGGTGGCTTCACCCAGAGGCAGAAGCATGGCAAGGTTCTTCCACCTGCTGTGCCCATGGAAGTCCCTGCTCAGAGCGTGCTCCAAAGTTTACAGTCAGGTACCCACAAAATCCTTAGAGTGCACACTATGGCAGTGAGCTCTGGAACTTTTGCTTATTTCGTACGTGGGTTCCAGGGACCTTTCAATAATGACAAGATGCAATCTTTCTTCACTGTTAAGAGTAATTCATCTTCATTATAGAAAAATTACAGTGTGCAAATAAGCAAAATTAGGGACTACCAGTCATATTTAATCTGGAGATAACTTCTATTAATTCATCTAGACATGTTAATTAATTGATTAATTCACTAAATACTTATTAAGCAACTACTATGTTGCTGAACGGATCTAGGTGCGAGGTACCAAACGTAGTGATGAACCAGGCAGAAATAATCTGTTTTTATCATAAAACTTAAAGTTTCTATATGCACGTTTTTATAAGATGCCTTACAAGTTATTCTACGCTGTAGACTGATAAAGAAGTTATTCAGCCGAAAGATTGTCAGATCTCCATCTCCTCTGTGTCTTTACCAATAGAAGTCTCACTTGAATGTCCCTTTTATTGACTTTTATAACATTAAACTTCATATTAATCTTTAGTCACATAAACTGTGAGTCCATCTAGAAAGGCATCTGTCTAAGGATGCTGCACTAGAATGGCAGATAAAAGTGAGATTTCAAAATCATGGTGGGTCCTCATTCAGGTTTTCTTTTAGTAACTGCTAATTTTCATTTCTGTTTGTCTGCCTGTCTATCTGTCTGTGTGTGCATATATATATATATTATATACCTATGTACATATTATATACCTAGTACATATTATATACCTATGTATGCATGAATATATCTCACAGACACAGCTCTCATTATAGAATTTGAGTAAATACTTCACTTGGCTATGCTCATTATACCAAAAAGACTTAAATGGTGTCTTTTCATAAAGACAAAGCATATGGAATTATGTTTTACTCTGACTTCATTTTAGTTCTTTTCAAAATCTTTCACTGAATCCTCTGAGACAAACAGCAAATTCTACTGCTACTCCTCTTTGCTAATGCACTCATGTTATGACAAGCATTCTGTCCTGTAGCTCTGGAAAAGCCACACGACCTGTCCTGGAAAGAGGACTCTCTCAGAGCTGAGGTGGCTTCACCCAGAGGCAGAAGCATGGCAAGGTTCTTCCACCTGCTGTGCCCATGGAAGTCCCTGCTCAGAGCGTGCTCCAAAGTTTACAGTCAGGTACCCACAAAATCCTTAGAGTGCACACTATAGGGACATGGTGGAGACTCTGGACACCTTTTGCTTATTTGGTTTCAGAAAGAAAGAAAAATGTACTAGATTCCTAGGCTAAAGAAATGCAATCACCACATGGAGATTTACAAAGAAAGAATTTACAGAAGACTTCAACTCTACATAATTCAAGAGGCAGCAGGCACGTTCTCAGTCTTTTCCCTTGTGGACGTCTCACCTGAAAAGTGACAGGTAAGCCATGGTTTGGAAATACTTGTCCACTCAAAACTATATTCGAGTCACACTCTTGATGTCTTTACATGTTTCTGCAGTGCTCAGAATCTAATAATTGTGTTATTAAATGGCCAAAAGTCTGACTCCAAGGAAAGAAATGTCCTGTTCATCATTTTCAGGATGGGCTCCAGGAAAGGACACAAATTGGGCCTATTCTCAAATGAGTGTTGACTGTTTCTCTAGGGGTCACTTTGGGTGATGATTCCAGCAGGCTCTGGTTTGACTATAGAAAAAAGTACTGATAGAGGTATTTTCTACTCCTTTGTGAAATGGTAAGCATCACACATAACAGAAATCTGAAAATGTTCTTATTCATTTGGCTATACTGGTCAATAACAGTTAATGGGCAGGCCATGGCTTTTCCTGCACTTTTTATATTAGATTATGACACTGAATATAATGAAATAAACAAATGTACTGTCATGGGACCTAGCTGACTGAAGCGATTTGATGACATTAAGGTAAAGAGTATAACTGTTTATAAGAGTAATGTGCATTATTATATGGAGTAGAATACCATGCAAAATTTACTTAGGAGCAAACAGATCATCTCTTCAATTCATAGATATGCAGTGATTTAAAAAGTTCCACATGAAGTCCCACTGAAGGTCAAAAATAAAATTTAAAAGATGAGATCAAGCATTCTGTCCTGTAGGAAAAGCCACACGACCTGTCCTGGAAAGAGGACTCTCAGAGCTGAGGTGGCTTCACCCAGAGGCAGAAGCATGGCAAGGTTCTTCCACCTGCTGTGCCCATGGAAGTCCCTGCTCAGAGCGTGCTCCAAAGTTTACAGTCAGGTACCCACAAAATCCTTAGAGTGCACACTATAGGGACATGGTGGAGACTCTGGACACCTTTTGCTTATTTGGTTTCAGAAAGAAAAAAAAATGTACTAGATTCCTAGGCTAAAGAAATGCAATCACCACATGGAGATTTACAAAGAAAGAATTTACAGAAGACTTCAACTCTACATAATTCAAGAGGCAGCAGGCACGTTCTCAGTCTTTTCCCTTGTGGACGTCTCACCTGAAAAGTGACAGGTAAGCCATGGTTTGGAAATACTTGTCCACTCAAAACTATATTCGAGTCACACTCTTGATGTCTTTACATGTTTCTGCAGTGCTCAGAATCTAATAATTGTGTTATTAAATGGCCAAAAGTCTGACTCCAAGGAAAGAAATGTCCTGTTCATCATTTTCAGGATGGGCTCCAGGAAAGGACACAAATTGGGCCTATTCTCAAATGAGTGTTGACTGTTTCTCTAGGGGTCACTTTGGGTGATGATTCCAGCAGGCTCTGGTTTGACTATAGAAAAAAGTACTGATAGAGGTATTTTCTACTCCTTTGTGAAATGGTAAGCATCACACATAACAGAAATCTGAAAATGTTCTTATTCATTTGGCTATACTGGTCAATAACAGTTAATGGGCAGGCCATGGCTTTTCCTGCACTTTTTATATTAGATTATGACACTGAATATAATGAAATAAACAAATGTACTGTCATGGGACCTAGCTGACTGAAGCGATTTGATGACATTAAGGTAAAGAGTATAACTGTTTATAAGAGTAATGTGCATTATTATATGGAGTAGAATACCATGCAAAATTTACTTAGGAGCAAACAGATCATCTCTTCAATTCATAGATATGCAGTGATTTAAAAAGTTCCACATGAAGTCCCACTGAAGGTCAAAAAAACAAAAAAAAATTTAAAAGAAGAATGAGAACCAATGTTTTCGCACTCTTATTGAATTTTAATCTTACTGAGATGGTAGGTTTTGAAATATGTATATATATATATGTATATATATACAGACATATATGCATATACACATGTATACATAGTATATATGTATGTGCATATATATATGTAAAATTCTGTAATTTGCTTTTGAATCTAACAATTTGTCTTGGCCATCTTTTCATGTCAGAAGCTATAAGTTTACCATTCTTTTTTCTAAATAGTATAGTGTATTATAATATATCTAACCATTCCCCCATTTGAAGGTTGTTTCAGAAGAGTGTGGGACAATTATATGCAACACTTCAACAGATTCCCTTTAAGATTACTATGCTGTAATATTTTAAAAAATGGAATTATTGGATTAATTCTAATAGATGCTGTCAAATTCTCTTTTTTTTTTTTTTGCCAAATTCTTTACAAGAAGGTGTTAGAACTATGCAATTTCATCAATAGTAAAATAGAGTGTTACTTTTCTCCCATTTCCACCAATTTTGATATTATTAGTCTTAGACAGTCTCAAAGACAAAACGTTTAAGGAGTTTTCTGTGCCAACTGGTCATCTGTATTTATTTGGTGATATTCTCATTTGTATCCTTCGACTATGTTCTAATGGAATGTTGGTCTTCTCCATGAACTGTTGGACTGCATTATATGTCTTGGATATTGATGCTTTGTTTGTATGTGTCATGAATATTTTCTGTGAGCCTCTTAATTTGTCTTTTAACTTTATTTGTGGTATCTTTCATTATACAGGTTCCCATTTTTAAAGTAATCACCTCTGCAGTCTTTTATGATTCCTGTGTTTCTTTCCTTAGGAAGTTCCTCCACTGAGAAAATAAAAATGATTTCTTCTATTCATTCTTACATTTACACTTGTGTCTATTATGGTTATGCCTTTAATTCTTTAATTACAGAATTAAGAAACACCAGTTAATGATTTCCCAGATTATGCAAGAAAACATACCATTTGTACAATCTGAGTTTTTAGATAACTTGATATTATTTTTAAAGTCTACTTTAAAGTGTAAATAAGTATGGGTTTCAAGGACTATGGACCAACAAGATTTGGTAAGCTACTTAGGGGCAGGCTACTTTTCCTGAGACAGAATGAGTAAATCTTAGTTTACAACTGTTTTAGGAAGGAAAGGCTTGCTACACTTCAGCAAAACAATTTTTCAAATGACAGGGACAGAATAATACTAATTTTGTATATTATTTTCAGGGTTGACAGTAGTAGGGACCATTAGCTTCTATGCAATGACTTTATTTACTTTAGACTGCTGGTTACTAAGAAGTTGCAGAGAAATAGATAATCTCCAGTATTGGACAGGCCTGAGTTCAAGGCCCGGGTTCAACCACTTATGAACCCTATAAGCTTGGGCAAATTCATCTGTATTCCTCTAAACTGGGTCTTTTATTTAGAGAACAGAGCCAACCCCTGTCCTCACAGGATTAAGTGAAATGACATGGGTAAATAACTCAGCACAGGCTGCCCCATCGCAAGAACTTGCTTTGTCTCCTATTCACTGATGTTTCCTGAAATTCACACCACAGCAGCTCTGGGAGAACCCAAAAGAGGTTGTACCTTTTTCCAGGAGGCAAAGAACATACAATCTGCAGTTAATAGAAAAGTTGACTACTGCTGAACAGAGGCAAAAGAGAGAGCGAGCAAAGGAAAAAGGAATAGAAACTGATTCATGGGTTTTCTCTACAACGGAAATAAACTTTTAAAACATCAAAATTCATGAAAGGGCTTCTCTGGTGGGTGATAAGTCCATCCCTGGCCCCGGAAGATCCCAAATGCCTGGGAGTGGCTGGGCGGGTGTGTCCAATAGCCGGCCAGCCTTCTGGAGCGCATGCGCCCAGAGCCGGTGCTCTGTGACAACAGAGGCCACCGCGATGGGAGGCCCACACGGGCCAAAGAACAAAGATGGATGAAAATAGAGAAGTGAAAGACCAATAGAAGCGGCCCGCCCACCCCCGCACACCCCAAAATTAAAAAATGATGGAAATTCTACAATTCTATAATTCTATGACTTATTCTACAGTGATTTTCTTTTTTTATTAGTCCTTTTAGTTTGGGATTTTGATCTGAGTTCCTTTTTAGTCATAATGTGTATTGGCCATAACTGAGACTCCAAATGGCCTTGTATTAACAGAAATCATTGAGAACTGGCAAGAAAACATACCATTTGTACAATCTGAGTTTTTAGATAACTTGATATTATTTTTAAAGTCTACTTTAAAGTGTAAATAAGTATGGGTTTCAAGGACTATGGACCAACAAGATTTGGTAAGCTACTTAGGGGCAGGCTACTTTTCCTGAGACAGAATGAGTAAATCTTAGTTTACAACTGTTTTAGGAAGGAAAGGCTTGCTACACTTCAGCAAAACAATTTTTCAAATGACAGGGACAGAATAATACTAATTTTGTATATTATTTTCAGGGTTGACAGTAGTAGGGACCATTAGCTTCTATGCAATGACTTTATTTACTTTAGACTGCTGGTTACTAAGAAGTTGCAGAGAAATAGATAATCTCCAGTATTGGACAGGCCTGAGTTCAAGGCCCGGGTTCAACCACTTATGAACCCTATAAGCTTGGGCAAATTCATCTGTATTCCTCTAAACTGGGTCTTTTATTTAGAGAACAGAGCCAACCCCTGTCCTCACAGGATTAAGTGAAATGACATGGGTAAATAACTCAGCACAGGCTGCCCCATCGCAAGAACTTGCTTTGTCTCCTATTCACTGATGTTTCCTGAAATTCACACCACAGCAGCTCTGGGAAAACCCCAAAAAGAGGTTGTACCTTTTTCCAGGAGGCAAAGAACATACAATCTGCAGTTAATAGAAAAGTTGACTACTGCTGAACAGAGGCAAAAGAGAGAGCGAGCAAAGGAAAAAGGAATAGAAACTGATTCATGGGTTTTCTCTACAACGGAAATAAACTTTTAAAACATCAAAATTCATGAAAGGGCTTCTCTGGTGGGTGATAAGTCCATCCCTGGCCCCGGAAGATCCCAAATGCCTGGGAGTGGCTGGGCGGGTGTGTCCAATAGCCGGCCAGCCTTCTGGAGCGCATGCGCCCAGAGCCGGTGCTCTGTGACAACAGAGGCCACCGCGATGGGAGGCCCACACGGGCCAAAGAACAAAGATGGATGAAAATAGAGAAGTGAAAGACCAATAGAAGCGGCCCGCCCACCCCCGCACACCCCAAAATTAAAAAATGATGGAAATTCTACAATTCTATAATTCTATGACTTATTCTACAGTGATTTTCTTTTTTTATTAGTCCTTTTAGTTTGGGATTTTGATCTGAGTTCCTTTTTAGTCATAATGTGTATTGGCCATAACTGAGACTCCAAATGGCCTTGTATTAACAGAAATCATTGAGAACTGGATACAGAGCTGAGATTTTTCTAACACTTGCAAAGATCAATTAAAACAGAGAACACAAGAAACAGCCCAGTTGGGCTTCCCTGGTGGTCCAGTGGGTAAGGACACCACCTTGCAGTGCAAGGGGCGCCGGTTGGATCCCTGGCCTGGGAAGATCCCACATGCTGCGGAGCAGCTGGACCCATGTGTCCAATTACCGAGCCGGAGCTCTGGGGTGCATGCACCCAGAGCCAATGCTCTGTGACAACAGAGGCCACCGCGATGGGAGGCCCACAAGAGCCAAAAAGAACAAAGACGGATGAAAATAGACAAATGAAAGACCAATAGAAGTGACCCACCTGCTCCCCTCCCTCCCCATCCCACCTCCACCAAAAAATAAAAAAAAGAAACAGCCCAGTTAAAACAGGCAAGAGACCAGTGTAGGCAACACTTCACTTACAAACACAGCCGAAGGTCACTAGCCATCAGAAAAATGCAAAATAAGACCATGAGATACCACTTCATACCTATTAGAAGTAGGTATTAAAAATTAAAAAAAAATAGATCACTGATGATTCTAAGCACTTACAAAAATGTTGAACTACACACACTGTTGGTAGAAATGCAAAATGGTACTGCCACCCTAGGAAACAGTTTGTAAATAAGTTACAAACTGTTTCTTAAAAAGTACGTACTTACTATATGACTGGGAAATCCTACTCCTACATATTTACCCTAGAAAAATGAAAGTCCATGTTTGTATAAAACCCTGTACCTGCATGTTTAAAACAACTCTATTCATCAATGCCAAAAAATGGGATCGACCTAAATGTCCTTCAGTGGGGCAATGTATAAACTGCACAATGGAATGTACTTAACAATACAAAGAATGACTTGCTGATACACATATCAAGTGTATTATGCTCTGTGAAAGAAATCAGTCTCAAAAGGTTACAGACTGTAGGATTCCATTTATATGTCACTGTCATAAAGACAGAAATATAGTGAAGGAGAACAAACCCGTGACTGCCAGAGTCTGGAGTCAAGGAAGAGTCTGATAAACAGAAATGATGTGAAGGCATTTTTGTGGTTATGTGCTTAGTCACTCAGTCGTGTCCTACTCTTTGAGACCACATGGACTGCAGCCTGCCAGGCTCCTCTGTCCATGGCGATTCTCCAGGCAAGAATCCGGGAGTGGGTTGCCATGCCCTCCTCCAGGGGATCTTCCCAACCCAGGGGTCCAACCCAGGTCTCCCGCATTGCAGGTGGATTCTTTACCATCTGAGGCACCAGACGCAGTTACATACATTTCTGTGTGTTAAAACTCATGAAAATGTACACAAAAAGATTCAGCTTTACTGTGTGTTATTTTTTTTAATTAAGGAAAGAATGAAAGTATAATCTATTTTAAGAGTCAAACATCTTTTAGTGGTAGGAGATGGAATGAATTCTTCTACACACAGAATGGTACAAGGCCAGTCCCTTCTTCCTTCCAACTAAATGGCAGTCTTTCTCAAGTGCCTTCACATGTGTGAAAAAATAAGAACAAAACAAAACAAAACTCACTCTCTTCTGTTTGTGTGTTTACTGAAACAATTCCACCATCATCTGTTGGTTAGAGCTACCGTGTTTCTATGAAGAGAGTATTTCCCATGCGTTGGGAGCATACTGCAAGAAAACCATGGGCAGTCCCTCACTCTACCTGGATCACTACCTTATTTGTAGCTACTAAATGTCAGACGATCAAAAGCTAACTGGTGACAGAGTCTTTGATCTTTTAGTAACAGCTCAGTTACCACCATGATACGCCCTCTTCTCCCCCTACACTTCCATTCTGGGTTTTTTCTTCTTTTTTGGGGGAACAAGTTGTCTTTAACCCTTGGACCCAATTTGAAGGCAATGGAAATAATTAAGACTGACATTTCTAGGGTTAAACGTCAAGTAGGAGAAAGAGCTGAAAAAGGAAATTCCCCAGCTTCTTAGTAATGAAAAGCTGAGGGTATACCTTCTGTGGCTGTCTGTGAGATGCTTTCACATCCATGTGTCAAGGGTTTTTCAAACTGACAACTTGCAAATTTGAAATACAAAAATGCCCAAAGCGATATTTTAGTGGCTCAGGGAAACTCTTGTATGGGAAAAAGAATTCTAAAGTGAAACGTCTCTTGAAATCACACAGGGCCTGACCACGATACTCTAATTATGCTAATTGCTTCAATGCCCTTGCTTTATTTATGCTGAGCAGCTAAGATAAATAAAGGAAAATTGCTTTGGATCTAACTGTATTCATATCAGAATGCAAACTAGCCTGTGTTTGTTATGTGATTGCTGATCTGTTTACACTAAATTCTGCAGGTAATTGCAGTTTTGATTGCACATTTATTTCTAGCTGCACAGGTCCCAGGACTAGGTCTGTCTGTTTTTATAATTAAACCGTTTTGTAATATCTAAACTCACTAAAGAGCAAAATGATGCTTTAAGAATTTACATATTTTATGCATTAAATATAATACTTTGGTGAGCGGTGACAAAAAGGAAAAAAAAAAAGTATGTTTACCACTAAAAAAAAAAAAAATTGGACAGCATGTTCTGGATTTGAAGAAATTCAAGACATCTGTTCCAAGGCCTGTTCACAGGGTGGGACAGATGCCCGGCGCATCTCTGTAATCTGTTCTTCAACACATAGTTTTTGAACTTTCAGTCGCAACTTTCATATTAGTAAAATATGTGAATAGAACCTGCTGCCTTTTGGTGATTCCTAAGACAATGGAATAATATTCTACACCCCAATGCAAGGGCTGCGTTCTCCGTCTCTTGTTCAGAAGCCAAAACTTCACAGAGCTGACAAGGTCCTTGCTTTCTGTTCTAGGCCAGTCTGTTGGGGTGTTCACTGTGGTCCCTGGTCTTAGCTTAGAATTCAGTTTTGATTTACAGCTTCCTTTGGATTTCATCCACAGTTAATATTCTTAGAGGAAGAACACACACACACACACACACACACACACACACACACATCTTTCTCCTATTCAGGATGCCCATGACTTTCACGTCACAAAGGTAAAGGAATTGAGAATGTCCACTACAAATGGAGGACAGTGTCACCTCCGAATTGCTTCTTCATCCATCATCAAATTCTCAAAGAGTAATTCAGCCTGCTCTCCTAAATGGAAAAGTTAATATCAGTCTATACAGACTAGGCTGCAAAGCTTCTTAACCTAGATTCCACTCACTAAAAATCCACTAATATGAGCTTATTTAGTCCAAAACACCCCTGAGGCATGTTCTCAATAAATACAGGCTAGCTTTAGTACTTTGAAGACATCTCTGGCCTTCTTCCTTCCTTCAGGAAAATAAAGGAAGTTGGGCAAAATGTTACAATGCTCAAAGCACCTTCAGTAAATTAAGCCATCATGAGAACAGTATGATGTTCTTAACACCAGCAGGTGATATCATGACACTGTAGTGGCTGGAGCAAACAGGGATATACCATGACCACTGAAGGACCTTCATGAAGAGTCATCCACCACTCCAAAAATCCTAACCTAAATATGGAGGTTTTCATCCTTTACCCTTGGATAGTTGTGTTGTTCCAGGTAGAGATGTGAGGAAACAGATAGAACAAGAAATGTAAAGTCAGGCAGCTCTGGGCTTGAATGGAAGCTGCCTCCTAAATCTGTTCTTTTCAAGACATCTGTTCCAAGGCCTGTTCACAGGGTGGGACAGATGCCCGGCGATCTCTGTAATCTGTTCTTCAACACATAGTTTTTGAACTTTCAGTCGCAACTTTCATATTAGTAAAATATGTGAATAGAACCTGCTGCCTTTTGGTGATTCCTAAGACAATGGAATAATATTCTACACCCCAATGCAAGGGCTGCGTTCTCCGTCTCTTGTTCAGAAGCCAAAACTTCACAGAGCTGACAAGGTCCTTGCTTTCTGTTCTAGGCCAGTCTGTTGGGGTGTTCACTGTGGTCCCTGGTCTTAGCTTAGAATTCAGTTTTGATTTACAGCTTCCTTTGGATTTCATCCACAGTTAATATTCTTAGAGGAAGAACACACACACACACACACACACACACACACACACACATCTTTCTCCTATTCAGGATGCCCATGACTTTCACGTCACAAAGGTAAAGGAATTGAGAATGTCCACTACAAATGGAGGACAGTGTCACCTCCGAATTGCTTCTTCATCCATCATCAAATTCTCAAAGAGTAATTCAGCCTGCTCTCCTAAATGGAAAAGTTAATATCAGTCTATACAGACTAGGCTGCAAAGCTTCTTAACCTAGATTCCACTCACTAAAAATCCACTAATATGAGCTTATTTAGTCCAAAACACCCCTGAGGCATGTTCTCAATAAATACAGGCTAGCTTTAGTACTTTGAAGACATCTCTGGCCTTCTTCCTTCCTTCAGGAAAATAAAGGAAGTTGGGCAAAATGTTACAATGCTCAAAGCACCTTCAGTAAATTAAGCCATCATGAGAACAGTATGATGTTCTTAACACCAGCAGGTGATATCATGACACTGTAGTGGCTGGAGCAAACAGGGATATACCATGACCACTGAAGGACCTTCATGAAGAGTCATCCACCACTCCAAAAATCCTAACCTAAATATGGAGGTTTTCATCCTTTACCCTTGGATAGTTGTGTTGTTCCAGGTAGAGATGTGAGGAAACAGATAGAACAAGAAATGTAAAGTCAGGCAGCTCTGGGCTTGAATGGAAGCTGCCTCCTCTCAGCCCTGGGACTTGGAAATACTCAAAGAAAAATTTAGCTCCTCTGATCCTGAGATTCTTTAGTATCCCTCCAAAGCTGTGATGACAATTCAATGATGTGACATATGACTGCTACTCCGTAAGGCACAGGGCCCTCAATAATGATCAGAAGTTTAGAATCTAGACTGGTTTCCCCACGACATCGATGACCACATGGTATCTATGGTAGTTGCTCATTAAACTGCTACTGGACACATAGCCGCTGTCACCTTTGCCGGTCTACTGAGTAAATGCAACTTTCCTACAGCCTGATCCAGTGGCCACTAGGAAGAGCCTGGGGTCAGATGCATAACTGCCAACGGAGGTGTCATATTTCTCAGAAGCCATTTCTCAAAGCTTCCTTAGAACAGGGCTTCCCTGGTGATCCAGTGGGTAAGGACATCGCCTTGCAGTGCAAGGGGTGCCAGTTTGATCCCTGGCCTGGGAGGATCCCATGTGCCGCGGAGCGGCTGGACTGATGTGTCCAATTACCGAGCCGGAGCTCTGGAGCGCATGTGCCCAGAGCCGGTGCTCTGCGACAACAGAGGCCACCATGATGGGATGCCCATGCAGGCCAAAGAACAAAGATGGATGAAAACAGACAAATGAAAGACCAACAGAAGTGGCCCGCCTGCTCCCCTCCCTCCCCACCTCTCCCCCTCTCCCCTGCAAAAAGCTTCCTTAGAACAAGAAGCTTTATCCACTTGGCATCCTCCAGACTTGCAGATACATTAGGTCTTCTATCCATCTTCCCTCTGCTATGTCTGCACTGGATCACCATCTATCACTGCATTTGTCATGTGCATGTGCTTAGCCTCTCAGTCCTATCCAATTCTTTGTGACATCATGGACTGCAGCCCCGAAGGCTCCTCTGTCCATGGGGATTCTCCAGGCAAGAATACTGGAATGGGTTGTCATGCCCACCTGTAGGGGATCTTCTCCACCCAGGGATCCAACGCAGGTCTCCTGCATTGCAGGTGTATTCTTTACAGTCTCAGCCACCAAGGAAGCCCTCTGCATAATTATTCATTAATGTTTCTAGATTTCCTATGAGACTTTATATGCTTTTAAGGCAGGGGTGGTATCTTGTTCTTTTTATTCCCAGAGCATAGCATGAGGCTTTTCAGATTTTCTTGAAGGGAAAAATATCCTATTGAAGACAATACTTGAGGATCCAGAAAAAAAAAAGTTTGCTAATGAAAAACTGGGGCAGATTTTCGGGTCAGGAAATTGACTTTCCTAATATTTAGGAAAGATGATGTTTTCTTAGATTCCTTGTGGTTTCTGTTGAAGGAACTATAGCCCCTGATTTTTTGCCACCCTCTGGCAGGTAGATCAGGAACCAGCATGTTCA
Source organism: Tragulus kanchil (assembly GCA_022376925.1). Lineage (NCBI taxonomy): Eukaryota > Metazoa > Chordata > Mammalia > Artiodactyla > Tragulidae > Tragulus > Tragulus kanchil. The sequence continues at coordinate 99,442,427 of JAIOJX010000024.1, forward strand.
AGTCCCTTAGAAGCTAGCAATATTTAAAAGGAACCACCAAATACTTATCAAGCTAGGAAATATAATCCCCACCTTCCAAACACAAGTTCTCCTTGGTCCTCTCTACCTATTTCTTGGAAACCTGTCAACAAATGTATAGGAAGAGAGAATCGGGGAATCCATTCTATTTAATACAAATATCCTGATTTTCACATGAGAAGTGACCATGCATTTGTTATCTCAACACGCTTATTCAAAGCTTGGTTTTTGGCAACTCACAGTGTGCGCTCTGTGTGTGCACATCAACTCGTATGCAGAAAGAAATGGCATTTTTGTCCAGAGGGAACCAATAACTCTGAGTAAAATAGCCACATTTATGGGACAAAGAGAACATCTTGACTTTTGTTATAGAGACCTGTAGACAGAGGTGGGGCATCCATGTGCAAATCACATGGCTGCACAAGGCTGTGATCTATCCTCCAGTAAGAAGCCTGAGCATGGGCTCTGGCTCTGACTGATGTCAGTGGTACATGGTTGCAGGTTCCAGTCAGGGTTTGAAAGGGTCGTTTTCCATACCTTGGCCACTTGGGAGATACAAGCCCTGAAAACGACTCATGCCCTCAGTAGACACCTCAGCTATGGAGCTCGAAGGGGAGTGGATAAAGAAGAGGTAAGTCATGAATGGGGAAGAGGGAATGCTGGTTAATGGCAACCCACTCAGGTGGTTAAGGAGCCTTGCCTATATTTCTCCATAAAAAACGTATTGTTTCACTGAGCATGGGGATTTGAGGAATGGGGTGGGGGGGGGCGGTCCATCAGCTTCCTAAGGTCAACTGTAGCATCTGTTCGTCCTTCTATAGTCTTTACTGTATATAGTAGGTGCTCAACACTCAATGGATGAATGGAATATCTGGAAGGATCTTGCTTTCATAACAAAAAAGAATGAATATTCGTTAGTGTCAAATGAGTAACTCTGCGGACATAATGCAGACTGAAGGGCTAGGGAACCAACATGGCTACCACTGTCTGGCCTTAATGATGTACTGCCTTTATTACCTCTCTTCATTCCAAACAATTCCCCTTGCTCTGCAAAAACTAAACTCTGACCTGGATCCCTTGGGTGAGAGGTACTAAACTGCTGAGCCTCTAAAATGAAGACTTTTCTTGCCTTGCCTTTGCAGGATGCCTTAATATACACTCAGTAACCACTAGTTTGGTTTTCTTCTCCCCGATCTCATTGCCACCTCTCAATATATTGATCCCCAGGAGAACCCTCTTCATTTTGCCAAAAACCTGTTCTTTAATACAAATATCCTGATTTTCACATGAGAAGTGACCATGCATTTGTTATCTCAACACGCTTATTCAAAGCTTGGTTTTTGGCAACTCACAGTGTGCGCTCTGTGTGTGCACATCAACTCGTATGCAGAAAGAAATGGCATTTTTGTCCAGAGGGAACCAATAACTCTGAGTAAAATAGCCACATTTATGGGACAAAGAGAACATCTTGACTTTTGTTATAGAGACCTGTAGACAGAGGTGGGGCATCCATGTGCAAATCACATGGCTGCACAAGGCTGTGATCTATCCTCCAGTAAGAAGCCTGAGCATGGGCTCTGGCTCTGACTGATGTCAGTGGTACATGGTTGCAGGTTCCAGTCAGGGTTTGAAAGGGTCGTTTTCCATACCTTGGCCACTTGGGAGATACAAGCCCTGAAAACGACTCATGCCCTCAGTAGACACCTCAGCTATGGAGCTCGAAGGGGAGTGGATAAAGAAGAGGTAAGTCATGAATGGGGAAGAGGGAATGCTGGTTAATGGCAACCCACTCAGGTGGTTAAGGAGCCTTGCCTATATTTCTCCATAAAAAACGTATTGTTTCACTGAGCATGGGGATTTGAGGAATGGGGTGGGGGGGGCGGTCCATCAGCTTCCTAAGGTCAACTGTAGCATCTGTTCGTCCTTCTATAGTCTTTACTGTATATAGTAGGTGCTCAACACTCAATGGATGAATGGAATATCTGGAAGGATCTTGCTTTCATAACAAAAAAGAATGAATATTCGTTAGTGTCAAATGAGTAACTCTGCGGACATAATGCAGACTGAAGGGCTAGGGAACCAACATGGCTACCACTGTCTGGCCTTAATGATGTACTGCCTTTATTACCTCTCTTCATTCCAAACAATTCCCCTTGCTCTGCAAAAACTAAACTCTGACCTGGATCCCTTGGGTGAGAGGTACTAAACTGCTGAGCCTCTAAAATGAAGACTTTTCTTGCCTTGCCTTTGCAGGATGCCTTAATATACACTCAGTAACCACTAGTTTGGTTTTCTTCTCCCCGATCTCATTGCCACCTCTCAATATATTGATCCCCAGGAGAACCCTCTTCACTAATTTCCTCCCCATGACTAACAAGATGTTTAATTAACCAATGGTTTCTTTCATTGTTTTATGGGATCAGCTTGGAAGAGCTCAGGACACATGCTAAAACATCTCTTACCAGGGTTACTCTGGCTACACTGCAGTTATGGTGGCTGCTGTTGTTTAGTCGTTAAGTTGTGTCTGACTCTTTGTGACCCCATGGACAGGTAGCCCACCCGGCTCCTCTGTCTTTGGGATTTCTCAGGCAAGGATACTGGAGAGGGTCGCCATTTCCTCCTCCAGGGGATCTTCCTGATCCAGGGATTGAATCCACATCTCCTGCATTGACAGAGGGATTCTTTCCCACTGAGTTCCCAAGGAAGCCCCATACTGTCGTTATAGCCAGATCTTATCTCAATTGCTTTAAAAAAATCTTCCCAATAAGTTGGTTTTTCCTTTAAAAAAAAAAAAGGTCACAGAGTCTGACATAAAAGATATTTTACACGAAAAGGGATAAAGGAAAATTTCATAAGATTTCCTTTTTACCTTTATAAATACCTTTGGTATACTGTACATTTTATCTACTGATAATTCCTGCCTAAGACCATCAGTACCTTCAACTCCAGCTAAAGTACAGGTGAAAGAAAATCACTTCTATCTAATACATGAGTAAGGCAACATGTATTCCAGATACCCGAGTTGAATGCTAAAGCTGAAAGTAAGGACACAAGGAAAATTACGTCAAACTGTGCTTGTCATCAACAATTATTTTAATCCTTTAAAATCTTTTCAGTTATTTTCAGGTATTTTTATATTTTACATTTCACCTTGTGTTTCTCCCTTTATTTTATTTTTCCTAAGCTGCCTGTCTCTCCAAGTTACCTTTTTCTCTTCTCATTTCTTTCTGTCATGGTTTGTTTCCCCATTTCCTCTTTTGTCATCTCTCATTTCTCTCTCTCACCATTAGTCTGGTAGCTTAAAAAACACACAACGGATGATTCTAGATTCCTGAATCTTACCCCTAACTCCAATATTACATTAAAAGCCTATAGGCATGCTTATGTGTTAATGGTCAATAATTTGGTTAGAGACTTTGAGAAACAACCTCTCTCAATTAATGGGCTTTATATACCCACTTATTGTGTTAGTTGCTCAGTTGTGTCCCCATCGACTATAGCCCGCCACACTCCTTTGACCATGGAATTCTTCAGGCAAGAATACTACAATGGGAAGCCATTCCCTTCTTCAGGGAATCTTCCCTACACAGGGATCAAACCTGGGTCTCCTGCTTTACAGGCAGATTCTTTACCATCTGAGCCACCAGGGAAGCTCTTATAATGCATCTACAAGTAAAGGAATACCAAGGATTGCAACAAAACACCAGAAGCTAAGAGAGACACTGATCAGACTCTCCCTCACATCCCTCAGGAGGAAACAAACCCTGTCAAAGTCTTAATCTCAAACTGCTAAAACTAGACCACTGGATCTCTAGGTTTTAGAGAGAAGGTACAGTCTCTCTCCAGCACTGAAACTATTTATGTTCTTTAAGTCACCAAAGATGTGACACTTTCTAAGGACATTCTTCTAAAATTCACATGGATTTCATCTTCCTATTAATAAAAGAGGAATCATGATATGTTAAGGATAGAACCATGAACTTGGAGTCATGCAGATCTAAGTTCTACCAGATACTGGTTAACTGAGGCAAGGAATTCTTTGAATGCCATTTTCTTTCTTTTCTTTTGTTTGTAAAATGGATGTCAAGTTACCTATTTTATTAGATTGTTATGACTATTTTTGAGTGCCTACTATACAGAAGCACTTGATTTAAGTCCTGGTATAAGATGGTGATCAAAACAGATCTGGAGTTCAGGAGGAGGAGACAGAAAAATACATTTACAAACAATACATACACAGTTAAAACTTATATTAAGTGCTGACAAAGGTCCATCTAGTCAAAGCTATGATTTTTCCAGTAGCCATGTATGGATGTAAGGGTTGGGCCATAAAGAAGGCTGAGCAACAAAGAACTGATGCTTCTGCCCTGTGGTGCTGGAGAAGATTCTTGAGACCCTTTGGACTGCAAAAAAAATATTCAAACCAGTCAATCCTAAAGGAAATCAACCCTGAATATTCATTGAAAAGATTCATGCTGAAGCTGAAGCTCCAATACTTTGGCCACCTGAGGTGAAGAACCGACTCATTGGAAAACACCCTGATGCTCAGAAATATTGAGGGCAAGAGGAGAAGGCAACAGAGCACAAGACGGTTGAATGGCAAGTGATTCAATGGCCATGAGTTTGAGCAAATTCTGGGAGATGGTGGAGGACAAGGAAGCCTGTTGTGCTGCAGTCCATGGTGTTGCAAAGAGTTGGACAGGACTTAGAGACTGAACAACATAAAGGAAAGGAGAGGGTGCAACTGTAGAGATTAAGGGGGGCTTGGAGAGATTAAGGCAGCTTCAGTGGTGGAAAGCTGACATCTTTCAGAGAAAGTGACATTTAACCTAAGAAATACCATGTAAGAAGAAGAAAAAAATACATGAGAAGGTATCATAAATAAAGTTCCCCATATTCTGTCTTAACTAGAGGATGTATTTGATTAAGGCAGTTAGAGTCGTTACTGGCTATTCTGGGCTGAGTACTAGGATCTGTTTTCTGGGGAGATAATAGCATTTGTTACCCTGGCATTTGCCCTGGAGGAGGGCACAGCAACCCACTCCAGTATTCTTGTCTGGAGGATTCCATGGACAGAGGAGTCCAGAAGGCTGCAGTCTACAGGGTCGCAAAGAGTCGGACACGACTGAAATGACTTAGCATGCACGCACCCTGGCAACCAAAGTCCTCCATGGCATTTCTTTCTCCCTTTCTCTTGCTTCAGAGTATAGGTCTGTTGTGGTCCAGCTCCATAAAGCAGACTCACCATGGATCAATAGCAGATACTGATTGGCTTTCTCTGTAGTGAGGGGTTAATTCATTGGTCTCTCTGTGGCCAGGATCTTTTTATAATGTCCCAGTTTTCCTCTTTCCCTCCAGGAATGTAATACCAGATGTAAGTTAAATCACTATCTATTTTATGTTACTACCCCCAAGATATTTAATCCCTTAACTTGAGTCATGCTGTTTTCTCTTTGACTCTTCCTTCCCTGCTATGATTATCATAATTATACCAAGCCATCTAGTTCCATTCATGAAGCATTTCTGAGTTTGCACAGGATCTGCTTCCTCCTCTGAATCACTAAAACACGGAATTCATCTATTTTTCAGTTGGCCTTAACTTACTATTGTATTTGTCTTATCTCTCCCACTGGATTATTAATAACTTTGAGCATAAGGCCTTTAGTTATATTATAGCTTGAACATTCTGAGCAGTGTGGCTCAGAATATGGGTGGAATTGAATTGCCACATGGCTTGTGCCTATACAGACCTTCTAAGAAAGTGGCAAAGGTAAGGGAGACTTATCAGACATAATGAGTAAACACAAGTACTAGGTATTTCCACATCACAGATGGATATAAAACATTCAGACAAGCTATAAGAAAGGCAGATACAACAATTCCCTCTCTTTCATTCTCCCATTCAGCAAGCACCATTCATTCATTGCTGATTTCAGCAAGCGCAAAACATACATGTGTGGGAAAACCACTATCCGTGGCTGTCTTCAAATACACAGTGGTGATGAATATAACCAAAGGGAAAGGCTGGGATAAATACTGTAAAAAAAAAACAAAAACAAAAAACAAAAAAAAAGGCCAACTTTCTACTACAAAGGATAATTAATATATTTTTTCAAATATGCTTTTCTGGGCGCAAATGTCTTTGTCTGGAAACTGGGGGATATCATTTCCTACCTTGATCTTATTTCCAAGGACTGAAGATGAGTTTGTTATGCCCTCCTCGGTGCATGGTACAGTTAAGAATAGAAGCATTTTTATTATCTTGCTATAATACAGAGAAGCTTCTATCAAACTATTCCTGCCATGCTACTACAGTTATTTGGAGAGGAACATTTCTCACCCACAGGGATGCAACTACAGGGTTGCATCAAATTGAAGGTGAACCCTGCGATGTGGCTATGGCACTTCAAATAACATAAGCCATCAGAAGGAAAAAAAAAAAACAACAACAGCTTAAAGACAGGAAATAAGGATACCAATCCAGCATCTATAATTACATTTACTGGTCATCTGAAATATGGTGATATTTCATTCCCTGAAACACTATCACGTGTCACATCAATTTCTGAAGAAATTCTCCTCTAGATCATTTTATCTGCCCATTCGCTTATGGATTTTTACCACCAGGCTATGTCAAATATGAGCACTTAATTCAGAGCAAACACTCTGTGCGTGAATGCTTCTAAAGGCTTCTAAACCATATTAAATTTTCATTCATAGAGGTACACAGAGACACATATTAAATAAACCCTCTACAAGAGTAACCTGGCTAGAAACGCAGCAAGAGATTTCCAAAGGGCCGAATTTATTACAAATTAATCAAATAGGTAAGATGGATCATAATGGATATTCCGGCCAATGTACACCGAGAGGGGGAAAAAAAAAATAAGGCACCAGCAGCAAGTCAAGAGCCAAATGCTTCTATTTTGATTTATTTAGCATTTCTGAGATGTTTCTTCTGTGGGGAACAATATGCAAGGCATTGGAAATTCAGAAGGCACATCTTTTGTGTACCATAAAAATGTGCAGCTAACCTACAATACCCTTATAGAAATACAATTCAATAAGAAACTCAGTTGGGAAGATGTCTCAATAGAACAACATGAAAAAAAAATGGTCAATACAAGAATGATTTACTTCACTTTTACAAGGGATGTTTGACGCCACGAATAGAAATGCCTTTGGAACTTAGAAAACTCAGATAAACAGAGAGCCACATTAATTCTTATACATTTCTAATGTGATTTTTTTTTTTTTTTTTAGCAGATCATCTCTCCAAATCGTTACTTCTATCAGGCCTGTGGCTGAAGCAGAGTTCCAGCACTCAGCCCTCAGGGCCAAGATAAGTCTTCACCACTGTCATACTCACACACACATATTCAGCCCTATCATGCTGAATGGGAATGCAGGACTTTGTAGGAGCAGGGCTGATTTCTGCAGAATATCCTGAAATACTTATCAAGCTGTTAAAGGAGACATCACGCTTTTGTCTGTATCGCCCTTGACACATCCTCAAGGAAAGTATCTAGAAATTCTTTGTCTTCTGAAGAACCCTCGGACCTCTCAGGTCTAATGCAGGTTAAGTGCCCCACAGATTTCCCTAGAATAGAAAAGCACCTGGAAGACTCTTGTCGGACTTATCTGAATGCAAGTGCTAATTCCTAAGATCCTGATATTCAAAGAGAGTCGCAAAAGAAGAGGCTTCCGCTCTAGATCATTTTATCTGCCCATTCGCTTATGGATTTTTACCACCAGGCTATGTCAAATATGAGCACTTAATTCAGAGCAAACACTCTGTGCGTGAATGCTTCTAAAGGCTTCTAAACCATATTAAATTTTCATTCATAGAGGTACACAGAGACACATATTAAATAAACCCTCTACAAGAGTAACCTGGCTAGAAACGCAGCAAGAGATTTCCAAAGGGCCGAATTTATTACAAATTAATCAAATAGGTAAGATGGATCATAATGGATATTCCGGCCAATGTACACCGAGAGGGGGAAAAAAAAAATAAGGCACCAGCAGCAAGTCAAGAGCCAAATGCTTCTATTTTGATTTATTTAGCATTTCTGAGATGTTTCTTCTGTGGGGAACAATATGCAAGGCATTGGAAATTCAGAAGGCACATCTTTTGTGTACCATAAAAATGTGCAGCTAACCTACAATACCCTTATAGAAATACAATTCAATAAGAAACTCAGTTGGGAAGATGTCTCAATAGAACAACATGAAAAAAAAATGGTCAATACAAGAATGATTTACTTCACTTTTACAAGGGATGTTTGACGCCACGAATAGAAATGCCTTTGGAACTTAGAAAACTCAGATAAACAGAGAGCCACATTAATTCTTATACATTTCTAATGTGATTTTTTTTTTTTTTTTTTAGCAGATCATCTCTCCAAATCGTTACTTCTATCAGGCCTGTGGCTGAAGCAGAGTTCCAGCACTCAGCCCTCAGGGCCAAGATAAGTCTTCACCCCTGTCATACTCACACACATATTCAGCCCTATCATGCTGAATGGGAATGCAGGACTTTGTAGGAGCAGGGCTGATTTCTGCAGAATATCCTGAAATACTTATCAAGCTGTTAAAGGAGACATCACGCTTTTGTCTGTATCGCCCTTGACACATCCTCAAGGAAAGTATCTAGAAATTCTTTGTCTTCTGAAGAACCCTCGGACCTCTCAGGTCTAATGCAGGTTAAGTGCCCCACAGATTTCCCTAGAATAGAAAAGCACCTGGAAGACTCTTGTCGGACTTATCTGAATGCAAGTGCTAATTCCTAAGATCCTGATATTCAAAGAGAGTCGCAGCAAAAAGAAGAGGCTTCCGACAGATTTGGTCCTGCATAGGAAAAAGCTGGAATCCCACCCTAAAACCGTACCAGCTACAATAACCTCTAAAAATCCAACAAGGGTAACATGTATAAAGGTAAATTACCACATTATCATCCAATTATCATTGCTTGTTTTGTCAAGGGTAAATGAGTAGCTGCACCCAGCGTTGGCTTATTGATTCCCGCGAACCGTGGGGTCGGCCCCCTCCCCCAGCAGGGCCCCCAGGCCGCCTCCCATTCAAGAACTGCAGGGCAGCTGCCCATCCTGGGGCACATCACAGGATTTGTATAACTCTCCTTGCCCATTCTGGAGGCATTAAGGGAAAACGGATAAATTTTTAGAGATCACTAGGCACTGCATAAGAAATAATTGTGCTGCTTTTATTGCTGAAAATACAGAAAAAAATGACTGTTGTCATAATTGAAACTTGATCCAATTCACAAATTCGAAAGGGCACTTAGCACTTTCTCATCTTTCCTGCCCATTTTGGTCTCAACAACATCACCGCACAGAACTTTACACAAATCTCCTAAGGATAAACCTTTCTAGTTCAACATTTTTTTTCTCCCCACAGATAAATCACAGTAAATGTGGAATTCTTCTTATTTCATCACAGATTTATAAATACAAAACAAACCTCCCTTGGCAGATTAAACAAAACCTCCAAACTCAGACAGCAAAGAGGCACACACAACATCTGAGATTAATGGACCACATTTCATCTCAAAGTGCTTTCTTGGCATAAACAATACATAAGGGTCACCTTACCCACCACTGAAATGCAGCCCCTTCTGAGGCACAGAAACTACATAACCAGGAGAAACACTCATTCATTCTCGAGGGCAAGGGTAGGTGACTTTCTCTCTCTCTCTCTTTTTACCATAGAGGTAGCTGTGAGCTTCAACCCTGATCCAGTCTCCTCCAGTTCTGCAAGCTGAAGATGGAGGAAAGCAACTATACCAGAAACCCTCTGGGTTCAGTATTTTATACATCAGCTAATTCAATCAGAATGCGGGAGAAGATGCCAGAAGGAGAAACAGGCTGCTGGTGAGTTCTCAGATCCCACTGGTGCTCCACCATTGCTCTGCTCCCCATGAGTCTTGATGTGATCAGGGGAGGGTAGGAACCCTGAGCTGGAGGTGAGGGTGACCCCTAACTCCTAAAGGAGTATCTCAAGGAAAAGCTGGAATCCCACCCTAAAACCGTACCAGCTACAATAACCTCTAAAAATCCAACAAGGGTAACATGTATAAAGGTAAATTACCACATTATCATCCAATTATCGTTGCTTGTTTTGTTAAGGGTAAATGAGTGGCTGCACCAGGCGTAGGCTGATTGGTTCCCCCGAACCGTGGGGTCGGCCCTCCCAGCAGGGCCCCCAGGCCGCCTCCCATTCAAGAACTGCAGGGCAGCTGCCCATCCTGGGGCACATCACAGGATTTGTATAACTCTCCTTGCCCATTCTGGAGGCATTAAGGGAAAACGGATAAATTTTTAGAGATCACTAGGCACTGCATAAGAAATAATTGTGCTGCTTTTATTGCTGAAAATACAGAAAAAAATGACTGTTGTCATAATTGAAACTTGATCCAATTCACAAATTCGAAAGGGCACTTAGCACTTTCTCATCTTTCCTGCCCATTTTGGTCTCAACAACATCACCGCACAGAACTTTACACAAATCTCCTAAGGATAAACCTTTCTAGTTCAACATTTTTTTTCTCCCCACAGATAAATCACAGTAAATGTGGAATTCTTCTTATTTCATCACAGATTTATAAATACAAAACAAACCTCCCTTGGCAGATTAAACAAAACCTCCAAACTCAGACAGCAAAGAGGCACACACAACATCTGAGATTAATGGACCACATTTCATCTCAAAGTGCTTTCTTGGCATAAACAATACATAAGGGTCACCTTACCCACCACTGAAATGCAGCCCCTTCTGAGGCACAGAAACTACATAACCAGGAGAAACACTCATTCATTCTCGAGGGCAAGGGTAGGTGACTTTCTCTCTCTCTCTCTTTTTACCATAGAGGTAGCTGTGAGCTTCAACCCTGATCCAGTCTCCTCCAGTTCTGCAAGCTGAAGATGGAGGAAAGCAACTATACCAGAAACCCTCTGGGTTCAGTATTTTATACATCAGCTAATTCAATCAGAATGCGGGAGAAGATGCCAGAAGGAGAAACAGGCTGCTGGTGAGTTCTCAGATCCCACTGGTGCTCCACCATTGCTCTGCTCCCCATGAGTCTTGATGTGATCAGGGGAGGGTAGGAACCCTGAGCTGGAGGTGAGGGTGACCCCTAACTCCTAAAGGAGTATCTCAAGAGGGCACCTGTTAAGCTCTGTGGAGCCACTTTGGGTCACTGCAAGGGAGCAGGGGGTGGGGTGCACTGGCATTATTTGGATCAAATACAACTGTGGGTGTTAGTTATTTTAAAATGAATAGTTTGCTAAAAGGAGTGACTTTCAGAACACAGATATATATTACAGATGCGAGGAAGATAAGGTGGGGAAGCGTCTCAATTCAAGCTACCACTTTTCAGGTCCTTATGTTTCAAGTACCATACATCTCACTTAATCCCCCACCAGCCTTACAATTTCCATATGAGCTTGCAGAGGTTGGGAGAGTTGAGTAGTCCCATATTGCATACCCAGTGAGTGGTAAAGCCTGAATGAAGGCCCAGATGGGTCTGCCTTCAAATCTCACACCAGCTCCACTCTGCTGTTCCGCACCATGGGCACTGCCTGGGCAAGTTGGCAGCACCTGGGATTTTTACTTGCTGGATCTCTGGCAGGTAGACAGCCGAGGCTTAGCTGTCCTAAGTACATGGGCCTGGCAGAGACCCAGGAAAGAGACAAGGGAAGCTGGGCAACAGGAGAAGAGAAGAAAGAGAACCAACAAAGCTTCAAGAGGGCCTGAGAGACCGGAGATGGCAGCCTGGGAGACTGAGGCTGAGACGTCTGATGCGAAGGATCAAAAGGGAAACTGGCACAAAAGGAGAGAGAAATCAAAGCATGCCAGCTCCGTGGCCACGAGGCTGGGCAGAGACTTGATGTGAGCCGAGAGAAACAGGCAGGCATCAGCTAGAGAGATACAAAAGGTGGCGAGGAGAAGAAGGAGAATGTATTCCAGGTGGAGGACATTTCATTTTTAGCGAAGGCATGGTGACACCCAAAACTCCTTGACATCTGCATGCACCTGTGGGTGTGAGTAGAAAGGAGAAAGCGGTGGGCTGCTGAGTGGTGCGCGGCTGTGACAGGGTCCACGGAGCCTTCTGCTTGTCATTCTGGACTTCAGCTTGCTTGATCTCAAAGGAGAGAAACGGAGAGGGCTCTGCAGGTGAGGCTCCAGGGTTATCTCCAGGCACACTTAATAAGCACCCCAGTTCTAATATCCAATTCAATTATTCACCCTGAAATTGAAAATCCTCCTTACCCTTGCCATTCGACCGGATGAACTGAATTCCATTCCCCCATGATTTACCTTCCCTCTGGCTGTTTACCTCCAGGGCCTCTGCATCAATTTATGAGCCACCCAGTGGGAAATGTCCGCTCACCACCAGCCTCCTTGGTTGACTGAGCCGCCTGCATCCTCTTACCATGTGTATACTGACTAGAGCGGGCACTTAATTGGGACTTGATATATCATTTCATGAAAGCAGTCTTCAACCATTTCATTTATGACTCCCCAAGTGAGTGAGAGCGTCTTTTGCCATCAGTCAGGAATTGTTTCCGTTGGCTTCCCTTTACAGGCTCTGGCACATGGTGGATGTTCAGCCACTGCCTGGGGCAGGCAGGGGGCACCGATATATTGCCGTGGGGATCAGTGTGCTGGGGCGAGCCCAGACTTGGGAATCAGATACCTTCCATAGCCTGACACATTTGCTCAGCATCTACCATATTCCAAGTGCTGTGTTATGTGCTGGGAATGAAAAGATCAATGAAAAATTAAACAAGCTTGCTGGATCTCTGGCAGGCAATTAGCTGTCCTAAGTACATGGGCCTGGCAGAGACCCAGGAAAGAGACAAGGGAAGCTGGGCAACAGGAGAAGAGAAGAAAGAGAACCAACAAAGCTTCAAGAGGGCCTGAGAGACCGGAGATGGCAGACTGGGAGACTGAGGCTGAGACGTCTGATGCGAAGGATCAAAAGGGAAACTGGCACAAAAGGAGAGAGAAATCAAAGCATGCCAGCTCCGTGGCCACGAGGCTGGGCAGAGACTTGATGTGAGCCGAGAGAAACAGGCAGGCATCAGCTAGAGAGATACAAAAGGTGGCGAGGAGAAGAAGGAGAATGTATTCCAGGTGGAGGACATTTCATTTTTAGCGAAGGCATGGTGACACCCAAAACTCCTTGACATCTGCATGCACCTGTGGGTGTGAGTAGAAAGGAGAAAGCGGTGGGCTGCTGAGTGGTGCGCGGCTGTGACAGGGTCCACGGAGCCTTCTGCTTGTCATTCTGGACTTCAGCTTGCTTGATCTCAAAGGAGAGAAACGGAGAGGGCTCTGCAGGTGAGGCTCCAGGGTTATCTCCAGGCACACTTAATAAGCACCCCAGTTCTAATATCCAATTCAATTATTCACCCTGAAATTGAAAATCCTCCTTACCCTTGCCATTCGACCGGATGAACTGAATTCCATTCCCCCATGATTTACCTTCCCTCTGGCTGTTTACCTCCAGGGCCTCTGCATCAATTTATGAGCCACCCAGTGGGAAATGTCCGCTCACCACCAGCCTCCTTGGTTGACTGAGCCGCCTGCATCCTCTTACCATGTGTATACTGACTAGAGCGGGCACTTAATTGGGACTTGATATATCATTTCATGAAAGCAGTCTTCAACCATTTCATTTATGACTCCCCAAGTGAGTGAGAGCGTCTTTTGCCATCAGTCAGGAATTGTTTCCGTTGGCTTCCCTTTACAGGCTCTGGCACATGGTGGATGTTCAGCCACTGCCTGGGGCAGGCAGGGGGCACCGATATATTGCCGTGGGGATCAGTGTGCTGGGGCGAGCCCAGACTTGGGAATCAGATACCTTCCATAGCCTGACACATTTGCTCAGCATCTACCATATTCCAAGTGCTGTGTTATGTGCTGGGAATGAAAAGATCAATGAAAAATTAGCAGGTTCTCTGTGTCACAGGTACTCACAGAAGACCCAAGAGGTGGGAGCTGTTTGGAAAAATATATGAAATGATGGTGGTGATTCAATGTGGAAATGTGGTGAGAGACTTGAGCCCTCAGTGCCCCGTAACAAAAGCACAAAGAAGGGGTGATGAGCTAAGAAAGCAGGATTCAGAGGCTGTTGGGGAAGTTTTCTAGCTGAAATAATGTCTGAACTGAACCCACGGAGAAGCTTTACAGATAAGGAAGCAGGGGGAGGGAGAAGGGCAATCCGGAGAGAAACAATAGCATAAGCAAGGGTCCTGAGGCACGAACCAGCCAGATATTGATGGGAAGCCCCACCTACAGCTCCCTGGGCAGGCAGCTCCCTCCAGTTCTGAGTTTCCATAGCTTCAGGATGCTATAATGGCCTAACAGCATAATTCACATGAAGGACACATTGCAAACTGTCAAGTGCCAGGCAAATGTAACATGTTTCTGAACTATCATTTCAGCAGTCTTTTGGTGAACTGAACATAGACTAGAGGGAATTTCCACGAATTGAACTGAGCCTGTTTGCTAGAGGTTGTTGACCTCTGCTTTAGGACGAGCAGAGAAGAACCCATCGGAAATCCACTTAAGCAAAATATAATTTCCTGACTTATAAATTGGCCAATATCATAAACATTAACATGTTTGTGTTTACTCTCCCCAAACCACTGGGGATTGTCTCCCACATCGCATGCAGATTCTTTACCATCTGGGCGACCAGGGAAGCCCTTTCAGCAAGCACAGGAAGTCAATAAGGAATACCTAATCCAAGAAGACACAGTGTCTCCTCAGCAAAGGTGTCAGAAGTGTTTACTATTTATTAACTAGTTCTTTTCTATTCAACATAGTCTACCCTGGTAGATGGTAAACTAAATAATTCCATGCTGGGAGACTGAGACCTGGATACAGAATGCAGATGGGGTAAGTTGAGAAAATGAAGAACACCCCCCCCCACCCCGCCCCCATTTAATTATATCCCCTTTATTGAGGAAAGACCAACAAAAGGATCTCATAGTGCGGGGTGTTATGGTGCCTTCCATAGCCTGACACATTTGCTCAGCATCTACCATATTCCAAGTGCTGTGTTATGTGCTGGGAATGAAAAGATCAATGAAAAATTAGCAGGTTCTCTGTGTCACAGGTACTCACAGAAGACCCAAGAGGTGGGAGCTGTTTGGAAAAATATATGAAATGATGGTGGTGATTCAATGTGGAAATGTGGTGAGAGACTTGAGCCCTCAGTGCCCCGTAACAAAAGCACAAAGAAGGGGTGATGAGCTAAGAAAGCAGGATTCAGAGGCTGTTGGGGAAGTTTTCTAGCTGAAATAATGTCTGAACTGAACCCACGGAGAAGCTTTACAGATAAGGAAGCAGGGGGAGGGAGAAGGGCAATCCGGAGAGAAACAATAGCATAAGCAAGGGTCCTGAGGCACGAACCAGCCAGATATTGATGGGAAGCCCCACCTACAGCTCCCTGGGCAGGCAGCTCCCTCCAGTTCTGAGTTTCCATAGCTTCAGGATGCTATAATGGCCTAACAGCATAATTCACATGAAGGACACATTGCAAACTGTCAAGTGCCAGGCAAATGTAACATGTTTCTGAACTATCATTTCAGCAGTCTTTTGGTGAACTGAACATAGACTAGAGGGAATTTCCACGAATTGAACTGAGCCTGTTTGCTAGAGGTTGTTGACCTCTGCTTTAGGACGAGCAGAGAAGAACCCATCGGAAATCCACTTAAGCAAAATATAATTTCCTGACTTATAAATTGGCCAATATCATAAACATTAACATGTTTGTGTTTACTCTCCCCAAACCACTGGGGATTGTCTCCCACATCGCATGCAGATTCTTTACCATCTGGGCGACCAGGGAACCCTTTCAGCAAGCACAGGAAGTCAATAAGGAATACCTAATCCAAGAAGACACAGTGTCTCCTCAGCAAAGGTGTCAGAAGTGTTTACTATTTATTAACTAGTTCTTTTCTATTCAACATAGTCTACCCTGGTAGATGGTAAACTAAATAATTCCATGCTGGGAGACTGAGACCTGGATACAGAATGCAGATGGGGTAAGTTGAGAAAATGAAGAACACCCCCCCCACCCCGCCCCCATTTACTTATATCCTCTTTATGGAGGAAAGACCACAAAAGCTAGACAGGGACGGGGGCACTTAATAAGATTCTATAGTGATTCTTCATAGGCATTCTCAGTTTAATGATCATCATCATCACAACCACCATCACAATATTTAACTAATATCATTAAGGGTTCACTATATACCATGAGAGATTCTAAGGGTTTTGCATGTATACCTATTTAATAGGCACGACAGCTCTATGAGGTGTTTATTATCATTAGCCCCACGTTAAATATAAGGAAATTGAAGCTCACAGAGGTTCTGTAACTTGCCCAAGGATATGCAGCTAGTTTAAATGGTACAGCTGGGGTCTGAATCGAGGTAATCTGGAACATCAGTCTCTATACTTCGTCATAGTTGCCTCCCCCTGGGGGAAAGAACCCAGAGGCTACAGTCTTGTTCCAGTGCATAGGGTCACTGGGAAAACAGGAAAGATATGGGATAATCTGCATTCAGTAAGTCGTGGGAGAATAAAAGCTAATCAAGTAACGGATGCATCTATCCTTGTAAAACTTTTAAAATCAATTCTTTGAACTCCTTTGAAAAGAAAGAGGAAATGACAAAGATATTTTAATTCTCACACTATCAAGCTCACTGTATTATTTTAAGCATAGTACCAGAGGAAAGTTAAATACACAGGCTCTGGAGATGAAAGACTTGTGTCACATCACTACGCTGCTGCTAACTCTCACGATGAACAGTGTACTCTTGAATAATGGCCCTTGACCTCAGTATGCTCATCTGTAAAATGGACTTCATAAATACCTACTTAGCAGACCCAGCAGAGGTGCTATGTGGAATCCCACATGCATTTGTGGGTATTTTATCATGCTTCATAAATAATGTTTAAGTTACTACTATTATTCAGCTTTCTTTGTATTTAGCACATAGCTATGCATCTATGTCAGTAACTAAGCAAGACCATTCTCTTTTTTTTTTGCATTTAAAAAAATTATTTAATTTTATTATTTTAAAAATTTTTTACAGAGTTTTGTTGTTCACATACATGTATGTTTCCAGATTAGAGTAAGACCATTCTTAATGTGCTATACTGTGTTGAGGGGCATATAAATAACATACAAAGCTGTTCAAAAACAGAGAGAGAAAAAGGGATAGTAAAAGTATTAAGAAGGGCAGGAGGCAGTCCATGGAGGGTAATATATCCTGGGAAAGTTTCTAGAAGATGGGCTTATAAACAAAGGTGTACAGTGAGCTGAATGATTAAGGACAAAAGAACAAAATAAAAAGTATGGCAGTATATTCCTTGTGTTGGCAGAACAGTGTAATGCAGTGATTAGCCAATTCTTTCTGTAAATAGCCACAAAGTAATCATCGAAGGTTTTGTGATTTATACTACCTGTTCAACCACTCCACTATTGTGGCATAAAAGCAGCATGTACAACTCCAATGAACGGGCGTGGCTGCATTCCAATAAATCATATCTGCAAAGACAAGGAGCAGGGTGCATTTGGCTGGGGAGGCCTGCAGGTTACTGACCCCGATCTAATTGAAGGCTTATTAATAACTGCTATCAATAAGAGCTTTAGCTTTTTTTAAGGTCTGGGAATGACTTCAGAGACATACATGCATATATATTTGTGTTTGTATAAATATGAGCCCATTGAAAATAATCCTTATAATGATGCCACTTGAAAATTGCATCCTCTTTAGGGGCAGAACCAAAAGCATGAGGTACCAGAGGAAAGTTAAATACACAGGCTCTGGAGATGAAAGACTTGTGTCACATCACTACGCTGCTGCTAACTCTCACGATGAACAGTGTACTCTTGAATAATGGCCCTTGACCTCAGTATGCTCATCTGTAAAATGGACTTCATAAATACCTACTTAGCAGACCCAGCAGAGGTGCTATGTGGAATCCCACATGCATTTGTGGGTATTTTATCATGCTTCATAAATAATGTTTAAGTTACTACTATTATTCAGCTTTCTTTGTATTTAGCACATAGCTATGCATCTATGTCAGTAACTAAGCAAGACCATTCTCTTTTTTTTTTGCATTTAAAAAAATTATTTAATTTTATTATTTTAAAAATTTTTTACAGAGTTTTGTTGTTCACATACATGTATGTTTCCAGATTAGAGTAAGACCATTCTTAATGTGCTATACTGTGTTGAGGGGCATATAAATAACATACAAAGCTGTTCAAAAACAGAGAGAGAAAAAGGGATAGTAAAAGTATTAAGAAGGGCAGGAGGCAGTCCATGGAGGGTAATATATCCTGGGAAAGTTTCTAGAAGATGGGCTTATAAACAAAGGTGTACAGTGAGCTGAATGATTAAGGACAAAAGAACAAAATAAAAAGTATGGCAGTATATTCCTTGTGTTGGCAGAACAGTGTAATGCAGTGATTAGCCAATTCTTTCTGTAAATAGCCACAAAGTAATCATCGAAGGTTTTGTGATTTATACTACCTGTTCAACCACTCCACTATTGTGGCATAAAAGCAGCATGTACAACTCCAATGAACGGGCGTGGCTGCATTCCAATAAATCATATCTGCAAAGACAAGGAGCAGGGTGCATTTGGCTGGGGAGGCCTGCAGGTTACTGACCCCGATCTAATTGAAGGCTTATTAATAACTGCTATCAATAAGAGCTTTAGCTTTTTTTAAGGTCTGGGAATGACTTCAGAGACATACATGCATATATATTTGTGTTTGTATAAATATGAGCCCATTGAAAATAATCCTTATAATGATGCCACTTTGATTAATTTTCATTGCATCTATTTTCCCAACTGAAAGGGAATGGGATGAAGCTGCAGCCAGAATACTGAGGATGGCATGTAAGCCCTGGGTGCAACCTGGGGGCATGTGATGGGCGTGACAGTCACCATCTTGTTCTGTGTGCCTGTGCACATGTGCAGAAACATGCATGTGATAGCGGGAAAAAAATTACAACAATAACTGATCTGCTGGAACCAAAACTAAACGCAAAATAAAGGGCTCTGGGTCTTTGTCACTGATTTGCTGCATAATCTTGGGCACGTTATGATCTCTAAACCTCCATTTCTTCTGTATAAAATGGAACAGAACTGAATAGGAAGTCCCTTTTAGTCCTAAACATCCCTAGTTCTAAAATACTGTGCAAAAGGATATGTAACTATGGGGCACTTAAATATATTCTACAGTATTTCTTACAGATGATTTAGGAAGCTGAATTGAGTCAACTGTAACTGTCATGATTTTAATTGGATTAAAAATGACTTTAATGGATAATTTATCCAGTACTTTATAAGAATCATATAATTAAATAATCACAGCAATGGTCACAGGTATATCAGTTAAATCTGATAGGTTCTCATGATAGAGTTACAGGTTTTCAGTACAAGGTACAATGAGTTTTTTGTCACCATTTGACAGAGTTCTATTTCATGACAGAATTTCTTTATTTCATGTTACATTTTCAAAGTTGATTTGTGAAATTTTGTGAACTTTCTTGACAAGATTAGGTAAGATCAATTATTTTCAGCTCCTCGGGAGATTTTGTTTCCTAATCGATTTACTCACGCTTTTTAAGGGGAGAATATGCACTGAGAGACATGACATAACCAATCTGGGCATCAAAGTATTTCTCGGTGAGGTAAAAGCAGCATGTACAACTCCAATGAACGGGCGTGGCTGCATTCCAATAAATCATATCTGCAAAGACAAGGAGCAGGGTGCATTTGGCTGGGGAGGCCTGCAGGTTACTGACCCCGATCTAATTGAAGGCTTATTAATAACTGCTATCAATAAGAGCTTTAGCTTTTTTTAAGGTCTGGGAATGACTTCAGAGACATACATGCATATATATTTGTGTTTGTATAAATATGAGCCCATTGAAAATAATCCTTATAATGATGCCACTTTGATTAATTTTCATTGCATCTATTTTCCCAACTGAAAGGGAATGGGATGAAGCTGCAGCCAGAATACTGAGGATGGCATGTAAGCCCTGGGTGCAACCTGGGGGCATGTGATGGGCGTGACAGTCACCATCTTGTTCTGTGTGCCTGTGCACATGTGCAGAAACATGCATGTGATAGCGGGAAAAAAATTACAACAATAACTGATCTGCTGGAACCAAAACTAAACGCAAAATAAAGGGCTCTGGGTCTTTGTCACTGATTTGCTGCATAATCTTGGGCACGTTATGATCTCTAAACCTCCATTTCTTCTGTATAAAATGGAACAGAACTGAATAGGAAGTCCCTTTTAGTCCTAAACATCCCTAGTTCTAAAATACTGTGCAAAAGGATATGTAACTATGGGGCACTTAAATATATTCTACAGTATTTCTTACAGATGATTTAGGAAGCTGAATTGAGTCAACTGTAACTGTCATGATTTTAATTGGATTAAAAATGACTTTAATGGATAATTTATCCAGTACTTTATAAGAATCATATAATTAAATAATCACAGCAATGGTCACAGGTATATCAGTTAAATCTGATAGGTTCTCATGATAGAGTTACAGGTTTTCAGTACAAGGTACAATGAGTTTTTTGTCACCATTTGACAGAGTTCTATTTCATGACAGAATTTCTTTATTTCATGTTACATTTTCAAAGTTGATTTGTGAAATTTTGTGAACTTTCTTGACAAGATTAGGTAAGATCAATTATTTTCAGCTCCTCGGGAGATTTTGTTTCCTAATCGATTTACTCACGCTTTTAAGGGGAGAATATGCACTGAGAGACATGACATAACCAATCTGGGCATCAAAGTATTTCTCGGTGAGGTTCACATTTCCAAATCAATCTAACTGTGAAGCAGGGATGACTGGCCTGACCCTTATTTATGACTCAGATGACCTCACTCAGCAGAGAGTCTGGAGACTTGAAGAGTGCACTGTTGATCTACTGGGGAGGGACCAGAGGTTGACTCTGCAGACCGAGAGGTGAGGGACAAGGAGCTCTGTCCACACGCAGCTCCGTTGACAAGGCACTCTTCCTTCTACTGGAGGTTACCTATGCCTACCTTCCCACTGACCTGAAGCCCCTTGTTAATTCAATTCTGTGCATCTCCTAGTAGAAGCAGACAATAATGCAGACACGGACGAAACTGGGTTGCAGTTGTGTGCATGAGTCACCGGCCAACAGGGATTATGCTGAGACTACCAAACTCATTTCACTCGTGACCTGATCATATCTGGCCCCCTGTGGATATGAATTTATTAGAATGAAGAATTCTTAAACAATTACTCTTGCCTGGGACACATGCTTTTCAGCAAGCCTGGACAAGTTGGACTTCATCTCCAACAGTTTCCAAGCACCGAGGCCTCCCCAACCCTTCTTTCTCCTCTCCTCCCTCATGGAGGAAAAAAAAAAGCACATTCTCTGTGGCTGGTAGTAAGAATGTGTGACTTTTCATAATGAGTCCAATAAAAATCAAGAATGTGAGCGTTTTCTTTGTCAGTCAACTTGGCCCCAAATGCTAGGAGACAAGAAGGAAAGAACCGCTTGCCTAGTCAGCTCAATCTGCACTCAAGTCTTCATTCATAAGAATTTAATTTTTCCGCCTCCCTTGGAAAGCAGCAGAATTCAGTGGAAATAGGATAGATTAGAGTGATATGAAGACTGGGGTTTTAATCTTGGCTTTACTACTTCTTAGCTATGATAGAGTTACAGGTTTTCAGTACAAGGTACAATGAGTTTTTTGTCACCATTTGACAGAGTTCTATTTCATGACAGAATTTCTTTATTTCATGTTACATTTTCAAAGTTGATTTGTGAAATTTTGTGAACTTTCTTGACAAGATTAGGTAAGATCAATTATTTTCAGCTCCTCGGGAGATTTTGTTTCCTAATCGATTTACTCACGCTTTTTAAGGGGAGAATATGCACTGAGAGACATGACATAACCAATCTGGGCATCAAAGTATTTCTCGGTGAGGTTCACATTTCCAAATCAATCTAACTGTGAAGCAGGGATGACTGGCCTGACCCTTATTTATGACTCAGATGACCTCACTCAGCAGAGAGTCTGGAGACTTGAAGAGTGCACTGTTGATCTACTGGGGAGGGACCAGAGGTTGACTCTGCAGACCGAGAGGTGAGGGACAAGGAGCTCTGTCCACACGCAGCTCCGTTGACAAGGCACTCTTCCTTCTACTGGAGGTTACCTATGCCTACCTTCCCACTGACCTGAAGCCCCTTGTTAATTCAATTCTGTGCATCTCCTAGTAGAAGCAGACAATAATGCAGACACGGACGAAACTGGGTTGCAGTTGTGTGCATGAGTCACCGGCCAACAGGGATTATGCTGAGACTACCAAACTCATTTCACTCGTGACCTGATCATATCTGGCCCCCTGTGGATATGAATTTATTAGAATGAAGAATTCTTAAACAATTACTCTTGCCTGGGACACATGCTTTTCAGCAAGCCTGGACAAGTTGGACTTCATCTCCAACAGTTTCCAAGCACCGAGGCCTCCCCAACCCTTCTTTCTCCTCTCCTCCCTCATGGAGGAAAAAAAAAAGCACATTCTCTGTGGCTGGTAGTAAGAATGTGTGACTTTTCATAATGAGTCCAATAAAAATCAAGAATGTGAGCGTTTTCTTTGTCAGTCAACTTGGCCCCAAATGCTAGGAGACAAGAAGGAAAGAACCGCTTGCCTAGTCAGCTCCAATCTGCACTCAAGTCTTCATTCATAAGAATTTAATTTTTCCGCCTCCCTTGGAAAGCAGCAGAATTCAGTGGAAATAGGATAGATTAGAGTGATATGAAGACTGGGGTTTTAATCTTGGCTTTACTACTTCTTAGCTATGTGAACTTGGCCAAGTTATTTGACCTCCCTAAGTGGCAGTTCTTCATTTTCAGAATGAGGATAATGATAGTGTTAACAGCATATGTAATTATAGTACCAACATCTACTGTACTCATAGGGCAGTTGTGACAATTAAGAGAATAGGTCACACCAAGGGTTGAGTATAGTGCCTGGCACATAGGTACTTAAATAGCAACAGCTTGTATTATGATGTTGTTATTGTTAGTTCAATCACCTTACAAAACCCTACTTTGCTGGCAAACAGGGTACCACTGATACTTAATGTGTAGTGTTCACTAGGTACTTCTTAGAATTTGAGCAATCCTCATGTCTCATGAGGGCTTCCCAGGTGCCTCAGCAGTAAAGACTATGCCTGTCAATGTGGTTGGATCCCTGGGTCAGGAAGATCCCCTGGAGAAGAAAATGGCAACCCACTCCAGTCTTTCTGCCTGGGAAATCCCATGGACAGAGGAGCCTGGTGGGCTTGAGTGACTTACAACAACATCTCATGATTTTAGTTCATTAATACTGAAATTAAAAAGTAGTTATCAGCTTCATGCTAAACCCAATGACAAGTACACAGACCCAGTCTAGACACTATGTGACTGGATGCTCTATGACACTTTTGCCAGTGGGTGAATGGGGTGCAGTTCCTTGCTTGCAAAGCTCCACTACTCACTCAATACAAAAGCAGTTGTGCTAGGAAGGCAGCTCACTGCCCATTTAATTTTTTGTTTTTGAAATATAACCTTTAGCCTTTATGTATTGGCTATTCTGGGTTTTCACTGCTGCTGAAGGTTCTTCTCTAGTTGCAGGGAGTGGGGGCTACTCTTTCATTGAAGTGAGCAGGCTTCTTGTTGTGGTGCCTTCTCTTGTTGTGGAACTCGGGTTCTAGGGCACATGGATGAGCTCAATAGTGGCAGCTCCGAGGCTCTAGAGCACAGGCTCAATAGTTGTGGCTCACAGGCTTAGCTGCTCCGCAGCATGTGGGATCTTCCCGGATCAGGGATGGAACTCATTGTCTCCGGCATTGGCAGGCAAGCTCTTCACCACTGAGCTACCAGGGAAGCCCTGCTTATCTCATTTAAGCTAAAACTCTTTTGTGCTGGAGAGAGAGCACCCAGATTACAAACACAGAGAAGTAATACCTTCTTTTTCATAGCAACCTACCTTGAAATTAATTTGCAAAACCTTCTAAAACTGGAAACAGCATTTCAAAAATATATGATCATAAAAAGAGCACTAGACTGACTTGTTCTCTCTCTTCTGGAAAATGCACTAAATTCGATGTATTTTTAAAGTGGGTGCCATTTTTGTCATTCTATATTGAAATCTCTATGTAAACAGATGCACAAATATGAGAAATAGATTTCTGGTCTACTACAGAAAATACAGGCTGTTTGTTTCTGACCTTGGCACAAAGAAAGTAGAGTCTTTCTCTCTCTGTTCTCCTCCAGAGAGAGAAAGACTCCTTTCACACACACAGAGACACACACGAGAATGCAAACCCCACATCAAAATGCTGGTAGAGTTCATAACTCAAATTTCTTTATCCTGTAGCTGCTCAGGGACCCCATTAAATTGTTTTCCACAAATGCCATGAGGTTTGAACCATTTGTTATAACATTTGAGTCATTTATAAGATATTTTGATCCGACAAATCTGGAAGTAGCTGTCTAAAGTAAAATACATGACAAATGGCAGCTTCACCTCGCTTCAGATCAAAGCAGGGAACATTGTGGAGTCCTACAAAACTTTTCGAGGGTGTTGAATGGATTCCTTCACTTCTGTGTGCTGGCAGGAAAATAACACTACATGCCCCGGACTACACTGACCTCCTTGAAAAAAAAGAGGCTCTACACAATTGACATGAAAAATCAGTTACGACCTCATAGATTTGGATCAAAGAGGAAAAATTAGCAAAGTGTAAAAGATGGCACAAAGAAGCCCAAGTATCCATGGCGAGGAGGACCGAAAGGTTCAGCCTAGGCTTGTGTTAAGATCATGCTGTCCACTTACTACAGAAGCGTTTTCTGCCATAGAAGTCATGAGGGAGGGTAATAAAAACCTGAAGACCTGTTTAAAATTCATCTGTAAGAATGGTGCTACTCAACTCATGCTGGATGGACCAGCACCCTGAGAAATAAATGGGAAGCTTCACCAGCCACATTTCAGATATACAGGAATCCAAATTTCTGAATGTGTGCCTGGGTGAGAGGGTTCTAACAAGCCCCCTGGGTGACTCTCACATACGCTAAAGCTTGGGAGCACTCAAGTAGAATATGACAAACAGTAAACACACTATAGGCTTAAAAACTGGTTCTTCTTATACAAGAACAAGCTCTCCTGCTATGAAAGCATCCTTCCGTCTCTTCTCCCCCTTCTTCAGTTTAGGTGCTCCATTTATTTCCTTGGGGGTTCTCAGCAAGGTTCACTGGTTACCATGAGCAGGACTGTGTTCATTTTAATCAAGTCTTTATCTATCCCTTTTTTTAAAAAAATGCACGAAGAACTTATGACTCTTCTCTGTCTACTGAAGATGACACCCAGCATGCCAAAGAATCATGCCCCAAACATCACCAAACACACCTTTCAAAGTAGAGTCTTTCGTGGTATTTTATGTCATTTGGTCTTTAGAAATGCGTCCTTTCTCGTATGGATTAAATTGCAATTTTTCTAAAACAGCTTGTAATTGAATTATCCAGTGAGACATGCCGAAAGGGATCAAAAGTGATGGGAATAAAAATAGGAAGTTGTATAATTTATAATACAAATGATTTGTTGCTGAGGTTTTAATCAAATCAAACAGAGCAATAAAATAACAGGTGATTGAATTACATGGAGAGATAATGCATTGGATTTAAAGACCCTGATGCTTCTTGGTAAAGTCTGTTGAATTCACAAATGATGCCATCTGCACTTCCCCCTGGAGACATGGCTCTCAGAGGGTTCCTCCTACTAAGGGACCCTAAAACCTGCACTGAAATTTTTCTTCCTGAAGAAAACTAACACTCACAAAATAGAATTCCTTTATACAGCTCAGCACCAGCATTTGAATAACACAACATAACAACCCTTTTATGCCCCCTTAGGAAGGGCTCAGGTAAGAGTTCAAAGCTCATTAACCCCCTCTATCTACACCTAAGTGACCACTGAAAAACCGAATAGAAAAAAAAAAAGAAAGAAAAGAGGTATTGAACATATTGGGGCTTCCCACTAGTGGTAAAGACACTTGGCACTCGTGGTAAAGACTGCATGCAATGCAGGAGACTTAAGAAACTTGGGTTTGATCCCTGGGTTGGGAAGATTCTCTGGAGGAGGGCATGGCAAGCCACTCCAGTATTCTTGCCTGGAGAACCCCATGGACAGAGAGGCCCAGTGGACTAGCGTCCATAGAGTCACAAAGACTCAGACATTACTGAAGTCAACGAACCTATAGGCTTAACAACTGGTTCTTCTTATACAAGAACAAGCTCTCCTGCTATCAAAGCATCCTTCCGTCTCTTCTCCTCGTTCTTCCGTTTAGGTGCTCCATTTATTTCCTTGGGGGTTCTCAGCAAGGTTCACTGGTTACCATGAGCAGGACTGTGTTCATTTTAATCAAGTCTTTATCTATCCCTTTTTTTAAAAAAATGCACGAAGAACTTATGACTCTTCTCTGTCTACTGAAGATGACACCCAGCATGCCAAAGAATCATGCCCCAAACATCACCAAACACACCTTTCAAAGTAGAGTCTTTCGTGGTATTTTATGTCATTTGGTCTTTAGAAATGCGTCCTTTCTCGTATGGATTAAATTGCAATTTTTCTAAAACAGCTTGTAATTGAATTATCCAGTGAGACATGCCGAAAGGGATCAAAAGTGATGGGAATAAAAATAGGAAGTTGTATAATTTATAATACAAATGATTTGTTGCTGAGGTTTTAATCAAATCAAACAGAGCAATAAAATAACAGGTGATTGAATTACATGGAGAGATAATGCATTGGATTTAAAGACCCTGATGCTTCTTGGTAAAGTCTGTTGAATTCACAAATGATGCCATCTGCACTTCCCCCTGGAGACATGGCTCTCAGAGGGTTCCTCCTACTAAGGGACCCTAAAACCTGCACTGAAATTTTTCTTCCTGAAGAAAACTAACACTCACAAAATAGAATTCCTTTATACAGCTCAGCACCAGCATTTGAATAACACAACATAACAACCCTTTTATGCCCCCTTAGGAAGGGCTCAGGTAAGAGTTCAAAGCTCATTAACCCCCTCTATCTACACCTAAGTGACCACTGAAAAACCGAATAGAAAAAAAAAAAGAAAGAAAAGAGGTATTGAACATATTGGGGCTTCCCACTAGTGGTAAAGACACTTGGCACTCGTGGTAAAGACTGCATGCAATGCAGGAGACTTAAGAAACTTGGGTTTGATCCCTGGGTTGGGAAGATTCTCTGGAGGAGGGCATGGCAAGCCACTCCAGTATTCTTGCCTGGAGAACCCCATGGACAGAGAGGCCCAGTGGACTAGCGTCCATAGAGTCACAAAGACTCAGACATTACTGAAGCAACTTAACGCACAACACACACATCGGACATATTGGTAGAGAAGAACACATCCACGGTCAGCCAGCTGCTCGAAAGGCCATCTTTTGCGTTATAATTTTCCAAAGACCTCATTAATACTCCCACAAGCCCACATCACGCATTGATATTCTCTTTAGCAGTGCTAGCGGTCATTTCCCAGGAAGCCCAGGTTAGATAAAGAAGCAATCGAAGAATATTGTACACACTAAACCTCCAAAGCTTAAAATCTCCCAATGTGCAGAAAATGCAAATGCCTCTTTTCTCACTCAGAAACAGACGAGGACATGAACACCTTGCCCATGTCTTATTTTGAGAAAATGAATGCCTTATGACATAATGCAGTTTGTCCTGGATATAGGAACCTCATGTTCCTTTCAAAGGTATTGTTGATACCTAGGTGAAGCCGGTTCCTACTCCAAGAACTGGAAGCGATTTAACTTGTTGCTCAGGGGAGAAGGAGGGAACTTCTGGCTACTGAACTTTCCAGACAACCTTTGAATCCTAGTGGCGGTTGTGAAAGCATTGGTGAGAAATATAAGCCCTGCATTCCTTTCCTGGGGTCTGGTTTTGATGGATGTGGAGGCCCCTAACGTGTGGTGGAGGCAAGGTTTAAGCAAACACGTTTGAGGGCACAGATTTTGAAAATTGAGTCCCGCCATCCCCCCTGCTGTGCTTCATTTCAGAATCCACAGCCATCATTAGCAGAGAACAAACTGCTTTTCCAACAGCACATCCCACCGTACCCTTGCAGCTCACGCTGGAAATTGCAAAACGCTTATGGAGGAGCATGTCCTGAGAGTGTGCGCTCTCTCTCTCTCTCTCTCTCTCTCTGTCAGGCCCTTCTGATTTTTATTATCTTGGGGTGTGCTGGGGGAAGGGAAAGAAAAAAGTGTGTGCACACATAGGTTCAGGCTATAAAAGCCTTGGAGACGCTAGACAACAGAAATGAACACAAAATTGTAAAGCAACTCGATTTCTATTAAAAAATAAATAAATAAAATCAACAAGATCTAAAAGAAAAGCTTTGCAGGGCAGACTTTAGATCTGTTGGTATGTTTAAAATACATGTACAGAGCCAAGTCAGGAATCACAACTCTTTCTTTAAGTTGCATCTGGCACAAAAGAGTCTCTAATGAAAGTCAAGGGCACAGACAGACAGTCTTCAACGCTGTCTCATCCACTCAGGGCATCCTGAGGACCCGAGGTGTCCTGTCTTCATGACATGGCTAAGGAAGGTCCCCAGCCCGAGTTCTGTGATCTTGCCAGTGCCCTGAGGACCAAGGGAGTAAACGGTCACTCCTTCCTTCTGAGGATCTAGTAAATTTGGCGGGGCCCAAATGAGTCCCCACCTCCTTCTTTCCAGGTTGCCTCCTCCTGGATTGAGTGGCATCTCCAACCACAGTTATCCTAGTCTAAACCTCCAGACCACAAAACCCCCACAAATAGCACTTACGTATACGATGATTTTGAACAGGAAGAAACTGAAAATGAGCACTACAGAGGACAGTGAGATTAAAAGGAAGATCCAGGCCTTCGTTCTGTCTGCCTCCAAAGTGCTGTTGGAAGAGGATCAGGACCAGTCATGCCAGTTTTTTCATTTGTAAAATGGGACAAGGGAGGGAGGACAGAGTAGGCCCAATGAGTCCCCTGCTGTTCTGAGATTCTCTTCTCTCTCTGTGCTTGTGTATTCTGTGCAGAAATCAGGATGGAAGTGAGGGAGGGGCGGGGGGGGGGCAATATAGGGTAGAGGATAAAAAAGAGGGGGGTGATTATGGGATTATATGACACCATGTTTGTGAAACTGTTTGAAAATGGTAAAGCACTATAGCATTTAAAGACTCTTTCATTCCAGAAAAAGAAGTTTAAAAAGCAACCAAGTAAATAAAAACAAAGACGTCACTGACATGAGCTGACTGCCAAAAGAGAGGACAAGGTAATAAGATACGATCAAGAATCAATATTAACAATGCAAGTCATAATGCTGGTAACACCATCCCCCAAAGACTTCTGAATTCTTCTATATACACAAAGGACACAGTCTCACTTAAAAAAATAAGGTCAAAGGTTACATTGGGCTAAACCACACTTTCCCTGGAAGGACTCACAGCCCACCAGCCTCTCCATCAGTCAAATCGCTCTGACCACAAGAGCAGGGCACCAACTGCCCCCACACAGAGGTCACTGTTAGAGGTCACAGGGCAGGAAGGCGTCCCTTGGCCTGTCAGGGGCTCAGTGCCTGGGATGTGATGGATGCAGCCTCGTCAGAGAAATGGCTGTGCCTTTAGATGCCTGTTCCCCAGGTCCTCTGATCCCATCTGGACTGGAACACTTCCTTCTCTAGGCTGTCTCAGGGTGAAGGGAAACTGAGGGAATTGGGTGGGTCACAAAAGCAATCACCTTAAAAGAGGTCATATCCACTCTCACATGGGCAGTAAGAGACTTACACTGCCTTCCGATTTGTGGCTTTCAGCAGCCTCTCTGTTTCCTGATCCTTCTGAGGATCCTGGGGGACAGCAGCCAGCCAGTTGGCTCTATGGCTGGTGTGTGCGCTGCTTCCGAGTTGCTGAGAACCGGCCCTGGGGCTTTTTGCACTTTTCAGTGCAAGAGAAGGATGTTTTCTGGAGGCTTGTGGATTTCACACGATGTGCAACAAAA
This sequence comes from Tragulus kanchil, assembly GCA_022376925.1. Lineage (NCBI taxonomy): Eukaryota > Metazoa > Chordata > Mammalia > Artiodactyla > Tragulidae > Tragulus > Tragulus kanchil. Next base: position 99,472,600 of record JAIOJX010000024.1, read on the forward strand.
GCATGCTGAATCAAGTGGGCTTCATCTGGGCCTTCCTCAAACTCACCTCTTCTTCCTCAGCATAACCTTGTAACCCTTTTTACCATCAAGTCACTCAGTCTCAGTTCTCAGGGGTGGGGCAAATCCAGGGCTTGCCTTTGCAGGCTCTTGGCAACCTATCCGTAAGTGAGGATCTGTCATATAATTATAAGGACAGCTATGATTTTGTTCTGAATCAAACAGCAAGCCCTGTGTGTGCCACTGGCTTCTGTGCTCAAGCGAACTGCTTGTAAATTTTATTCTGCTCTTTGACTGCAAAGGTTTCTCTGCTGGTCTTGCCATAACATGGGAAACCTGGAAACCTGAATGTAGACTACTCCTTCCTGGAAGAACAATGACAATAGTATACACTCTGGAGACTAAGGGGTTGGATGAAACCTCCTTTCCTGAATGCTCCCACCAAGAACCCTAGGCAGCAGTGGTAACACCATCCCCCAAAGACTTCTGAATTCTTCTATATACACAAAGGACACAGTCTCACTTAAAAAAATAAGGTCAAAGGTTACATTGGGCTAAACCACACTTTCCCTGGAAGGACTCACAGCCCACCAGCCTCTCCATCAGTCAAATCGCTCTGACCACAAGAGCAGGGCACCAACTGCCCCCACACAGAGGTCACTGTTAGAGGTCACAGGGCAGGAAGGCGTCCCTTGGCCTGTCAGGGGCTCAGTGCCTGGGATGTGATGGATGCAGCCTCGTCAGAGAAATGGCTGTGCCTTTAGATGCCTGTTCCCAGGTCCTCTGCTCCCATCTGGACTGGAACACTTCCTTCTCTAGGCTGTCTCAGGGTGAAGGGAAACTGAGGGAATTGGGTGGGTCACAAAAGCAATCACCTTAAAAGAGGTCATATCCACTCTCACATGGGCAGTAAGAGACTTACACTGCCTTCCGATTTGTGGCTTTCAGCAGCCTCTCTGTTTCCTGATCCTTCTGAGGATCCTGGGGGACAGCAGCCAGCCAGTTGGCTCTATGGCTGGTGTGTGCGCTGCTTCCGAGTTGCTGAGAACCGGCCCTGGGGCTTTTTGCACTTTTCAGTGCAAGAGAAGGATGTTTTCTGGAGGCTTGTGGATTTCACACGATGTGCAACAAAAGCATGCTGAATCAAGTGGGCTTCATCTGGGCCTTCCTCAAACTCACCTCTTCTTCCTCAGCATAACCTTGTAACCCTTTTTACCATCAAGTCACTCAGTCTCAGTTCTCAGGGGTGGGGCAAATCCAGGGCTTGCCTTTGCAGGCTCTTGGCAACCTATCCGTAAGTGAGGATCTGTCATATAATTATAAGGACAGCTATGATTTTGTTCTGAATCAAACAGCAAGCCCTGTGTGTGCCACTGGCTTCTGTGCTCAAGCGAACTGCTTGTAAATTTTATTCTGCTCTTTGACTGCAAAGGTTTCTCTGCTGGTCTTGCCATAACATGGGAAACCTGGAAACCTGAATGTAGACTACTCCTTCCTGGAAGAACAATGACAATAGTATACACTGTGGAGACTAGAGGATTGGATGAAACCTTAACATACTTTTCCATGGCAAGCTGAATGCTCCCACCAAGAACCCTAGGCAGCAGTGTTAGTGTCTCAGAGTCCTGATGGGGGTTGGGGCGGGCATAGTAAGCAAGAGGTTCTGTCTTTAAAATGGAGATGCTGGCACACACACACACAGACAATGGAAACTAATCATACAGTACAATCAAAAAAGTGTGCACATGTACACCACAAATAACCAGAGAAAGTACTCCCTCAAAAGCTCCAGACTCAAAATGAGAAGCAAAAGGCATAGAAAGTCACAGAAAGTCTTGAAGTAAATCTGTCTTGAAGGAAATCTTGACTAGACAAAGAAAGTTAGTGAGAAAACTTTGCAAAAGAGATCTGGATAACTGTAACTCTGTATAATTGGAAAGAAATTCTATGTTCCATGTTTGAACTTCCAGAATGGGGGAGAAATAGCTAAAACCAAATTGGAATTCCATTTGAAGATGGAATACTACAAGAACTCTTAAATACTGGTTAGATAATAATAATAATAAAAAATCTGTCCATGCCTAGGAAGCAAACACACTGTGAGTAGTTCAGGGAACAGAGTAAGGGGAGGCGGGTGGCCATTCTTAGGATCAAAAAGACAAAACATATTAAGAAGGTTACACCGAATAGAAATGAATAGAGAGAAAATGCCTAAGGTTTATTTATCCTTACTTCAGTGCCCAGTTGTTTTTTCAATTCTTCTTCCTCAGCATAACCTTGTAACCCTTTTTACCATCAAGTCACTCAGTCTCAGTTCTCAGGGGTGGGGCAAATCCAGGGCTTGCCTTTGCAGGCTCTTGGCAACCTATCCGTAAGTGAGGATCTGTCATATAATTATAAGGACAGCTATGATTTTGTTCTGAATCAAACAGCAAGCCCTGTGTGTGCCACTGGCTTCTGTGCTCAAGCGAACTGCTTGTAAATTTTATTCTGCTCTTTGACTGCAAAGGTTTCTCTGCTGGTCTTGCCATAACATGGGAAACCTGGAAACCTGAATGTAGACTACTCCTTCCTGGAAGAACAATGACAATAGTATACACTGTGGAGACTAGAGGATTGGATGAAACCTTAACATACTTTTCCATGGCAAGCTGAATGCTCCCACCAAGAACCCTAGGCAGCAGTGTTAGTGTCTCAGAGTCCTGATGGGGGTTGGGGCGGGCATAGTAAGCAAGAGGTTCTGTCTTTAAAATGGAGATGCTGGCACACACACACACAGACAATGGAAACTAATCATACAGTACAATCAAAAAAGTGTGCACATGTACACCACAAATAACCAGAGAAAGTACTCCCTCAAAAGCTCCAGACTCAAAATGAGAAGCAAAAAGGCATAGAAAGTCACAGAAAGTCTTGAAGTAAATCTGTCTTGAAGGAAATCTTGACTAGACAAAGAAAGTTAGTGAGAAAACTTTGCAAAAGAGATCTGGATAACTGTAACTCTGTATAATTGGAAAGAAATTCTATGTTCCATGTTTGAACTTCCAGAATGGGGGAGAAATAGCTAAAACCAAATTGGAATTCCATTTGAAGATGGAATACTACAAGAACTCTTAAATACTGGTTAGATAATAATAATAATAAAAAATCTGTCCATGCCTAGGAAGCAAACACACTGTGAGTAGTTCAGGGAACAGAGTAAGGGGAGGCGGGTGGCCATTCTTAGGATCAAAAAGACAAAACATATTAAGAAGGTTACACCGAATAGAAATGAATAGAGAGAAAATGCCTAAGGTTTATTTATCCTTACTTCAGTGCCCAGTTGTTTTCATTCCCACACAAGATGGCAGTCTAAGGTATTTCTTTGTATTTGGTCACAGATAGATATGACTGGAAACGTGAAGGAAAACAAACAGCAGCAAATCTGATGACAAGACCTCCATCCTCTACAAACTTCTCTCCAGAAACCAAAGCACTGCACTCTGCCCTTATGTTCTCCCTTTGGACTAACATCCCCCATGCCTCAGGAATATTCTTACACTTTCTGGCACGGGAGTGGGTAGTGACACAACACGCTCATTCAAAATCCACAAAATGAACATCATGGTCCCTAACAGCCACTCTTAGGCCTTCACAGCAGTTCATGGACTGAGGTAGAAATGTCTCTTCAATTTCTCAGAGAGCAAAACAATTTGTTTTCCGATTTGAGTTTATTGTTGATATCCTTTAGCCTGATTAGACTCTAAAAGCTAATAGTTTGGTTCCAAATGTTCAGTGGGGATCTTGGGAAAATTCTTAATTGAATGGGAAGAACTTTTCCAAGTCAACAACACCGAAAATCTAAACTTCTGGGGTGGGAAGTAAAGAAAAATAAAGAACATACAGGTTCTACTGCAAGTACATAGGAACCCTGTAGCAAGCTACCTAAATCTGTTTTATTTCCCCTTGTGACAGGATAGTCAATAAATATATGATGATTATTATAATAAACAGTAAACTGGATCATAGCCTGTGTCTTTCAAATGCCTGCCATGCACTGATACTGTACATAAAGATAGTCTTTAAGTATATTGATACAAAATCTGTAGATAAGTTTTATTCGTAGACAATAGTTGGAATGGGAAAGTGTTAGACCATAATGTTATAACCAGTATGTTATTCGTTAATATTTATTAGAGTCTTTGGTATGTAAAAACAAACAAAAAACTCCTAGACAATCATGCATTTAATTGACAAATATAAAAAAGGAGTCTTCCTTTTAGTCCTTCCATTTCATTAGTTAATATTTTTCCTTTATGTACTGAATTGCAGACTGAATAAGGTCATACATATGTGTGTATACACATGCACCCCACATGAATACACACACACACACAAATAAAAAGGTATCTCCCGCTTCTAAACAGCATTTATGTATCCAACAAACAAATATTTACTGAATACCTACAATGTGTTCATGCCAGGCTCTGTTGTAGGAACAGGGACCAGAGCAATAAACAACACAGACAAAATTCCTGCCCTTGCAAATCTTGTACTGGGTTTGGAGAGACAGACAGTAGGCAAGTACACAGCATTTCAAGCAGCAACGGTGATGGTGGAAAATAAAACAGAGTAAGGGGGGAGAGGAAGAGCAGGGCCGCAGGGTAAGGGGTGGGGTTGCGCTTTATGCTGGGTGCCCAGGGAAGGCTTCTTCTAAGATGCCATTTGATCAAAGTGTTCAAAGGAGAAAGAGCCCATAGACTTGGGGGGGTGGGGCTAGCACTTTAAAGAGAAAGGCCATGCACAGGTCTTGAAGAAGGGCAAGCTTGTCATGGTTGTGGAGCAAGGAGGTCCCTGAGCCAGAGAAGGTGGGCGGACTGAAGGGGTGGGCAATGAAGTCAAAGAGGCAGCCTCGGCAGGGGCAGCGGAGCTTGCCCACCAAGAATCATGGAGGCCACTGGGCATCGAGGCATGTGAACACACTGTGTATTGTGTTCAACTGTGTATCTCTGAAGGTAAGGGCGTACATTTTCTACTTTGGAAATACCTGTTCTTCTTTCCTGTTTTGAATAAATAAATAAACACACTGGACAGATCTAGATGATCTGAGTATGGCTTAGTTAGTTTTAATTTAATTTGTGGTATCTAATTTTTAACCTACCCTCTAAAACTCCATTTGTGTGACAAGGGAGTACAGATAGACTCCTGAGGGATATGGAAATTAATTCCAGCTCTGCAGAAAGGCCTTTTAATAACCCACATGTTATTTTGCCTCATGTGAATTTCTAGCAAGTAGGTTTTCTTCAGACCTTTCTGAGGAGCATGTCTGTAGGGTATACAAACAGAAATGGCTCAAGTTGGAATGAAGAAACTAGTCTTTTTGGTTTTTTTCCTAGATAATGTACAATTTTTCTCCACTTCCCCTCATTAAATATTCAACTACCACTACCCTACTATGTGGCTATACTATTTATACTGTGCAGCCAATTTTAATGATAACTCATAGACTATGAGTTATTATTATTAGTTATCATTGCTAAAAAAGAATTAACTATCATTGCTAAAATACAGTCTCTGAGAGTCAATAATTTACTGGCTGATGATATATGCTTCTGGTATTAATGAACTTTTTATCAAAAGTTCATATCTCAGAATGCTCTCATCACGCTACTGGTATAGATGCTTGTAAATAGTTACCTATTTGTATTGAAAACATTGAAAGCGAACATTTGTCTAAAGTGTATATTTATGTTGGAGAGAAACAAATTATTGGTTTGTTTCCCCATGTGTTCTCTTCTTCATTTGGCATACTTTCTTCTATCACCATTTCTGCCTTAATTCCACACCACCCCTCAAGTTGTCAGTTTCTTCCAAGTGTAGGTTATTGAGTGTTCTCTCTGCAGGACCCTGTGGTACATTGGTCTTCTGCTATTCTAACTGTGCTTGCCCATTGACTTGTCACTTGCTCCCCCAAAGGCTGTAAGCACCACTACTGCAGATGCTGGCATTATTTTCTTGATGACCAGAAAAGCTGACAACACACAGTAGGTGTGGAATAAATATTTGCTTAAATCAGCACTTCAGAATGCAATTCTGAATGCAAAAGTACATGAATTCCTAGAATCCTCAAGTCTAACAATTTAATTCATTTAATTCTACTGCAAAAGGACTATTACCCTTTAAAATGGACAGCCAATTTAAAATGCTACATAGGGACTACTGGAGAATTTCTATCCCATATGCCAAGGAAGCTAAGTAAACCAGTTTGTTCTGCATATGATTAGAAATATAAAAGTCTCGGGAATCACATTTCTTAAAGCTTATGCCAGCTTTTATTGTTGGTAGTTTTGTACATGCATTACATATTCTATGGTATTTGTGAAGTCTTCAAAACACACACAACATAAAAATCTCCTGCCAAGCACAATAACACACAACATAAGAAAAAAAAAAAGGTCTGGCGATGTAAATGAGTCCACAGAGGAATTCAAGATGGTAGCCTGCTCAATCATGCTGTATATAATTGGGCTTTCATTTATGATCAAGCATGGAACTCAAGATCCACTGGTAGCTCTCTTCCCCCAAAATGATGAGTCCCAAGCTACTGGTACACTACTAAGCTTTTCCACATTTTCTGGATGGAAATTTTTGGAAGCAATGCTTGACACCTTATGTGGTATAGATACCAGGAATTATAGCTTTGGACTGAGTTTTACTTTTGCAACCCTAGAAGAACAGATACTATAACATCTAAATAAAATTGTTGTGTATGGCACCTTACCCCCAAATGGTTTAGGTATCCTTCCACCAACCAGCTTACATCAGAGCCATCAGTCCTTTCCTATTGAGCCTTTCCTTATACATGAACATAAATTCTCCCTCTAAAGGGAGAAAATGAAAGGTATAGAAAAAGAATGAACAAAGTAGGAAAGGAAAGAGATTCCATTAAGAGGACTTCCCTCTTTCAGTTTTCCCTTCAATTCATCTTTTCTGACAGGGGTCACATTTTTCCCATGTGTCAAGTCATATTTTCCATCAGGCTTTTTGGAACATGATTTTTTTCTCCCAAGAATGACATTTTAATTAGGTTCAGTTACACATAAGCACGGAAGACTGTACCATTACCATGTTCCCTTATACGAAGCAGGAAGAAACAGCACAACATTGTAGAAGCTCTTTGTCAGTGGGTTACATTAAACATATCAGAAGCATGGAATCCAAAGATACCATTCTAAATTACCAAGGGGCTTATTATTTCCTTTTTGATCATTTATTGAGAAAGTACAATATACCCAGACTTTAAAATGGACAGCCAATTTAAAATGCTACATAGGGACTACTGGAGAATTTCTATCCCATATGCCAAGGAAGCTAAGTAAACCAGTTTGTTCTGCATATGATTAGAAATATAAAAGTCTCGGAATCACATTTCTTAAAGCTTATGCCAGCTTTTATTGTTGGTAGTTTTGTACATGCATTACATATTCTATGGTATTTGTGAAGTCTTCAAAACACACACAACATAAAAATCTCCTGCCAAGCACAATAACACACAACATAAGAAAAAAAAAAAGGTCTGGCGATGTAAATGAGTCCACAGAGGAATTCAAGATGGTAGCCTGCTCAATCATGCTGTATATAATTGGGCTTTCATTTATGATCAAGCATGGAACTCAAGATCCACTGGTAGCTCTCTTCCCCCAAAATGATGAGTCCCAAGCTACTGGTACACTACTAAGCTTTTCCACATTTTCTGGATGGAAATTTTGGAAGCAATGCTTGACACCTTATGTGGTATAGATACCAGGAATTATAGCTTTGGACTGAGTTTTACTTTTGCAACCCTAGAAGAACAGATACTATAACATCTAAATAAAATTGTTGTGTATGGCACCTTACCCCCAAATGGTTTAGGTATCCTTCCACCAACCAGCTTACATCAGAGCCATCAGTCCTTTCCTATTGAGCCTTTCCTTATACATGAACATAAATTCTCCCTCTAAAGGGAGAAAATGAAAGGTATAGAAAAAGAATGAACAAAGTAGGAAAGGAAAGAGATTCCATTAAGAGGACTTCCCTCTTTCAGTTTTCCCTTCAATTCATCTTTTCTGACAGGGGTCACATTTTTCCCATGTGTCAAGTCATATTTTCCATCAGGCTTTTTGGAACATGATTTTTTTCTCCCAAGAATGACATTTTTAATTAGGTTCAGTTACACATAAGCACGGAAGACTGTACCATTACCATGTTCCCTTATACGAAGCAGGAAGAAACAGCACAACATTGTAGAAGCTCTTTGTCAGTGGGTTACATTAAACATATCAGAAGCATGGAATCCAAAGATACCATTCTAAATTACCAAGTAGGGTCTTATTATTTCCTTTTTTGATCATTTATTGAGAAAGTACAATATACCCCATTTGTTTTTTCAAATATTATCTTTAATTCTTTAAATAGTTCTATGGCATGAACGCTATTATCATAGCTATATAAGAATAAGTATCTTATCTCTCAGTAAGTGGCTTAACTGGCCAGGAAACTAATGCCATGTACAGTATTTATGGCTAATATTATAGTATTACTTAGTGTGCATTAGCAGGTATTAGGCAATTGTTGATGTTGTTACATAGCCAGTCAATGTCTTACTGATCTCTTTAAGGGGACAGAGAAAGTGTTTTCTGGTGTTTGAATTAGCATTTTTCCTGCCATCATTTTATGTGTATTTCTGGTTATATTCTGATAACAGTTGAAAGTTTACAAAAACTAAGTCTTGAGAGGGCTCAATGCATATTATTTGGTAAAGCGATTGCTTAAACGATAGCTCATGAAGACGATGGTGACAGAGAATAAGCAGTGTCACTGCCTTGTGAGGAGCGAAGTGTGGTGTGTGTTAGACCCTTCTGAGACCCTGGAAGTTTCCATAATTCCTGGATGAAGGGTTATTACTTCAATCATGATTCCAAATGGATGAATTGATCTATCTGTAGATGAGAGACTGGTAAGAAGCATCAGAAGCTTTTATGGGGGGTAGGGCAGCAGCTCCATAAACTTTTAAGAAAGAATTGAAAGGATAATAGAAGGAAACTCAGAGAAAAATGATGTACTTTGTGATACTATGACAATTTAAAGAAAGAGGTGCAGAGATGGAGAGAGGTGTTATGGACAACACAGAACTATTTACTTGGTAACAGGGATAAGAAGGAAGGGAGAGGCCTATTTTTAGGGAGTTCTCTGGAAAACAAGGACAGAATTTGGCTTTGCAATCATTATATTTGGGGCAGAGAAAGATAACATTCAAAATTAAAGATGAAGTAAGACTCCTTCAGAAGTGAACAGAGCTGTGTGGAGTAGTGGGAAGGATGTCAGGATAACAAATTCTGTGTCAGGAAGGCAGGATGTTCCTTAACGAAAGCACACATTGTAGAAGCTCTTTGTCAGTGGGTTACATTAAACATATCAGAAGCATGGAATCCAAAGATACCATTCTAAATTACCAAGTAGGGTCTTATTATTTCCTTTTTTGATCATTTATTGAGAAAGTACAATATACCCCATTTGTTTTTTCAAATATTATCTTTAATTCTTTAAATAGTTCTATGGCATGAACGCTATTATCATAGCTATATAAGAATAAGTATCTTATCTCTCAGTAAGTGGCTTAACTGGCCAGGAAACTAATGCCATGTACAGTATTTATGGCTAATATTATAGTATTACTTAGTGTGCATTAGCAGGTATTAGGCAATTGTTGATGTTGTTACATAGCCAGTCAATGTCTTACTGATCTCTTTAAGGGGACAGAGAAAGTGTTTTCTGGTGTTTGAATTAGCATTTTTCCTGCCATCATTTTATGTGTATTTCTGGTTATATTCTGATAACAGTTGAAAGTTTACAAAAACTAAGTCTTGAGAGGGCTCAATGCATATTATTTGGTAAAGCGATTGCTTAAACGATAGCTCATGAAGACGATGGTGACAGAGAATAAGCAGTGTCACTGCCTTGTGAGGAGCGAAGTGTGGTGTGTGTTAGACCCTTCTGAGACCCTGGAAGTTTCCATAATTCCTGGATGAAGGGTTATTACTTCAATCATGATTCCAAATGGATGAATTGATCTATCTGTAGATGAGAGACTGGTAAGAAGCATCAGAAGCTTTTATGGGGGGTAGGGCAGCAGCTCCATAAACTTTTAAGAAAGAATTGAAAGGATAATAGAAGGAAACTCAGAGAAAAATGATGTACTTTGTGATACTATGACAATTTAAAGAAAGAGGTGCAGAGATGGAGAGAGGTGTTATGGACAACACAGAACTATTTACTTGGTAACAGGGATAAGAAGGAAGGGAGAGGCCTATTTTTAGGGAGTTCTCTGGAAAACAAGGACAGAATTTGGCTTTGCAATCATTATATTTGGGGCAGAGAAAGATAACATTCAAAATTAAAGATGAAGTAAGACTCCTTCAGAAGTGAACAGAGCTGTGTGGAGTAGTGGGAAGGATGTCAGGACTGAACAGAGTTCTGTGTCAGGAAGGCAGGACAGGAAGCCAGCCCTGTCTAACTGAAATGAAGGTGATGACGAGAAACATAGATTTGAACATCAGGGAGCTAACAAAAGCTAAAGATCCTTCACCACTGAGAAAGGTAAGCAAGAAAAGAAGAGGATAAATATAAAAGGTAACAAAAAAAGAACATGCATTTGTGCTAGAGTAGAACACGCATTTGTACTAGAGTTGGACAGATAGATAAAAAAGCAATATTAAAAAAAAAGAGAGAGAGAGAGATACTTCTGAGAAGTATCACTCCAATATTCCCACTACTCCCAGCTACCAGTTGCCTTTATTTAATAGACTTTTTAGTCTCTTCTACTTGAGGTATTTGAGAAGAAATGTAAAGATAATTTTAAATGCTACAATAGATTTGGGAACCTATAAATACTATTCTATTTTCTTATATTGCCCTTATGACTAGAAATTAATTTTTGGATGAGGAGCAATTGGAAGAATTAGATGAAATGATCATACAGCTCATTAGAGGGTTTACTTGGTCCTTTCCCAGAATGATGATTCACTTGTTATTTAATACCTAAATGTGCTCCTGAGAAACTTATCAGTACAGTTACTTCCTTGATATGTGACATACACATCCTAGAGACTGAGACAATTAGCCCACGGAAATCCAAAAGAGAAACTAAAAATCCACAGGTAGATGCCTTGAAGGGGGTCTGCAGAGAGTCTTGCCCAGGGCTGTAGCTACAACCCACTACACCTGCGCCAGGCAGTGGTTGGTGGGGAGGGGCTCAGCGACAGGTCTGGATTCTTCCCATCCCAGTCAAGCACCTGGAATCTAGACCCTGGAGCTGTTTTCTGAGGCTAAATGAATGTTGATTCCAGGGAGGAGACTGATATGAAACAAGAAATTAGAAATCTGTAAGATTCTATTCAAAAACGGTGGTGAGAGGGAAAAAGCAAGAGTGAGCTCTTTTGTTGTTGTTGTAAAGGGGGAGTGATCCAGATTTAGTAGCACAGATGATTACTTTTTAAGAAAAGGCTACATTTTAAGGAGAATAACAGCCTTGGGTTTCAAATTCACCTTTAATACTATGGCCCCTCACAGACAATAAATCATGTTATTTACATATTATGCAAAGTACATATTACAGAGCTGCTGACCTTTTAGGCTGCCACTGTAATGAGGGATGCTGTTCGTTTTATTGTTACCTTTAGTCTTCACATTCACTCTTCTTTACTTTTTGTTTTTCCACGTGAAAAGAAGCTTCATTAAAATAGTCCCTAATAGAGAGGGTGGACCCACGGAGAATGTTGAACACAGACTCTTTAATTTACATCACTGCTCTAAGAATCTATTTTTAAGGAGACATAAAATTATATATTGATGTCTATTAACTAACACTAAATATTGGAATCACAAAAATAATTTCTCGATGTAAATCAAAGAGAAAGCCATTTTAAATATAAACATTAAAAAAAAAACCTATTCCTAATCTAAAATGTTTATCTTCAAAATTATTTGTAGTATCAAAGAAACATGTTCTCATCCTGTGAAATAATTCAGACTATGTTCATGTGTGTAATATCTTGGAGGCCTGTGATAGCCCACTAACTCTTACCCTGGTCAGTCTTTTTTTTTTTTTTTGCAGGACTTAACAAGATTAGCATTTAAATGTGCTTGAAGATCATACTTTACAAATAGTGCCACCAACCACCTCCAAATTCTGTTGTAATTACCCTTTTCTGTTGGTTTAGTCTTCAAAGGAGTTGAAAGAAAGCTGGTGTAACAAAACAGGGAGGTCCGGCAAAAATCCTATCTAAGAATACTTGCACAGTGTTTCTGTGAATCAGGCTGTATTTCTCCTCTGGTAACTCTTTCCTTCAAGGAAATAAAAACAATAACTTGGACTTAGAGAAAATGCCCCCAAGACTAAAACTTTCCACCATCTCCGATCCTTCAGGTCAAGTGAAAGCTGCAGATGGTTCACCTGTGCCAACCTTTGGCTGCTCTCATTAGAGGTGGAAAACCAAGCTAAGGGTCTTCCTTCACCCCTGTGTCTTCATATCAGAGCACAGAAACCCACTTTGAAAGATGCCATGGGGAGAAATTCACCTAGCTTTCTGTGCACAGATGATTACTTTTTAAGAAAAGGCTACATTTTAAGGAGAATAACAGCCTTGGGTTTCAAATTCACCTTTAATACTATGGCCCCTCACAGACAATAAATCATGTTATTTACATATTATGCAAAGTACATATTACAGAGCTGCTGACCTTTTAGGCTGCCACTGTAATGAGGGATGCTGTTCGTTTTATTGTTACCTTTAGTCTTCACATTCACTCTTCTTTACTTTTTGTTTTTCCACGTGAAAAGAAGCTTCATTAAAATAGTCCCTAATAGAGAGGGTGGACCCACGGAGAATGTTGAACACAGACTCTTTAATTTACATCACTGCTCTAAGAATCTATTTTTAAGGAGACATAAAATTATATATTGATGTCTATTAACTAACACTAAATATTGGAATCACAAAAATAATTTCTCGATGTAAATCAAAGAGAAAGCCATTTTAAATATAAACATTAAAAAAAAAACCTATTCCTAATCTAAAATGTTTATCTTCAAAATTATTTGTAGTATCAAAGAAACATGTTCTCATCCTGTGAAATAATTCAGACTATGTTCATGTGTGTAATATCTTGGAGGCCTGTGATAGCCCACTAACTCTTACCCTGGTCAGTCTTTTTTTTTTTTTTTTGCAGGACTTAACAAGATTAGCATTTAAATGTGCTTGAAGATCATACTTTACAAATAGTGCCACCAACCACCTCCAAATTCTGTTGTAATTACCCTTTTCTGTTGGTTTAGTCTTCAAAGGAGTTGAAAGAAAGCTGGTGTAACAAAACAGGGAGGTCCGGCAAAAATCCTATCTAAGAATACTTGCACAGTGTTTCTGTGAATCAGGCTGTATTTCTCCTCTGGTAACTCTTTCCTTCAAGGAAATAAAAACAATAACTTGGACTTAGAGAAAATGCCCCCAAGACTAAAACTTTCCACCATCTCCGATCCTTCAGGTCAAGTGAAAGCTGCAGATGGTTCACCTGTGCCAACCTTTGGCTGCTCTCATTAGAGGTGGAAAACCAAGCTAAGGGTCTTCCTTCACCCCTGTGTCTTCATATCAGAGCACAGAAACCCACTTTGAAAGATGCCATGGGGAGAAATTCACCTAGCTTTCTGTGCAGAGAGACTCAAACTTCACACCCAAAAGGCCAGTTCTTTGGGATTTTTAGAACCCTTTCCTTTCGCCTACTTCCTAGATTAAAAAAATCATCCCCCCTTTATGTGGGATTGCATTTCTAAAAAAAAAAAAACAACTCAGACTCTGGATTGGATTGGTTTATGTATGGCTCTGTGATGACGGGCACCAAATTGTTAGATGGTTTCCTCAAACTCCCTTCCTTTGCAGAATAATCATGCAGCCACTGGAGCTCTTTTGCTTTTGTCTTATATGTGGAACTATTACCCTGAAGCTACTGTTTCCCAAGAATTCTGGGGGAGAGGGAGGCCGCAAAGTGGAGAATGTTGGAGAAGCACAGTTTCCTTTCCTTTCCTCTCTCTTCAGACTTCATGAGATAGAAGCGGAACCAAGCTACAAGATGGGCAAAGAAGAAGAAACAGACACGCACTCTTCTTTCCACGCCTCACTGTGAGAAGGCTGCCCGAGAGATGAACTGCTGGAAGCAGTGGGAACTGAAGAGCAGTGAGAAAGCAAGCACCAGACAGCAGCAGCGGCAGTGGCGGCATCTTTGAGTGCCTGGGACAGACACTATTTAGCGTAATATTGGACAAATGTGCATGGTCAATAACAGATTAAAAAGCCTCGATTTTAGGTGGTTAAAACTCCTGCCCCATGGGTAAATGCCACCTTCAAACTCATCGTGAGGCAAATTGAGATCAAAATGTGCTGACATAGCTCCATGTGGCAATGAGGCACCGGGTTCCTAAGGCTTTACCAGACTGTAGGCTGTACTGCTGCCCACAAGTGATCTCCAAATAGCCTGCTTGTTCTCCAGTTGGCTGGTAGGATCAGGAAGAGACACCTGTGAGCGCTGTGGGAAAATGCACATCTAGAGGTGTTTTATCCTCCCCCTCCCCCTTTGTTTGTTTGAAAAACCAGTTGAAACTTGAACTTCACGCTCCAGGATTTGGAGGGCATTTATCAGAGCACAGAAACCCACTTTGAAAGATGCCATGGGGAGAAATTCACCTAGCTTTCTGTGCAGAGAGACTCAAACTTCACACCCAAAAGGCCAGTTCTTTGGGATTTTTAGAACCCTTTCCTTTCGCCTACTTCCTAGATTAAAAAAATCATCCCCCCTTTATGTGGGATTGCATTTCTAAAAAAAAAAAAACAACTCAGACTCTGGATTGGATTGGTTTATGTATGGCTCTGTGATGACGGGCACCAAATTGTTAGATGGTTTCCTCAAACTCCCTTCCTTTGCAGAATAATCATGCAGCCACTGGAGCTCTTTTGCTTTTGTCTTATATGTGGAACTATTACCCTGAAGCTACTGTTTCCCAAGAATTCTGGGGGAGAGGGAGGCCGCAAAGTGGAGAATGTTGGAGAAGCACAGTTTCCTTTCCTTTCCTCTCTTCAGACTTCATGAGATAGAAGCGGAACCAAGCTACAAGATGGGCAAAGAAGAAGAAACAGACACGCACTCTTCTTTCCACGCCTCACTGTGAGAAGGCTGCCCGAGAGATGAACTGCTGGAAGCAGTGGGAACTGAAGAGCAGTGAGAAAGCAAGCACCAGACAGCAGCAGCGGCAGTGGCGGCATCTTTGAGTGCCTGGGACAGACACTATTTAGCGTAATATTGGACAAATGTGCATGGTCAATAACAGATTAAAAAACCTCGATTTTAGGTGGTTAAAACTCCTGCCCCATGGGTAAATGCCACCTTCAAACTCATCGTGAGGCAAATTGAGATCAAAATGTGCTGACATAGCTCCATGTGGCAATGAGGCACCGGGTTCCTAAGGCTTTACCAGACTGTAGGCTGTACTGCTGCCCACAAGTGATCTCCAAATAGCCTGCTTGTTCTCCAGTTGGCTGGTAGGATCAGGAAGAGACACCTGTGAGCGCTGTGGGAAAATGCACATCTAGAGGTGTTTTATCCTCCCCCTCCCCCTTTGTTTGTTTGAAAAACCAGTTGAAACTTGAACTTCACCCTCCAGGATTTGGAGGGCATTTATGAAAGAAAGCTAGTGTACCCACCATTTTCAAATGTTGTTTTCTCTTTTTCCTGGGGACCCTTTTATAGAATCAAACCAAGAGAGTCTTAAACATCTCTGGGCTCTGACTCTGGAAAGCTATCATGCCTGGACACAGTGTTCTTTCTGATCATATCCTTAGGGGAAGTTAAATTTCTAGGTACACTTTCGGTGTGGACGTCACCAACACTTGTTCTAGAGCTTTTCCCACAGGGTTAATGTTCTTAAAGAAATGTTTTCTGTGTGATGAAACAATTCCTTTCATGCATCACAGCTGCCTCTTTCACCTTTATATCCACCTATCTATTGATCTGTCTATTCATATATATGTGGTATATCTGTATCTATTCGATCTATATATTTCATATTCATTTTTGACTTACAAGGAATACTATTTACTGCAGAAAACCAAATTATGAAAACAGACAGACCCACTCATGTTTTTAAGCAACAGTAATAGCCATAAATAGCAATAGCTCTTATCGCATAAGTATGTTTGTAACACTTGGAATGTTGTTTCTCCCAGTCCAAGTCCCCCTCAGAGTTAGGGTCCCTGCAGGTCCACTGGGTGACCCCCAGTCCCATTACCAACTTCTGTGGGTCTCCTCAGATGAAACATCAATGACTTAGCTTCATGACCTGATGCCCAAGTTGGAACACTGTTTTGAGATCCTGAGCTCAGGCAGCAAGACCTAAGGCAGGTACACCCCAATTGACAAGCTGCGTCATTCCGAGGGGTCTTTATGGAACACGTGGGCTATGCTTTCATTTCGTTCTCTAACTCCACACACACATTCACTGACAAGTAGATAAAGCAGGCAAAGCCAGGCTAGGAATGCAGAATACTAAAAGTATATAAATGTCATCAATGAAACTCTTGCTTCAATTTTAGAAGTTTCTCCAAGGCTATTTGGGAAGTGCCCATTCTCCTGGTGCTTGACATCAGGTGGAGGCTTGTTCTTAGCTCTGGCCCTGAGCTGGGCTGGGGTCGAGGGCGCACAGGCTCAGAGGACTCTGCCTGACACCATGTAATCTGGAGTCATTACAATGTATTGTATGTAGGACACTACAGTGGAGCTCTTAATATGCAGAATTTTGCATAGTATGAATGCTAATCATTTTTACTATGATGCTATTCATATAATATGTAATACTTGCTAAACAAAATTATGAAACATAATTACTGCTCAGACACAGTTGCTGCTTTCAGTCCTCAAAAACCCAGTCATTTAAAATTGTGTTTTCTTTAAATAAATGGCAACAATCCCCGCTAAAGACTATGTGCCTAGATAATTTCCTTTTCAAAAAAGGAGCCTTTTTATCTTGAGTGAGTGACAAAACATCCTTTATGAAAGGTTTACAACTCAGCCATTTAAATTCGCTTCAGGCTGAAATTTGGCATGCAACTTGTCATCCTGGAAGCACAGTTTTTATTTTACGAAATTTTAGGGAAATTGGTTTGGCTGGTTTTTAGTCACAGGGAAGCAAAGGAGCTAGCTCCTCCCTCTATTTTTAGCTAGATAATGACAGAGCCTTAATTATATACCATCTCTCTGCTTGCTTCTCACAGCAGACCGAGGTAACACGGAGCCCGGTCGAATGAGGTACTTGTGTCTGCATACACACAACACGTGCCTGGACAACACACACTGAAAGATCGGTGAGAAAGTCCCCTTTCATTCCGCCAGTCGTTGAACCGAAGGGCGAATCTACGCTTCAGAGTCACAGAGTGATGCCCTTGTATTGCTCCCCGAGGAGCGGCTCACAGACAAGACAATTTCTTCCCTCTGGCAAGAGTATAAATTAGGAGGGTGAGGAAAAGGATGAAAACCTCAGCGTGCAACCCGAACTTTACCATAATACCCTCCCCCGATTTTCAGAAGGTATTTAACGCGGTTTCACCCATTTTGTCAACTTGTGAGGGGGTAGGAGGAAAGCAAGTTCAACAACCACTGCACAAATAGGGTTTGCATTTCAATTTGCCACCAAAATGATGATGAGAAGTTTCCTGGGCTGCGTAAACGGATGTGTCAAGTGAAAGAAAAACAGAGCCGCTGATGGTGTCGGAGCACAAGGCTCATGTGGGAAGGGTGTAACTTTCATTGTAGAGCTCCTCTCCTCTGATCCACACATGTTAGAAGGGATTTTTAAAACAAACACAATGCATACCCTGGGTGCTGAAACACCATAAATCAAGGTTAAGGGACAGTGGGGTTCTAACAAATATAGTGACAGGTTAAGATCAAGGGATACCTTGACATTCTCCTCAAAAAGGTCAATCTAACTGGTCTGCAATGTAAAAATGAAGAGCCTGCCATCATCACCATGGCGAAAGGTCAGACACCCGGCGATTGGTGATAGAATTATCAAATTAACCAATCGATGTGTGTGAGTAATAGATGTAAGCAATCCTCTGGGAGGGCCACAGGGCAAATGCCAGCTCATCAATAACACAGGGCCGTGGACAGGAAGCTCCCTGCTACAACCCTTGTCCCCTCCATTACCAAGAGGAGCCAAACCATGTCCAATGAATCTCCTATTTACATATTACATTCAAAAAGGGATGAAAGGCCACTGTTTCCCTATTAGTCCTTCTCTGAAATCTCCTACACATCTTTGGAATAATTACCACACAGGGTGGAAAAAAGAACCAGCAGATCTCCCCTTTGAGAGCAACATTTATGTCCTCTCCACCACAAATACAGAAAATGAAGAAACTCTTCATCCACCTTCCCTTATCAGATTCAGAGCCAGACTCCATTAGTGAAAACATTTTACCTGTGACAGTTACAGCTATATAAAGCTCATGTTTGATTGTGTGCCAACTTTCGCATTGTTTGAAAAAAATGTAAAGATGCACCTATTATCACAACAACAGTCAAGTCTTTGCAGAGGTATTATCACAGTGGGGGTGATAACAGTCCTCACTACTAATTAGGGCTTTACTCTCCATCAATATGGGAGTGTGAGTCCCATTAATGTTAATGGGGTTACATGTCTGTACTGAAGGCAGTGAAGATCTATAAGTGAGTGTGATTCTCTCCCTGCCTGGGAACATTTCAGAATGTTTGCATACCACTGATGATAGGACTTTCTTGACATAATCCCAAGAAAATCTCAAACTTCTGCCTCAGTGACCTATTTTAAGGAGCTTTGGCAATTGATAGCACATGACTTACATAATGCCAGTAAAGGTGCGTGGAAATAATTCTGGTCAACAACTTGGATCTTGGTTTACGTATACCATGTATTTGAATATGTGCATATCTCAGCAGACATAATCAAACACACACACAAATTTTCAGCCCGCTATGGTAATCTATAAATACTGACAATGCTTTTGTCTCTTTCACCTTATATATTAATATGCTTAGCCATTTACTCCCACAAGCAATGCTTAGGGGCTTAAGAAGAATAGGGTATTATAAAGAATAAAATATTGCTGCTCTTACTAATAAAAATATGTTTATCATGCCTGTCCCCTGAAGGTGAATGATTCAGGATAGTTATTTAAAGAAGTTTTAAAATTTTTGCAATTACGGTATTACAGCAGTGCTAATATGGTATAGAAAATGGCAACCCACTCCAGTATTCTTGCCTGGAAAAGTCCACGAACAGGGGAACCTGGTGGGCTCCAGTCCATAGGGTCACAGAGAGTCAGATACGATGGAACAACTAAATAACAAACAACAACAAGTATGGCTTGATAATTTACATTAATTATAATGAAAGAAAATTTAAAAATCAGTTTCTCAGTTGCATTCTGCATATTTCTAGTTCACAGCACACATTTATGTCCTCCACCACAAATACAGAAAATGAAGAAACTCTTCATCCACCTTCCCTTATCAGATTCAGAGCCAGACTCCATTAGTGAAAACATTTTACCTGTGACAGTTACAGCTATATAAAGCTCATGTTTGATTGTGTGCCAACTTTCGCATTGTTTGAAAAAAATGTAAAGATGCACCTATTATCACAACAACAGTCAAGTCTTTGCAGAGGTATTATCACAGTGGGGGTGATAACAGTCCTCACTACTAATTAGGGCTTTACTCTCCATCAATATGGGAGTGTGAGTCCCATTAATGTTAATGGGGTTACATGTCTGTACTGAAGGCAGTGAAGATCTATAAGTGAGTGTGATTCTCTCCCTGCCTGGGAACATTTCAGAATGTTTGCATACCACTGATGATAGGACTTTCTTGACATAATCCCAAGAAAATCTCAAACTTCTGCCTCAGTGACCTATTTTAAGGAGCTTTGGCAATTGATAGCACATGACTTACATAATGCCAGTAAAGGTGCGTGGAAATAATTCTGGTCAACAACTTGGATCTTGGTTTACGTATACCATGTATTTGAATATGTGCATATCTCAGCAGACATAATCAAACACACACACAAATTTTCAGCCCGCTATGGTAATCTATAAATACTGACAATGCTTTTGTCTCTTTCACCTTATATATTAATATGCTTAGCCATTTACTCCCACAAGCAATGCTTAGGGGCTTAAGAAGAATAGGGTATTATAAAGAATAAAATATTGCTGCTCTTACTAATAAAAATATGTTTATCATGCCTGTCCCCTGAAGGTGAATGATTCAGGATAGTTATTTAAAGAAGTTTTAAAATTTTTGCAATTACGGTATTACAGCAGTGCTAATATGGTATAGAAAATGGCAACCCACTCCAGTATTCTTGCCTGGAAAAGTCCACGAACAGGAGAACCTGGTGGGCTCCAGTCCATAGGGTCACAGAGAGTCAGATACGATGGAACAACTAAATAACAAACAACAACAAGTATGGCTTGATAATTTACATTAATTATAATGAAAGAAAATTTAAAAATCAGTTTCTCAGTTGCATTCTGCATATTTCTAGTCCTCCACAGCCACACATGGCTAGTGCCTATCATACTAGACTGTGCAAAACAGAACATTTCCAACATCCAGAAAACTCCACTGGACAACACAACCTGGGGATCTCACAGTCTTGTCCCATGAAGGACTTACAAAGCCCTGCCTTAGATCTGGACACCTTGGTCCTACCCTTAACCCCTAATACTGTCTCTTGCCCACGTCCCTCACTAGGTAACAAGAGAAGAGCAACTTTACATATTCATCTCTTATAAAAAATGCAGCAAAAGGACTGGCTTTGGAAATGTCCAAGAGAGGATTTCTCTCTATGTAGCAATGTTCACCTTTGACTGCAGAAGATTTGTTCATAGTAACTTTTCACCAGGTCCCCAAACAGTTTGCTCCTGGAGTTGCTTGTGTCTTATACTTGAAATCAGGACAAGGCTGAAGTATCTATGCTGAGGTGAAAATACAGAAGAGTAGAACAGGTAAGGAGCTATGGGCTCTGTGTAAGAGCCACATGAATGCACAGTGGACTGGGGGTCCAGCACTCCGCAACAGCTCCAGCTGGTCTCCAAGCATAAAGATGCTCTAGGGTGGTCAGGTGGCGGTACCACCAGTAGCGGCATCTGAGGCTCTCCTGAGGGGAGCTCATGCCCAGACATGAATCATTCTCTACCATGTGCCGAAATTGAACAGGGAGGTAAACACATAGAAACAGACTCGACCTGATACAATATGGTGCAGGTCGATGGTGTATGTCACCTGTGTACCACGGCACCTCTCTTCCTGCCTTCAGCAGCTACAAGTTCACGGATGTGCCCTCATTTTATCCAGTATTAAAAATTCCCAACCCTGAATGATTCAGGATAGTTATTTAAAGAAGTTTTAAAATTTTTGCAATTACGGTATTACAGCAGTGCTAATATGGTATAGAAAATGGCAACCCACTCCAGTATTCTTGCCTGGAAAAGTCCACGAACAGGAGAACCTGGTGGGCTCCAGTCCATAGGGTCACAGAGAGTCAGATACGATGGAACAACTAAATAACAAACAACAACAAGTATGGCTTGATAATTTACATTAATTATAATGAAAGAAAATTTAAAAATCAGTTTCTCAGTTGCATTCTGCATATTTCTAGTCCTCCACAGCCACACATGGCTAGTGCCTATCATACTAGACTGTGCAAAACAGAACATTTCCAACATCCAGAAAACTCCACTGGACAACACAACCTGGGGATCTCACAGTCTTGTCCCATGAAGGACTTACAAAGCCCTGCCTTAGATCTGGACACCTTGGTCCTACCCTTAACCCCTAATACTGTCTCTTGCCCACGTCCCTCACTAGGTAACAAGAGAAGAGCAACTTTACATATTCATCTCTTATAAAAAATGCAGCAAAAGGACTGGCTTTGGAAATGTCCAAGAGAGGATTTCTCTCTATGTAGCAATGTTCACCTTTGACTGCAGAAGATTTGTTCATAGTAACTTTTCACCAGGTCCCCAAACAGTTTGCTCCTGGAGTTGCTTGTGTCTTATACTTGAAATCAGGACAAGGCTGAAGTATCTATGCTGAGGTGAAAATACAGAAGAGTAGAACAGGTAAGGAGCTATGGGCTCTGTGTAAGAGCCACATGAATGCACAGTGGACTGGGGGTCCAGCACTCCGCAACAGCTCCAGCTGGTCTCCAAGCATAAAGATGCTCTAGGGTGGTCAGGTGGCGGTACCACCAGTAGCGGCATCTGAGGCTCTCCTGAGGGGAGCTCATGCCCAGACATGAATCATTCTCTACCATGTGCCGAAATTGAACAGGGAGGTAAACACATAGAAACAGACTCGACCTGATACAATATGGTGCAGGTCGATGGTGTATGTCACCTGTGTACCACGGCACCTCTCTTCCTGCCTTCAGCAGCTACAAGTTCACGGATGTGCCCCTCCATTTTATCAGTATTAAAAATGACATGACGACCAATGAGGTATGGTTGCAGAAGCCGTAAGTAAGCCATCACCCTTCCCCAAAACTCCATGGACATATGGAATATCTAACCGTCTCTGAAAAAGCTCAAGGTTCTAGATTAATGGATGGTATTAACGAGGCAGTGATGTGAGGAAGAACAACCCACTTACAATGTCACTGTACACTGTGCAATGCGTCCTGAGGAAAAATTAACATAGGCAATGATAAGAAAGAAAAAAAGGGAAATACAACTGGGTTTTAGATGGTAATTTCAAATGGACTAAAAATGTTGAGCAATTTTCTCCACGTGCCATGAGGTAATAATATATTGGGATAGAGTAAAAAAGTTATGAAAAATTGATCAAACAAATAATGGGTTCAAAATTTATAGGCAATGTGTCTCCATGTTTAATATGAGACTTTTTTTTTTTCATGGACTACACCTGTCCGTGAAACATGTTTAGACAAGCTATGACACCATCTTTAGTGATGCTCGGGCACAAAATCCATAAGCCCTCACGAATCTGACTTGGCCTTGCACAAAGACACAATTTCCTTAATGGAAAAGATTTTAATTTCATGAATATGGTAAATCCAGGCCCCAAAGCAACAAAATGCTCACAAGTTTTCAGTGAAAACAATGCATTTCTAATTAAAACTCGTCCACTGCAACCTTTGGCTACCACATTCCTGAAATCTACCAAGAACTCTAGATTTGAGCAGATGAAAAATCAATAAAAAGCAGATCAACAATGCTGAGGTATTGAATTGGACCTACACGTTCTGTTTGAATCTCTGACTTATAAAACTGTATTACAAAACAAGCATGTACCACTCAGCAGGAAACCCGACAATCTACAAAACATAGCATTTTTAAAACACTCCATGCGGTACACCAGTAGCGGCATCTGAGGCTCTCCTGAGCCGAGCTCATGCCCAGACATGAATCATTCTCTACCATGTGCCGAAATTGAACAGGGAGGTAAACACATAGAAACAGACTCGACCTGATACAATATGGTGCAGGTCGATGGTGTATGTCACCTGTGTACCACGGCCCCTCTCTTCCTGCCTTCAGCAGCTACAAGTTCACGGATGTGCCCCTCCATTTTATCAGTATTAAAAATGACATGACGACCAATGAGGTATGGTTGCAGAAGCCGTAAGTAAGCCATCACCCTTCCCCAAAACTCCATGGACATATGGAATATCTAACCGTCTCTGAAAAAGCTCAAGGTTCTAGATTAATGGATGGTATTAACGAGGCAGTGATGTGAGGAAGAACAACCCACTTACAATGTCACTGTACACTGTGCAATGCGTCCTGAGGAAAAATTAACATAGGCAATGATAAGAAAGAAAAAAAGGGAAATACAACTGGGTTTTAGATGGTAATTTCAAATGGACTAAAAATGTTGAGCAATTTTCTCTCCAAGTGCCATGAGGTAATAATATATTGGGATAGAGTAAAAAAGTTATGAAAAATTGATCAAACAAATAATGGGTTCAAAATTTATAGGCAATGTGTCTCCATGTTTAATATGAGACTTTTTTTTTTTCATGGACTACACCTGTCCGTGAAACATGTTTAGACAAGCTATGACACCATCTTTAGTGATGCTCGGGCACAAAATCCATAAGCCCTCACGAATCTGACTTGGCCTTGCACAAAGACACAATTTCCTTAATGGAAAAGATTTTAATTTCATGAATATGGTAAATCCAGGCCCCAAAGCAACAAAATGCTCACAAGTTTTCAGTGAAAACAATGCATTTCTAATTAAAACTCGTCCACTGCAACCTTTGGCTACCACATTCCTGAAATCTACCAAGAACTCTAGATTTGAGCAGATGAAAAATCAATAAAAAGCAGATCAACAATGCTGAGGTATTGAATTGGACCTACACGTTCTGTTTGAATCTCTGACTTATAAAACTGTATTACAAAACAAGCATGTACCACTCAGCAGGAAACCCGACAATCTAATCATCTCCCCCTATTCTGAGCCAGCCAATTTATAATATGTTCTGGAGGTTACTCTTCTTGCACTTGAAACAGTAGCATTCATATTTGCCAAGATGTAGCACAAAATGCTCTGTTTCAGCTCAAAGAAAACATTAATAAGGACTTATAAAATGTTTTATCAAAGCACAATTTAAGTAATCACTGATCATGTTTGTTAAGTATACAATACTTAAGTACACAAGTGCGCGTTCTTTCAAAGTGGGGAGTAAATGTTGTAGTTTTATGAGCATGGCTTTTGCTCATGTATTTTCTTTCTCCATGAACACAATATATGGTTTTTATTGAACATTTTGCAATTTTTTTTTAGAAAAATATACACTGTTTTCTATATAAAAACAGTTTCTGCTTTCAGTGAAATCAATCTCAGCCTTGGGATTCTATCAGAATTCCTTCTGATGCAGCAATATTCCTATATTTAGTACTGTAGCTCCTCTTGGATGTACGTTAGTATGAAGTCTGATGTCATGGAAACAAAAGTCCCTCCAAAACAGTCAGTCCAAAAGAGTAGAAATTACATGTACATTATTTGTATTCAGCTTGGCAATTTATTTAAACAAATTGAATCCTGGTCTACTTCTTTAATGCACATTAGATACCTATGAAAGACAAACAAAACAAAACCCTCCTGGACACTCAATACCACAAGGATATTTCAAAATTATGTTCTGTAGGTTCTCTGTCACCTTCAACGCCAATTCAGGGTTCAATGCTATAACAATCAGGCAGAATGGCTGCAATTTTTAGCTTGCCTGCTTTGTATTATGAGCATCTTTAAAAAGAACAGCAACATCCCTGCCCATATTCACACTTCCTGCACATGCTGGTGTTTTACACTTTCATACAGAGCCTCAATATGGGAAATGCTTCTTCAACACATATAGCACCAATGGGTGAGAAAGTAAACGAAAACTAAAGCACATTCCTCCAGATCTGCAGCTCCACGCACACTGGTAACTGTGCCAGGGAGACAGCGGGGAACCTCTCCACTTGGCTTTCCAGCCCTGATGACGTCCAATTTACAGTCATCAAAGGGAATACACAGTCCCATCTGTAGGACAAACAGCTCTGATGAGTAAAAACCCCAAAGTCTGGGGCCACTTTTAGGAAAAGGGATGAACCCATCATGGAAAATATTATCTGTGTTCTTTTAATGTATTCTGACAAAAGTAGTATTTGTTGTCACCTGGCTGTTCATTGTGGGTTGCCTAGGTCTCCAAAGCCAGATTTTGAGGAAACTGCTTGGAATCAAACAGCCACCCTTTCAGATTAATTGGAAGGCACTCATAGAGCATTTTTATGTAAGGTCTATGATATATGTGGAAGGAAGTAGAGAGTTGGAGGCTGTGTCTGCTGGGATAGGGGGAAGGGAAGGCATGAGAAGACAGAGAGAGAATGACAATCTGTGCATTAGTCACTTGGCTGGGGTTTTCCAATAGGCTATGATCCATTAATATTCCAAACCATACAACAGACACTGCCATACTGCCAATCTAAGCTCAAGTGGGTGTTAGCAGGAATTCTGAGCACAGATTAAGAGCCAGACATACAATTTGGTTCCTAAGTATATTTGCGTAATGAAGCAAGTGCTGGATTTAGAATAAGGAATCCGGAATAAGGAGTCAAGAGAACTGTATTATTACCCTTGTGGTGATTTTCCTTCTACTGCAATTCCTCTCAGGTCCTGCCGAGCTTCCTCTCCCTGTGGCCTCTAGCATTAAAGACCAGGACAACACAGCCCCAGACCATACCCCTCCTCTCCCATGGACTTTAGACGGAAATATCTCACTCTCTTTTTCCACTGGATACCTTAAGTCTTCACAGACTTACATCCCAATTGATTTTTTTTTTTTTTAGCACTGCACAGCCTGTGGGATCTTAGTGGGATCTCTTCTCCTCTCTCAGCTGTGAAAGCTTGGCATCCTAAACAATGGACCACCAGGTAATTCCCCCAGTGGGTCTTTTTTGAAATAACTTTTACTTTTAGAGAGATTTAGATTTACAGCACAATTCAGAGGAAGGTACAGAGATTTCCCATGTCCTTTCTGCCCCATATGCATATACCTCCAATAGCAATATCTCTCAGCAAACTGATAGGTGTATTTGTTATAGTAGGTGAACCTATACTGACACATCATAATCACCTAAAGTCTATAACTGACACTTGACATTCTACTTGCTGTGAATCTGGACAAAAGTATAATGACACATATCCACCATGATAGCATCATACAGATTATTTCCACTGTCCTAAAAATCTTCTGTGCTCCAACTATTCCTCCCTCCCTCTCCTCTAATCCCTAGCAACCACGGATTGTTTTACTGTTTCAGTAGTTTTTGCCTTTTAAAGAATGTCATATCAGTGGGAATCATATGGTATGCAGCCTTTTCAAATTGGCTTCTTTCACTTAATAATATGCATTTAAGATACCTTCATGTCATTTCATGGCTGTATGGATCATTTCTTTTTAGTGCTGAATAATATTCAATTGTCCGCACGTACCAGGGTTTATTTATCCATTCATCTACTAAAGAACATCTTGGTTGCTTCCAAGTTTTGTCAACTATAAATAAAGTCGCTATAAACATCTGGGGCTCCCCTGCTAGCTTAGCATGTAAAGAATCTGCCTGCAATGCAGGAGACCCCATTTGGATGCCTGGGTTGGGAAGTCCCCTGCAGAAGGGATAGGCTAGCCATTCCAGTATTTTTGGGTTTCTCTGGTGGCTCATATGGTAAACAATATGCCTGCAGTATGAGGAAACCTGGGGTGTGTGTATGTTGTTTTCAACTCACTGGGTTTTTACCAAGGAGCATGATCGCTGGGTGGTATGGTGAAACTATGTTTGGCTTCGCAAGAAGTTGGAAAGCTATCTTCCAGACAACTCTGCAGAGCTGCCCCTCTTTGCTCTCCTCTCCCACATTTTAAGGGAACCCACTCTTTGGCCAGTAATTCAAGCCTAGGAGTCAACTTCACCTCTTTCCTTACTCTCCCTGGTATGTAAATGGCCAACAACATATTAATTCTACTTGTAAAGCACATCTTGAGCCATCTCACTTTTCACCATCTCTACTGCCCTATGCTGGCTTCCCATTCCCTCTTGGTAATGTCTGCTGGAACCTCTAAATTCCTCTCTCTATGCTCCCTTCTGTTTCCTGTCTACAACCTGTTCTTAATACTGACAAAAGTACGGCTGTCTTGAAATAGAGACTAGATGTTACTACCCTACTTAAAAACACTGTCATGGCTTTCCATTATACCTAACATAAAAGTCAAAGGCTTACCTGCCCGGTAAGGTCCTTTATGATTTGTTTCTTTCTCCGAATTTATCTTGTGCTACCCTTTTGCTTTTTCATTAAACTATAGTCAGGCTTATTTCCCTTCACTTTATTAAAACTTACAGTATCTCTCACTTAAGGCTATTATTTACACTATTTTCTTTCTTACAATTCACTTTTACTACCCTAGGGTCTTCCTGCCCTTCAGTTCTCCATGAAAATGTTCACTTTTCCAGAGAAGTGATACCTTATCTAAAGGTTTCCCTTTTGAGTCCCTAATCTCAGTCCCTTATCACCTTCATAGTGTGCACATGTGTGTGTCTGAACTGCCTCTCTCAGACTGTAAGACCACTGAAAGCAGGAACAATGTGCATCTGATTTATCACTGGGTCCACAGCATGTGACATGGTGCCAGGTACAGAGTAACATTGAACATGGCATGCTGAATGAAAGAACGAGTGGCCATGTGCATCATGGCATCCTGCTTTGCATACTTGTTCTCCTCTGCCACAGGCAGACACAATCCTAGCTTTGACACCTTCTCAGAGTTCTTGTAAAAATTAAATGGGAGCATTTTTGTAATAGATTAATAACGCTTTTACATCTAGTGATAGATACACTTCTCTATTCAAAAATATCTTTACATCATTCTGGCTCCATTGCCTTTTCTTGTTTCCTTTGAGAATGACATTTCTTAAAAATAATGATGTGCATTTTGTGTTTTCACTTGCTTTAGTCCATCTTCTCCTTACTTACTCTGCAGTTCTAGATATCCACTGTTCTGCAAGCAGTGACCAAGAAAATCAAACTGTTACTATTGAGAATACTTTTCTTACCTTTCGCCTTCTTCACTGTCTTGGCAGTTCTGAGCCTCTGGACCATCCAGTGCTTTCTGTACATCATGTTTCCTGGCTAGTCTATCACTGAGGCCCACCATCCTGGTCCGCTCCCCTGGAGCTCTTCTCTCCCTCCCTCCACACATTCCTACGCAGTGGGGTCTACTTCCTTCTTCTCCTGTGTCCTCATTTTCAGCTCCGTCAGCCCCCAGATTACCAACAGTCCGTTCCACACACTTAACATCTGAGTCCCTTTCTCTGCCTCCTCCCTCTCTTCAGGGACTATTCACATCTCAAAATGCCGAGGCAGCCCCAACTGTCTGGCTTCCTTGGTGATATCTGTATCTTAATGTCCTACATAGTTGACCATCTCACCCTCAAATCAGGTCTTCCTTCTTACCACATTATCCACCTCCAGGAAAGTAACCACGACAGCATAACTCTTCCAATCATGCTGGGAGTCATGCATTTCTTCTTCACTCCATCTTGTCCCTTTACTCTTCCAATCATGCTGGACCTTATCTAAAGGTTTCCCTTTTGAGTCCCTAATCTCAGTCCCTTATCACCTTCATAGTGTGCACATGTGTGTGTCTGAACTGCCTCTCTCAGACTGTAAGACCACTGAAAGCAGGAACAATGTGCATCTGATTTATCACTGGGTCCACAGCATGTGACATGGTGCCAGGTACAGAGTAACATTGAACATGGCATGCTGAATGAAAGAACGAGTGGCCATGTGCATCATGGCATCCTGCTTTGCATACTTGTTCTCCTCTGCCACAGGCAGACACAATCCTAGCTTTGACACCTTCTCAGAGTTCTTGTAAAAATTAAATGGGAGCATTTTTGTAATAGATTAATAACGCTTTTACATCTAGTGATAGATACACTTCTCTATTCAAAAATATCTTTACATCATTCTGGCTCCATTGCCTTTTCTTGTTTCCTTTGAGAATGACATTTCTTAAAAATAATGATGTGCATTTTGTGTTTTCACTTGCTTTAGTCCATCTTCTCCTTACTTACTCTGCAGTTCTAGATATCCACTGTTCTGCAAGCAGTGACCAAGAAAATCAAACTGTTACTATTGAGAATACTTTTCTTACCTTTCGCCTTCTTCACTGTCTTGGCAGTTCTGAGCCTCTGGACCATCCAGTGCTTTCTGTACATCATGTTTCCTGGCTAGTCTATCACTGAGGCCCACCATCCTGGTCCGCTCCCCTGGAGCTCTTCTCTCCCTCCCTCCACACATTCCTACGCAGTGGGGTCTACTTCCTTCTTCTCCTGTGTCCTCATTTTCAGCTCCGTCAGCCCCCAGATTACCAACAGTCCGTTCCACACACTTAACATCTGAGTCCCTTTCTCTGCCTCCTCCCTCTCTTCAGGGACTATTCACATCTCAAAATGCCGAGGCAGCCCCAACTGTCTGGCTTCCTTGGTGATATCTGTATCTTAATGTCCTACATAGTTGACCATCTCACCCTCAAATCAGGTCTTCCTTCTTACCACATTATCCACCTCCAGGAAAGTAACCACGACAGCATAACTCTTCCAATCATGCTGGGAGTCATGCATTTCTTCTTCACTCCATCTTGTCCCTTACTTTTCACGGTCAGTTCCTTGCCATCATTTCCACTTTCTCTCTTCCAGGCCACAGTTTTCCTATTCTAAGGAATAGCAACAGTCTCACAACTAGGCTTCATGGTAGCGCCTCTGATGCAGGGCTTGCTTACAGCTCTGCAGGTTAATTTTCCAGAAGCCAAGTCTTTATTAAGTCATCACTCAAAACTCTTCATGGCCTCCCTACTGACTCATAATTTCACATTCTCCAAGCTGACCTAAGGGCAATGGACGATTGGTTCCTGATCTTTATTTCTTCTATCTCTCTAATCCTGTCCTTTATACTCAACCCTAGGCCTTTCTCGAACATTACTTCTCAAATACAAACAACTATCCTACTTCTCTGTTAATGTTCACACCTATTCATCCCTGAAACATCCTCCTTTGTCACTTCAGTCAGCATGGTTCTCCCTGCCAAGTTTTCACGGTCTCTCTGGAAATCCTACCTTATTCCATTAGCCTGTTTGGCCACATCGATTAGATCCAAGTTCTCTCTTCTCTCATACACATGGCATTTTGGACCCTTCTTAGGGTCTTTTTATTATTTTAATTTGTATATAAATTACTATTCTTTCTCACAGGCAATCTGACACTCAGCTTCATAACCCTTAAAATCATCCAAGTGGGCCTTATATGGAAAGAATATTTAATAAATATCTCTTGGAAATTTCAAAAGATATTTAAATTCCATCATTCAATAGATACATACTTGCAGATAGATACAGGAAATAAAAAAAAAAAAAACAGGTAAATCTCAGCTTTAGTTGGAGGGAGAGAGATGGGCAGAGATGGAGAATAAACAATACAAAAAAATTCAAATACTTATGTATCATATGTCAATAAATGCTATGAAAAACAAAGGAGAAAAGGGGTGATAGGAAATGCTGGGGTGACAGGGTGCTCCTTTGTTTTGGGGTGATTGGGAAAGGCCTTTGATGATATGATATTTGAACACAGACTTGCACAAAATAAGGAGGCCATATGATATACGGCTTTTTGGAAGACGGAATTTCAGGAAAAAGAAATGTCAGGTACAAAGACCCTGAGTTAGGAGCAAGCTGGGTGGTTTGAAGACACAGCTCTGATTTGTGGAAAATTTCACGAGAAGGGTTGTAGACCTCTAAATCTAAAAGACAGACCCAACGACATCAGGAAGTATTATTCAAGACACCATGGCTAACTCATGAGCCTTGTTTTGGAGCCAAAGATAATTAGAAACTTACTTGATAAATGGCAAAAAATCCACCTTCAGTTTTACATGAAATTTCAAATACAAAATTGCTTAGTACTTAAGTTTCCACAAAAGGCTTACTTTGCTAGCTGTAAGATGAAACTAGATGTTCTTTGCTTCTGGTCAAGCTGCTTTTTAAATAGCTGCAGAGGTGACTATGTGAAAAAGGCATAATTCAGAATAGGATATCTTAGATGAAATTCTCAGTTCACTCATATTTTAAGTCTTTTTAAAGATGACTGTAATTTGCTCTAGGAAAGATATTTAAATATTTCCCTCTAGCCACTTGTAAATCTCATTTCTAATCTCGAAGCTTCTGTAATCAAGTTCTCGATAGTTTAAATAAAGCCTCCATTTGGGATTAAACTGCTATTGATATACACATTTATTTCTGATTTTATGTGATATATGAGTAAGTATGCCTGAAATGCTTATCAAATAATCATAATTAAAATGTTTAATTTCAGAAAGATGATCCACTCATTTTAACTACTCTGTCTGGTGTTCGGTTAAGGGAATAAAGGAATATGAAACGAAAATTTAAGTGGGCAATTATATTACAAAGAAATATATACTATGCATGCAAGAAAAAAATCAGGACCCTTATATTTAGAGAAAAGGCAAATTTATTCTTTAGTTTCTCTGGCCCAGAATTCTGGAAAACTCTGCTGTTACGAACAAGTGAAACCTTCTCTTCCTTCCTCAGATGTAAGACATTTTTCAATGTGTACCAATTATTTTAGACTCCTCCTAGGCGATATTGGGGAGAGTTTGACTTTTCTTCACCTCTTCAAATTTAACCACTAGAATGAACACCTCAAAACACACTGAGGATTCATCCAAGAGCATAAACAAACCAAGCATGAAGCCTCCCAATAGGAGGCCAAAGCGGTTTGCAAAATTGCTGAACAGTATCAGGAAAGTGATATTCTTTGTCTCTATTCTTTTTAGTGAAATGTCTACTGAGTTTGGTCTGGATTGATAGGGTAACTAAAACCTTGCCAGTTTAAAGGTTAGGTGAGGAAAACTTCTACTGTAAAAATGGGAATCTAGAAGTCCATCAGAGGAGGGGCCGTGTCTGTCAAAACTCTGCTGGGCTTCTAAGAATGCTGGGACAAAAGTGTGTGGGTCGCAAGAATGTGCTCCGACCGAGCTGACCGGCCAACTTCAACCTATAGTCAAGCAAGACTGCTTGAGACTTTCAGGATGGAAAACCTGGGAGACAATTATTTTGCCTTCATGTTACAGCACAGGCAGAGCAAGCAACTCAGCCAGGGTGAGTGAAACACAGCCTACCATCACAATCAAATTCAAGCTCCTTTCTATTAGTCCAGAACTGCTTCTGGTTAAGCAAGTGGTTTGACTCATGGTTTGCTGAAACAATGTCAGATTCTGTGGCCGTTTTATAACACAGTCTGTTACACAGATCTTAGTGGTAGCTAAAAAAAAAAGGAAGGCATCCTTGGGGTTGAGATCCCTTTGTTGCTCAGTCGTGTCCGACTCTTTGCCACCCCATGGATTACAACCCGCCAGGTGCCTCTGTCCATGGAATTTTCCAGACAAGAGTACTGAAGTGGGTTGCCATTTCCTTCTACAGGGCATCTTCCCAGCCCAGGATTGGAGCCCAGGTCTCTTACACCTCCTGCACTGGTAGGCTAATTCTTTACCATTGCACCACTTGAGAAGCCTCAAGGGGTTGAAATTAGTGGAGGGAAAACCAAGAGGAAGCTGAGGATGCTGCAGGGAGAGACAGTATGGGAGGCAGGAATCAGGCGACAGTGAGGAAATGCAACTCACAATGGGCAGCCATTAAACGTTCTATTTCTTTCTGGCACTTGCACCAGAGCAGCAGCCAGTCCATACATACCATTGTGAGAATGAGAAAAATATGTTCCTTCCTTGAGTAAAAGATGTTCACATTGTTCTATGCTATGCAACTTAGACATGCATATGGTGATGACTGGTCACTCTGCCCACTGTCGCTTTCCAGAGCCCTGATAAACCATCTGTCCTGGCGGCCTTCGCATGCATTCCCACCATCCTCATGCTCTCTCTTGCTCATATATATACAAATGGACCATGGGACACACTGGCTGGCACCAGTGCTCATACACTCTGATTCCTTAGACGTGGCACCCTTGTGCAGTACACAACCTGGACACCCATACGAGGCGACCTTCCTTAGGACCGAAGGGACAGACCTGAAAGCAAACATGAATCTGCCTGTGCTTTTATGCATTTGGATGAATTCTAGCCTGGAGATAATCAAGGCTGTGGACATGTTGTAAAAATAACTCAAATTTAGAAATAAATGGTCTCTGTTGACCTTTTGAGGTTTCAATTTTCATCAAGCAAAATATACTAAGAAAACTGAGCATGTTTCGTGTTCAACAGCACTACCTTTTCAAATGTGTTGATTATAAGGAAAGGCCCCAAATATAGCATGAGAAAAATAATTCAATGTCAGATGTCTGGTTAAGCAAGTGGTTTGACTCATGGTTTGCTGAAACAATGTCAGATTCTGTGGCCGTTTTATAACACAGTCTGTTACACAGATCTTAGTGGTAGCTAAAAAAAAAAGGAAGGCATCCTTGGGGTTGAGATCCCTTTGTTGCTCAGTCGTGTCCGACTCTTTGCCACCCCATGGATTACAACCCGCCAGGTGCCTCTGTCCATGGAATTTTCCAGACAAGAGTACTGAAGTGGGTTGCCATTTCCTTCTACAGGGCATCTTCCCAGCCCAGGATTGGAGCCCAGGTCTCTTACACCTCCTGCACTGGTAGGCTAATTCTTTACCATTGCACCACTTGAGAAGCCTCAAGGGGTTGAAATTAGTGGAGGGAAAACCAAGAGGAAGCTGAGGATGCTGCAGGGAGAGACAGTATGGGAGGCAGGAATCAGGCGACAGTGAGGAAATGCAACTCACAATGGGCAGCCATTAAACGTTCTATTTCTTTCTGGCACTTGCACCAGAGCAGCAGCCAGTCCATACATACCATTGTGAGAATGAGAAAATATGTTCCTTCCTTGAGTAAAAGATGTTCACATTGTTCTATGCTATGCAACTTAGACATGCATATGGTGATGACTGGTCACTCTGCCCACTGTCGCTTTCCAGAGCCCTGATAAACCATCTGTCCTGGCGGCCTTCGCATGCATTCCCACCATCCTCATGCTCTCTCTTGCTCATATATATACAAATGGACCATGGGACACACTGGCTGGCACCAGTGCTCATACACTCTGATTCCTTAGACGTGGCACCCTTGTGCAGTACACAACCTGGACACCCATACGAGGCGACCTTCCTTAGGACCGAAGGGACAGACCTGAAAGCAAACATGAATTTGCCTGTGCTTTTATGCATTTGGATGAATTCTAGCCTGGAGATAATCAAGGCTGTGGACATGTTGTAAAAATAACTCAAATTTAGAAATAAATGGTCTCTGTTGACCTTTTGAGGTTTCAATTTTCATCAAGCAAAATATACTAAGAAAACTGAGCATGTTTCGTGTTCAACAGCACTACCTTTTCAAATGTGTTGATTATAAGGAAAGGAAACAAACTTCACTTCCAAATGTTAATATAAAGCATGAGAAATGAAATTATTCTATCTGGAAGGGGGAGATGGACCACAAACCTAGAGGTCTGAATTCTGCGGAGATTATGTAGATTCCAAGTTTTCAGAAGTTTACTTTAGGCCGTGAATATTGGTGGCTCTGTTTGTGATGGGATGGGTTCCGAGCAATCTTCCTGGTGATTACTCAAGTGTGGAGCATAAATTATTACCCCAGGCAAGCACCGACTTAAATGAAGTAGTTTTCTGAAAGTAGAATGTGATTAAACTATGCATTTCATTCAAAACATCTCCTGTTTAGCCAATCTCATTGCTCCTGGTGCCTCATCTTCAGGAAGATGGATTCTTGGTGATAATTTGGAATGCTGCAGAATTTTACACAAAGATGAGGCTGAGCACATGAGGAATCCATAAGAGATTCTTACCGCTAACCCAGCAAGAAAACACTCTCTATACCTGAGAGAACTGGGGACTCTGGATTTTATTTTCTGGTTGCACAGTTATACCGATCTACCCCTCCAAAAATATTATTTACTGACCCTGTAAAAAGGAACCAGTTCTCTTCACTGACATCAGGAGCTTTCATCCTTATATTATACAGGTTTTTTTTTTGAGAAAGATAACTCAAGCTCCAGATGTACTGGGCTTTCTCCCCCTGTGTTGTAGCCGGGCAACAATGCACTGAAGTCTGAGAAGGTCCAGTGTAGTCACAAGCCTTCTTGCTTTGATTTACATCCTGCTGTACAATTTAACAGTCCCTAGACCGAATTTATGTCTCTCAATTACAGGCATACGCTAGGCTGGCAGTTCAGGAAAGCTTCTCTGGAATGAGGATCTTTTCATCAGTCTAAAAACTATTTTACTAACAATGTACCCTTCCACTAACGATGGCTGACTGACTAGGAATTTTGACCCAGGGAGAACTTGAAAGCGATCTGGGTGATTCCTTTGAAATACAAGTCCCTCTAAGAAAAAGCCATCTCCCGCAGACATTTGCCAATGTGAGGCATTAATTTTATAAATGCATTTGTGTGAGGAATCACTATGCTTGTGTGATTTTTCTTCCGAACCTCACCAGTCACTTTTACCATTAGGTCAGGCACTTGCCCTTACCCAGTGCTTCCTGGAGTAAACTGTCAACACTATGGGAAGAAAGGAGAGATGAGGTCTGAATTCTGCGGAGATTATGTAGATTCCAAGTTTTCAGAAGTTTACTTTAGGCCGTGAATATTGGTGGCTCTGTTTGTGATGGGATGGGTTCCGAGCAATCTTCCTGGTGATTACTCAAGTGTGGAGCATAAATTATTACCCCAGGCAAGCACCGACTTAAATGAAGTAGTTTTCTGAAAGTAGAATGTGATTAAACTATGCATTTCATTCAAAACATCTCCTGTTTAGCCAATCTCATTGCTCCTGGTGCCTCATCTTCAGGAAGATGGATTCTTGGTGATAATTTGGAATGCTGCAGAATTTTACACAAAGATGAGGCTGAGCACATGAGGAATCCATAAGAGATTCTTACCGCTAACCCAGCAAGAAAACACTCTCTATACCTGAGAGAACTGGGGGGACTCTGGATTTTATTTTCTGGTTGCACAGTTATACCGATCTACCCCTCCAAAAATATTATTTACTGACCCTGTAAAAAGGAACCAGTTCTCTTCACTGACATCAGGAGCTTTCATCCTTATATTATACAGGTTTTTTTTTTTGAGAAAGATAACTCAAGCTCCAGATGTACTGGGCTTTCTCCCCCTGTGTTGTAGCCGGGCAACAATGCACTGAAGTCTGAGAAGGTCCAGTGTAGTCACAAGCCTTCTTGCTTTGATTTACATCCTGCTGTACAATTTAACAGTCCCTAGACCGAATTTATGTCTCTCAATTACAGGCATACGCTAGGCTGGCAGTTCAGGAAAGCTTCTCTGGAATGAGGATCTTTTCATCAGTCTAAAAACTATTTTACTAACAATGTACCCTTCCACTAACGATGGCTGACTGACTAGGAATTTTGACCCAGGGAGAACTTGAAAGCGATCTGGGTGATTCCTTTGAAATACAAGTCCCTCTAAGAAAAAGCCATCTCCCCGCAGACATTTGCCAATGTGAGGCATTAATTTTTATAAATGCATTTGTGTGAGGAATCACTATGCTTGTGTGATTTTTCTTCCGAACCTCACCAGTCACTTTTACCATTAGGTCAGGCACTTGCCCTTACCCAGTGCTTCCTGGAGTTAAATTCTGTCAAACACACTATGGGAAGAAAGGAGAGAATCAGTTCCTCCCCACTCTCTTGAGGCAATGGTCCTCAGGAAGAGAAAGAATCAGGCAAATACAGATTACGGATTATCATTTGTTGACCACATATTCAGTGGCTGTGAACTGTGGCCAGATACTCTCTAACCTCTGGGACTAGAGTGCTTGCTGCCAACACCCTCAGCTCCTCGCCAGCCTCCCCATTCTCAACTACAATCCTGTCCCTCCCAGGATAATCGCCATATCCAGATTTCTTTGCTTTATCTTCTGCATAGAATTTGCTGCCTTCCAGCACACCATTTTTCTAAAATTTTATTTAATGCCTAACATCCCCCATCAAGCTATAAGTTCCATGAAGGCAGGACTTTCTGTTTTGCTCACTGAGTATTCCCAGTACCTAGACACGGGTCTTGACATATAGTGAGTATTTCATAAATGTCTGAGGAACAAACAATGTACCATGAGAGTACCTAGTGTACTTAAAAAACACGAACAAAGCTGCAGAAACATAAAACCTTCTTAAAGTACTAACTCGGGATGGCAGCGGATAAGGGTATTTCTGGTCGGAATAACCTGGGATGTTATCACCACTAAGGAAGAGGCCATCCATGTCAGCCATGATTAGCTTCTGTGTTGTTTTTTTTTTTTTTTTTTTTTTCAATTTTGGCCACTTTTATTGCTCTTTCATTTATATATTTTCATCTATCTTAATTCTTTGGCCTATGTGGGCCTCCCACTGCAGTGGCCTCTCTTGTTGCAGAGTACCAGCTCTCGGCGCGTGCGCTCCAGAGTGTTGGCTCGTAATTGGATACACCAGCCCAGCCGCTCCATGGCTTATGGGATCTTCCCAGACCAGGGACCAAACTGGTGCCCCTTGCACTGCAAGGCGGGCTCTTTACCCACTGGACCACCAGGGAAGCCCTGTGATTAACTTTTGATGCAGAAGAAGGGCACATTCTGATGACGGGGAAAGCTGTTCAAGAGAGGTACTCGGTTCCTGCAAGTGGCCTGGTAATGGGGGAACCTGTGAGGAGATCACCAGTTCTCATCAGTAGCTTCATAGTCCTGTGGCCACATTTCTATGACGGTTTACCTGAGCTATGATCCCTGACTGTTTACCTTTAGGTCAAGTGTCTGCTGTGTTGAGGGCATTTCGCATGCTGTGCTTGAGTCACACTGATTCAGTCTTTATAAGCTAATGAGAACTTAGGCCCCAGTGCAATCACTAGTTTCTCCCACATATTGTGAGAGGACAGCTAGCTACCTTTGGTGGTTCTTTTACTCAAGATAATGAAGGTGGTAACTCTGTAAATAGATAGCCCCAGTGATATATTATCCTTGGTTTTCTGTCCAAGCAAAACAAAACAACAGGATCACTGACACCGAATCAGGCACCTAACAGTCCAAGCATCCTGCAGGAATGACAGCCACACACTCAGCCTGGCTGCTTCCCGATGGAGTCATTTTTCTGTTCAGTTGTTTAAATTATACCAAGGCCTCATATGGTTTTCATAGTTGAACAGTCTATTTTAACCTAGCGAAAGTCAAAGTGTTAGATGTTCAGTCCTGTTCAACTCTTTGCGACCCTATGGACTGTAGCCCACCAGGCTCCTCTGTCCATGGGATTCTCCAGGCAAGAATACTGGAATAGGTTGCCATTTCCTCCTCCAGGGGATCTTCCTCACCCAGGGATCAAACCCTAGTCTCCTGCATTGCTGACAGACTCTTTACTGTCTCAGTCATCAAATGACCCCAACTGTCCACTTTTCTACTAACTTTTGTTAAAATTTAGAAGCAAGACAACCAAGCCAGCAAACCCCTTTAGGGCAAATTCCTATCTCAGGTCCTCCCCCAGCCTTCTATATGTAGAACACAAAACATACATTTCCATCTATTAATAGCAGTATGTGTTTCCTTAAAAACTAGGAATGCCTTACCACCTTCTTTGAAAATGATTTGTGAAGTTATGAAAACACATTTTAATTTGGTTACATAATTGTCATATTTAAATTTTTAAAAACAAATCCCAGAACAACATTTTAGTTCCACCTGAGTTCAGGAAAGAGGAGTAGAAAAAATGACGAGGAAAGATGGATGAGAAAAAGTAGAGAAAAGGTGAAAAGGAGAAGTAGTACTTAAGCATTCCTCTTTGATGGGGGAGGAAGGGATGGGAGAAAAGACAGACAATGGTGTGAAGGAGGGGACAGGGTAGAAAGAGAAGAAAAATGAAGTGAGACAGGAGACTTCGGGGGATGGCAAGGGGGAGGGTTCTCTGTCCCTTGAATCTTTAGAAATTATGAATTTTAGAGTATATCCGTTATATACGACCTTTATGAAATGCCATCTCCATAAACTCTCTATGGGATAACAGTGCTGGGGAGAAATGTTTCTTAGAAACACACTTACGTAACCAGAGTTGTTACAAAGTCATATTGTTGTTGTTTAGTTGCTAAGCTATGTTGAACTCTTTCGAAGCTGGAGGAACAAAGGCATATATGTGGCTGTTAGGTCAGGGATTTCCCTAAAAGTCCATGGAATGAAGACACTTACATGATATGCACAAACATTTATAAGGCCATTTATTTAAAGATATTGAATATAAATATATTTTCTAACATCACATCATTAAAAAATATTGAAAAAGATCTTACGTATTTTCAGGGTAGACTCTATTCATCTTTGGTGAATTAATTTTCTACTTTTACTTCTAACTTTTGAAACTATATTTGAAGGACCTCTCATTTTTCTGGGACAGATTTATGACTTTTACCATTTGAGAAGTTGCACATTATCTTCTTTTTCAAATTTGCATCTGAGTTCATGGATTTTCCACTGCCTACTTTCAAAAGCAGCCTTCATTTTCTTGTGAAAATCTGCATGTTCATTACAACTTTCTTACCTACACAGGCATCCTTTATTTTTACTATATCCTTTCTGACCTTTTAATACAGCAACTTATAAATGAACTCATTATATTTGTTAAAATGTGTTCAGGGGGGTTTCCCCTGGTGGTCCAGTGGATAAGGACACCGCCTTGCAGTGCAAGGGGTGCCGGTTCGATCCCTGGCCTGGGAGGATCCCACGTGCCGTGGAGTGGCTGGACTGATGTGTCCAATCACCGAGCTGGAGCTCTGGAGTGCATGCGCCCAGAGCCGGTGCTCTGCGACGACAGAGGCCGCCACACTGGGAGGCCCACAGCAGCCGAAGAACAAAGACAGATGAAAATAGATAAATGAAAGACCAATAGAAATGGCTCGCCCGCCCCTCTCCCTCCTTAACCTACCCACCCCTCCCAAAAAGGTGCTCAGGGGAGTAGAAACTAAACAGGCAGTTTCATTTTCTCTCCCCCAGCCCCGCAACCTGTCCCATATTTTTTAATCACTGAGACACTCATCCTGGTGAAATACTTTCATGCATCTCTGAATGTGGTCCTTTGATCGCTAAGTCTTTGCTTATTTCCTTCACTGTGATATTTTTTCAGAGATCCTTGCTAAGTGCAAATTAGACCAGGAGTTTGAACCTTCTGCACAATGTTGTAAAATAAATAAATAACAAAATTGTATTTAAATTAACTATTCAAATCCATGTTAGTAAATGATCTAATTAATTACTCCTTTGGGGCTATGTTATATGTTTACTTTCCTCTTAGAGAGGTGAAGAAAGTGAAAATAAATTTCCAGCTGTTAATGGGGTAAATTCCGTAAATGGATAAGGGTCAAAGAAACAAACTCTAATTTGTGTCACATTTGTTTTTAGGCTCTTAATTTACTCTGTTTCTTTAACCCTCTTTGAATGTTCCCTAACATTTCCTACTTGATTTCAAACGAGCAGTACTCATAGACCCCAGCTGAATGTGAGAGGATATTTTCTGATATTTGCAAGGAAGGGAGACAAGTGAGGCCACAGGAAAGATAGATGTTACCCCTTCGAGTTCGGTGTGGGATGCCAGATTTTAACCAAGTCTGCAGAGATTGTACAAAATCCAATTTGTCATTATTTATTCCTAAGCATTGTGCTTATACTCTCTACTTTTTTGTTCTTATTTGCCATTTACCCAATTATATATATCCTTATTAGACCCCTGCTGAAGGCAGCATTAAGCCAGAGAAGTCCCATAGCTTAGCTTAATCCTATTATCTCTTGATAAACGGGGACACATGAGGCTCTAGATGGCCAAGTTCAGCATAACTCTCTGCTCTCTGGCTCCCTCCTCCCCGCCTCTCCCTCAAAGAAAAATGCTGTTGCTCATCCTTATGCCTGATGTAATTAAGATCTGGAAATATGCCCATTCTAATCCTTACCCAGTATAAGCATCACTGTCAATGCAGAGAAATGAACTACAGTTATGATGCAAACGGCCGACACCTCTGTGACATGTCCTGATGCACTGGGCCTCACCGCCACATTGGCATGGTGAGGTTTATGCCTCTGGAGTTTTAAAATGTCTACTAAAACCAAGAGCCTGGAACTGGGGGGAAAGAGAGTCAGAGTGGGGAGGACAGCAGGCCACCTCAGAAGGGAAATTGCTAGGCTGTGGATCCTGTGCCCAGGGACAGCAGAGAGGGAGGGAGGGCTGGAGAGGAAGTAGGAGCAGAGGAGTGAGATGTGGAGAGAGGGAGAGGGAGAATGTGAGGGAGAGAGCAGGCAGAATGGAGACAGTGGGAACTGCCTTGTGAGTTCTAAAGGAATTCCATGGAACAGGAACGTTTTTTTTTCTGTTTTTTAGAAGATATGAGGGGTAAATTTCCCGAGAGTGAAGAAAGTGAAAATAAATTTCCAGCTGTTAATGGGGTAAATTCGTAAATGGATAAGGGTCAAAGAAACAAACTCTAATTTGTGTCACATTTGTTTTTAGGCTCTTAATTTACTCTGTTTCTTTAACCCTCTTTGAATGTTCCCTAACATTTCCTACTTGATTTCAAACGAGCAGTACTCATAGACCCCAGCTGAATGTGAGAGGATATTTTCTGATATTTGCAAGGAAGGGAGACAAGTGAGGCCACAGGAAAGATAGATGTTACCCCTTCGAGTTCGGTGTGGGATGCCAGATTTTAACCAAGTCTGCAGAGATTGTACAAAATCCAATTTGTCATTATTTATTCCTAAGCATTGTGCTTATACTCTCTACTTTTTTGTTCTTATTTGCCATTTACCCAATTATATATATCCTTATTAGACCCCTGCTGAAGGCAGCATTAAGCCAGAGAAGTCCCATAGCTTAGCTTAATCCTATTATCTCTTGATAAACGGGGACACATGAGGCTCTAGATGGCCAAGTTCAGCATAACTCTCTGCTCTCTGGCTCCCCCCCCCCCGCCTCTCCCTCAAAGAAAAATGCTGTTGCTCATCCTTATGCCTGATGTAATTAAGATCTGGAAATATGCCCATTCTAATCCTTACCCAGTATAAGCATCACTGTCAATGCAGAGAAATGAACTACAGTTATGATGCAAACGGCCGACACCTCTGTGACATGTCCTGATGCACTGGGCCTCACCGCCACATTGGCATGGTGAGGTTTATGCCTCTGGAGTTTTAAAATGTCTACTAAAACCAAGAGCCTGGAACTGGGGGGAAAGAGAGTCAGAGTGGGGAGGACAGCAGGCCACCTCAGAAGGGAAATTGCTAGGCTGTGGATCCTGTGCCCAGGGACAGCAGAGAGGGAGGGAGGGCTGGAGAGGAAGTAGGAGCAGAGGAGTGAGATGTGGAGAGAGGGAGAGGGAGAATGTGAGGGAGAGAGCAGGCAGAATGGAGACAGTGGGAACTGCCTTGTGAGTTCTAAAGGAATTCCATGGAACAGGAACGTCTTCTGTTTTTTTAGAATTAATCCTAGACTATCATTTGCTTTATAGAAGATTGCTAGAAGGCCTAGGGAAGCAGTAGATCACAGGATCCTCCTTGAATTTCTGGACGAGCTGTAGTTGTTTATCTGTGTATCAGTGACTCACTCAGGCTGTATTAGAAGCAAATGGAAAGATTGGCAATGCTTATTAAAATGTATCTTCTGATAGAAACATGGGACTAACCATTGAGTAAAAATTAGATCTACTTTATCCTATGGACTTCTTCAGGTTTTGTGTTCCAATTACCTATGATCCTCTCCCTTCTACTGCATGGACTATTTATAACATCAAAAGGGTTTCCTGCTTCTTTTCAAAAGGAATTTATTATCCAAAAGGGTGCATTTGGGAAG
Organism: Tragulus kanchil; assembly: GCA_022376925.1. Lineage (NCBI taxonomy): Eukaryota > Metazoa > Chordata > Mammalia > Artiodactyla > Tragulidae > Tragulus > Tragulus kanchil. The sequence goes on from JAIOJX010000024.1 coordinate 99,516,198, forward strand.
GGAGCCAACTGAAGCCTTCAGAGGCAAAAAAGGAGAAAGAAAACAATTCCATGTATTTAGAAACAGATATAATTTTGATTACGTTGGAAATGTCTTCCCCCTACTACAGATACATATATGTGACAGAAACCTTCAAGCTCCAGCAATGTTTTATGAATTGAAGAAAATAAATGTGTTCCAATGTTCCGACCTTTTCAAAGCAAGAACATATTCTTTTTGTCCCAGAAAGAGAGAACTGGCAAAGAAGGGGATTGCCAGAAGGGTTAAGCACAAGCAGAGTTTCTCACACAATTGGAGATCAAGAAATATTGATTGGCTGCTGCTAAGAAGGAGGGATTGACTGAGGAAAAGTACCTACAGAGTCTCTGTGTTTTTCTGACACTGCCAACTCCTACAAGGACTTTGCTGCAAACTCTAGGGACTGCAAGCTGCACTTTAAAAGAGTGGTTTTAGAGGCCTTCTTGGCAGCACAGATAGGAATTCCTCTGGGGAAGACTTGTTTTATTTTATTGTCATCAATACCATTGGTATTAACGATATGAGGAGGAGGACAAAATGAGCATCTAAGGGAGGCATGCCTTTGACCCCAGCAGGCAGCCTCCCAGTTTGGGGCGAGGCTAGTCCACGGTCTGCTGGTGGAAGCTAATTATTAATAGTAATGATGGTCCTGATGCTATACAGACGAGAGATAAATATGTACTATATGACGTATTTCGTAAAAGATAGATATACAGGGGCAAACACATGCATTGCTCTCGTCAGAGGTTGAAGCGTTAGCTCGGGCAACAAGCATGCCTTTCACACTGAAAAAGAAAGGCGGACCCCTTACAAACACACATTTGCTGACCTTAGTTGGCGCAACAAGATTAGCTGAAGCTAGAACTTCAGCATAAAGAAATGTTAAAGAGCATCAGTTTATAAGAACAGTATACTTTCACTGCAGGTTAATTTTCCTTTGCCTTATATTGACACGATGATATTTGTTATGTCAAATAGAAGTCAGTGCTTGTTGCCCATCACAGACCATAATTAGTAAAGCTGCCAAGCCACGATGGCTCTACTTTCCCTGATACCTAGGCCCACTGACAAAGTCACTGCATCTGAAGAACTCCCTGGGAGGAGAGACTTCAATGTGATGGGGGCCAAAGAGTTCAAGGCAAATTGAAGACCATGAGATTAAGGCTCAGGGTAAAGACTCTCCAACCCTGACTTGCACAGGAAATCCAGGTATCAAAACGAGATGGGAAGACAAGCGCTGCATTTTCCATTTGCCAGCATTCCACTTGCAAAGATTCGACTCTTCTGTACCACTGTTGACGTCTTAGTTCATGAGATCACAGCTAGCCACGCTCATTAATAGGAGTCCCCGTTCTCCCTACAAGCAACTTGCTAAAAACATCAGAGATGCAAGAAATATTGATTGGCTGCTGCTAAGAAGGAGGGATTGACTGAGGAAAAGTACCTACAGAGTCTCTGTGTTTTTCTGACACTGCCAACTCCTACAAGGACTTTGCTGCAAACTCTAGGGACTGCAAGCTGCACTTTAAAAGAGTGGTTTTAGAGGCCTTCTTGGCAGCACAGATAGGAATTCCTCTGGGGAAGACTTGTTTTATTTTATTGTCATCAATACCATTGGTATTAACGATATGAGGAGGAGGACAAAATGAGCATCTAAGGGAGGCATGCCTTTGACCCCAGCAGGCAGCCTCCCAGTTTGGGGCGAGGCTAGTCCACGGTCTGCTGGTGGAAGCTAATTATTAATAGTAATGATGGTCCTGATGCTATACAGACGAGAGATAAATATGTACTATATGACGTATTTCGTAAAAGATAGATATACAGGGGCAAACACATGCATTGCTCTCGTCAGAGGTTGAAGCGTTAGCTCGGGCAACAAGCATGCCTTTCACACTGAAAAAGAAAGGCGGACCCCTTACAAACACACATTTGCTGACCTTAGTTGGCGCAACAAGATTAGCTGAAGCTAGAACTTCAGCATAAAGAAATGTTAAAGAGCATCAGTTTATAAGAACAGTATACTTTCACTGCAGGTTAATTTTCCTTTGCCTTATATTGACACGATGATATTTGTTATGTCAAATAGAAGTCAGTGCTTGTTGCCCATCACAGACCATAATTAGTAAAGCTGCCAAGCCACGATGGCTCTACTTTCCCTGATACCTAGGCCCACTGACAAAGTCACTGCATCTGAAGAACTCCCTGGGAGGAGAGACTTCAATGTGATGGGGGCCAAAGAGTTCAAGGCAAATTGAAGACCATGAGATTAAGGCTCAGGGTAAAGACTCTCCAACCCTGACTTGCACAGGAAATCCAGGTATCAAAACGAGATGGGAAGACAAGCGCTGCATTTTCCATTTGCCAGCATTCCACTTGCAAAGATTCGACTCTTCTGTACCACTGTTGACGTCTTAGTTCATGAGATCACAGCTAGCCACGCTCATTAATAGGAGTCCCCGTTCTCCCTACAAGCAACTTGCTAAACACACAGAATTCATCAGACTCTGCAAAACAGAGTGAGCACAACACAATAGATTTCAGGTATGATATAAATCAAATTGTACTTCATCTGTCTCAAGGGATGGGAGACTGGTGGAGTTCTAATCATATACATATTTAAATTTGTAATCAGACTCCTTGGGAGTACAGGCTGCTGGGTTTACCAGGAGCTCATCTCCAAGGTTTCTGGGGACTGGGGATAGTTGGTTGTAAATCCTGTCATTTTGGTGACTTAATATTTTATATTATCATGATATTAGCATAATTGTGACCTCTGCATTGTAGCATTTTATGTGTTTCCAGTGTAACTTTTGATGCTTTACTAAAGTCAACAAAAATTCCCATTATTCCCTCTTTTAGAGCACATTTGGCATGAGGTATTAAGGTTGATTTAATGTTATTAGTGCTTAAAGTGGTGCAAAACCCATGAATATACACATCCATCTCCCAGTTCACCATAACACTGCCATAAAATGCTAGGAGATGGGTGATAAACATTTCCTCTCCTTTTTTTTCTCTTTCCCTAATTTTTCCTGCTGGAGGCTCTGCCTCTACCCAGAGGGCATGCGAGTGTTGCCAGTTCCCCCTCACAGATCAATCACTAGGGCTTCCACATGCCCAAATAATAACCCAACAGGAGAGCTTGGCTCAGCTGCAAGCCTCATTAAAACCATTCTCAAAGTAACAGCAAGGTTTGGGGAGCACTCGACTTGGACCAGACTCTGCATATTTTCCAAGATAATGACCAGAGAAGAAGCATTAGAGGACACAGACCCTTTTATTTGTGATTTTTGGCAAGGTACAAAAAATAGTGAAGCAAAGCTAACGATTTCAAAGGATGTCCAATGGCAAAGTCTTGTTTAGAATTCTTAGGGAAAAATTATTACTATGGTAAAACTACTGAGGCTTGAAGGCCTGCAAGGGGTAAGCAAACTCGAACAGAGTAAGACGCTCTGATTTACCAGCTTCTAGACGTAAAATGTTTAATCAGAAGAAGCAGGGAAATGTAAATCCTGTATTTACCCTTCCTTGTGGATCCCAAAATGTTCCATAAGTCATTTACGTAACTGTGTGGGGGGTGTGTGTGTGAGAGAGAGAGAGACAGAGAGAGAGAACCAAGAAGTCCTCACCACTAGGGTTTATGAATGGACAGTGAGAACAGAGTTAACACTGAAATAGAGGAATCCCCAGATGATTTTTCCCATGCATCCTGGTCTTATTATATCCTCTTGGGATGTCTGCAGAGACATTCTGGAAAGATGTGCCTTTATCATAACAATCTAATATTGCTATAATTAAGGAGGGAGACACTGAAAAGATTCCAAGAGGAGCAACCTCTTGCACCCTCTGTAAAAGAGGAAAGAACAGAGTCTTAAAAACAAAAAAAAAAGAAGTTAGCATGAATGAGTGCAGGCGGAAAGAAAAGGCTGAAGGGTGATTTTGTAATTGCTTTCATGTACATGAAATATGTTTCTGAAAAGAGTATTGACAAACTTTTCCATTTCAAAGGAAGACAAAGCAAGATTCGTACTAACATGGTGGAAACACTCTTTTATGTGGGAGATAAAGAAGAAATCCTGGGCTCCAAGTTTTTTAAAAACAAACACTCTTTAAAATAGGCTGCATTTGACAACGTTATTCTCTGTCAAGTGCTGTCATCTCTGAGTGATTTGCGCAAGTCTGCAGAGGAGGACAGGAGGACTAAAGCACTACAAAGAATGCACAGCAAGCAAGCAACTGTACGTACACGTGAGGAGGCTCCCTCAGCTCTGAAACAAACGCCCCCCAGGCAAAGGGACCAGGAAGACAAGTCAAGCAAATAGGCGAGACCAGAATCCTCAAATAGCAAAGTTCTGGTCTTTGCTTTTCCTCCACATTTTACACTGACAAAATAGAAATATAATTACTCTAAAGAAAGGCAGATTCAGAATGAGAAAATGAACGAAATACTCATGCATGTTTAAATTGGGTAATACTAAATTGACCATAGAGGGGTATGTTTTTTCCATTAAGTGGTGTTCAAGTACGATCAAAGTTGTGTTAGAATACCAACATTCGGAGATGGAAGATTAATATTTATTTGCTTCCACTTCTTATTCTAATGATAACTCTTTACTTAATTGGCCTAGTTAATTTATGAAATCAAATCTAGATCAGTGAAATTGACAAGTAGTCATTGAGGAAAGGATATTACAGTTTAAAAGCATGAAGGAGAGCAGTATAAATGATATATGTTACACTATTAAGCAAGTCACTATAAAGTGAATTACAATGAGCAAAAAGGCAATGCATTTTAACCATGTCAAAAACACGTTTTTATGCAATGTACAAACTGGATGTTGAATGGTCCATCTCAAGAACTTGATCTCTCTTTCTGAAAGCCCGTATCTTTTTTTAGATACAAATCTGTAACATCAAAAAGGAAGTAAAGTGTACACGGGACACAGCACTGAGGAATACCATTATGCTGCTTTCAGGTCAATTTTAACAGTAAACCTTCTACTCCTTTTAGAAGTCTTTGGGGCACTTCTTAGCTTTCATGGGGGAAAGTATATCCATGGCAACCAGTACACCTTTATGTGCTCTCAGCTCTCAGTGAGGATGGCTATGGTGCTGCTTTGGAGAAGCCAGCTCGGCAGTGGGCATTTTCACTCTGGTCCAGGCCCCCTCTGGTGGCCGAATGCCAGGGTGAAGTGACACAGGGAGAAATTGCTTCCCTCTCTGTGGGAGGCATGTTGTTTTCTCTCCCTTCACAAAGGCCCATGGCACTTCCTCTGGTAGTTAGGGGTGTCTTCACCCCAAACACTCCTAACTAAGAATACTTCTTCAAAGAACCTTTAACAAAACATCCAATAATGCTCGGATGAAAAACAGCAAACAAATGACTCTGGATAATTCCTAAACTAATAGCATCTCAAAGATCTGCTTAGAAAATGAAGCATCTTTCAGATCTTTATTCTTCTTAGACTGAACTGAAATTTTAGACATATGAAAAATTAAACTAGGTAAAAGTGTAGCATCTATATGCTTTGCACATAGTGAGCCCTCAGTAGTTACTGAGTTAAACTGATAAAATGAGGCCCATGATTTTCCATGCCAAAAAGGCATCACATTTGTTTTCTGCTAATTCTTGTTAAATATTTATTACTGGCTGCCCCAATAACCACATCAAGGATCCAAACACAAGGGGAAAAGCCTTTTATATATTCAATATCATTTTTCTTAAAACGTTAGCAATTATTAAGATCCAGTAGCTCTGAACATTCTCCAACATTCAATCTGAGAGGTCCTCTTCATTTTATTTCGTGAAAGCTTATCATGTTAGATCAAAACTGTTATGCTGGACTTCCCTGGTGGTCCAGTGCGTAAACAGTCTGCCTTGCAGTGCAAGTGGCACCAGTTCGATCCCTGGCCCGGGAAGATCTCACATGCCACAGAGAGGCTGGAGCGGTGTGTCTAATTAGGAGCCAGCCCTCTGGAGCACATGCACCCTAAGCCAGTGCTCTGCAACGAGAGCACCTACTGCAATGGGAGACCCACACAGGCTGAAGAATAAAGATGGATGAAAAATACATAAATAAAAATGGCCAAAAATTAAAAAAAAAAAATAAAAGAATTGTTATGTTGATAACTCAGTATGTTCTGAACTGGTTTTATCTTTCCATCTATACTGCTCTTTAAAAATTCATTTAAGGTGGGAGGTGGGAACACATACCAGCTTTGGAATCAGTCAGACTCATGTTCAATTCTCAGCTCACAGGTCACATCACCTCAGCTAAACTATTGACTCTCTCTACAATTCTGTTTCCTCATCAATAAAATGGAAACAATAAAAATTCCTTCTTCACTACTTGATAGCGTAAAATTACTAAAAATATATTAAGTACAAGGCTCTGCACATAATAAATGATTAATAAAGGTTATCTCATTTTATTTTAATAAATCATTGATATGACAATTCACCATAGTCACCTAAACCAGAAACCTGACCATAATGTATTTTCCTTTCTACTCTCCATCTCCCACATTATTGAGTTTTGCTACTTTAACTTCCTAAATCATTCTCAAATTTATGCCCTTCTCTTTACCCTTCTTTTCCTGTCTTCGATCATGGAATGAGCCTTCATCCTCAGTAGTTACTGAGTTAAACTGATAAAATGAGGCCCATGATTTTCCATGCCAAAAAGGCATCACATTTGTTTTCTGCTAATTCTTGTTAAATATTTATTACTGGCTGCCCCAATAACCACATCAAGGATCCAAACACAAGGGGAAAAGCCTTTTATATATTCAATATCATTTTTCTTAAAACGTTAGCAATTATTAAGATCCAGTAGCTCTGAACATTCTCCAACATTCAATCTGAGAGGTCCTCTTCATTTTATTTCGTGAAAGCTTATCATGTTAGATCAAAACTGTTATGCTGGACTTCCCTGGTGGTCCAGTGCGTAAACAGTCTGCCTTGCAGTGCAAGTGGCACCAGTTCGATCCCTGGCCCGGGAAGATCTCACATGCCACAGAGAGGCTGGAGCGGTGTGTCTAATTAGGAGCCAGCCCTCTGGAGCACATGCACCCTAAGCCAGTGCTCTGCAACGAGAGCACCTACTGCAATGGGAGACCCACACAGGCTGAAGAATAAAGATGGATGAAAAATACATAAATAAAAATGGCCAAAAATTAAAAAAAAAAAATAAAAGAATTGTTATGTTGATAACTCAGTATGTTCTGAACTGGTTTTATCTTTCCATCTATACTGCTCTTTAAAAATTCATTTAAGGTGGGAGGTGGGAACACATACCAGCTTTGGAATCAGTCAGACTCATGTTCAATTCTCAGCTCACAGGTCACATCACCTCAGCTAAACTATTGACTCTCTCTACAATTCTGTTTCCTCATCAATAAAATGGAAACAATAAAAATTCCTTCTTCACTACTTGATAGCGTAAAATTACTAAAAATATATTAAGTACAAGGCTCTGCACATAATAAATGATTAATAAAGGTTATCTCATTTTATTTTAATAAATCATTGATATGACAATTCACCATAGTCACCTAAACCAGAAACCTGACCATAATGTATTTTCCTTTCTACTCTCCATCTCCCACATTATTGAGTTTTGCTACTTTAACTTCCTAAATCATTCTCAAATTTATGCCCTTCTCTTTACCCTTCTTTTCCTGTCTTCGATCATGGAATGAGCCTTCATCCTCCCTCTCCTTGTTCATCACTCTACAATGTTAATTCTTTTCTGATTCAAAATAACGTATTTTCATTGTTAAAAAAAAGAATACAGATGCATAAAATATAAGGTGATGGTCTTCTATAAGTCTACTCCCTCAGGAAATAAGATTAAATTTTTTGTGTATTCTTTACATGCCTTCTATTTGTATATGCAGGTTTTTTTTCCTTTTTGGGTCACTTCTATTGGTCTTTCATTTATTTATCTTTGTTCTTTTGGCCTATGTGGGCCTCCCATCGCTGTGGCCTCTCTCATTGCAGAGCACTGGCTCTGGGCCTTATTTATTTTTATTGAGCATATTATAGTTTTCTTAATTTAGATAAACCTTATGATTGCAATTATGTAATATTCCATTTTATAAATTTATGGTCAGATTTTAATCCTTCATTAATTCTTACCCAACTCCTTCAAGCCTCCTAACAGTTTTGTTTCCTATAGTCTTTTCCCCCTCAAATCTATATTTTATGAAGCAAAATGAATAATCCATCTAAATTCACTTCACTCTAGTGTTAGTACTTAAAGCCATTCGTTGATTCCCACTGCCCTGGAGAAAGACCATATTGTCTTGGATGGGTACACAGTCTTCAGTGGTCTTGTCCCAGACAGCCTCTTCAGCTTTCCACCCCTTCTTTCTCTGCCTTAATCTTTCTCTTTGCAATTCCTTGAATAGTACCATAGGTCACATTATCGCCAACTTCTAGAATGGCTCCTTCTCTCCCTTTTGTTCTAGATCAGTGGTCACCAGACTGTTTATAGTGAATCAGTCTTTGTGGGCCATATGGTCACAACTGCTTAAATCTGCAGCAGTACTACTAATGCAGCCATAGACAGTAGATGAATTAACATGGCCATGGTCCCAATAAAACTTTATTCACAAAAACAGGCCAGATCTCATACATCTTGTTCTAGACTAGTTTTCAGCTCAGGGGATAGTCTTCCTGTGTGTGTGTGTGTGTGTGTGTCTCTGTGTGTGTGTGTCTGTGTGTGTCTGTATGTGTGTGTGTGTGTGTGTGTACTCAGTCACATCTGACTTTTTGTGACCCAGTGGACTGCAGCCCAACAGATTCCTCTATCCTTGTATTTTCCTGGTAAAATACTGGAGTCGGTTGCCTTTTCTTCCTCCAGGGGATCATCCTGACTCAAGGATCAAACCCATGTCTCCTGCATCTCCTGCATTGGAAGGCAGGTTCTTTGCCACTGGGCCACCTGGGAAGCCCAGCCCTTCCAGTGAACCTTCCTTAATACTTCAATTTCCAGTCCTGCTCCCATAAAACTCAGTGAACAGACATACTGCCCTGTAGAACTATCACTGTACATGTTTGTTTTTTTCAATAGACTAATGGCTGGGCTACTTGAAGGCAGGAACTATATTTCCTTTATTTTTATGCTTTAAGCACTTACATGCGTAACACTAAATAAGTATTCAATAAATATTCGTTAAAATAAATGAATGTCTCAAATTAATTTTTTTTGGCCACTTCTATTGATCTTTCAGTCATGTATCATTGTTCTTTGGCCTGTGTGGGCCTCCCATTGCAGTGGCCTCTCTTGTCACAGAGAACTGACTCTGGGCGCATGCATTCCAGAGCTCCGGCTCGGCAACTGGACACATCAGTCCAGCCGCTCCGTGGCACGTGGGATCTTCCCAGGCTAGGGATCGACCTGGCGCCCCTTGCACTGCAAGGCGATGTCCTTACCCACTGGATCACCAGGGAAGCTCACCAAATTAATTTTTAATTAGCATTTCTCTCTCTCTTTCTTTAAAAAAAAACCTTCTAGTTATGTGATTCCCATAACATAAAAGCTAATTAAATTCATTAACTTCTTTCCTCCAGCATTTCGTAACACAGGAGTTGCATCAGAGTCATCTGGGGGCCTTTTAAGACACTGACAGAACTGAGTCTTCTCAAGGAGATTCAGATTCAGAAGGTCTAACTCAGGCCTTGCATCTGTATGTTTCCCATGCCTACCAGGTCATTCTGATGTGTGTTCAAGTCATGATGCTGACAGAAAACCATCATTCATTTTCTGATCTCTCCGTTCCAGTCAACCAACCTCCTTACTAATGTGGACAGCCCCTCTCACACGCAGGTTTTCTAAGTGCTCTATTGGCCTTCCAGTATTCAGCCTCCCCATTCCTGTGTTTTTCACCCCTTATAGGGAAAGAATGACCTTTCCCCAAATATCTGTAAGCCTACCTGAGACCTTTATGCCTCCCTTTGCGTACACTATAATACTCTTTACTTCTACCTTGCTCCCATAGTTTTATTTTTGACCACAAATGCTCTGCAAAGGTGAAGCAAGCACACATTTTCCCCTGAAGACACTTGGATTTAGGTCCACGACTTTTTGATCAAGTTCAAGCCTTTTACTCATTTTAAATTGTTTCCATCTCCATTCTATTGGTACATTTTACTATAAGTTTTTGAAAATCCTCCTGTAAAGCAAAATAATAGAATCATATTCATGATAAATACCTCCATATTTTTTTTTGCCTCTAAGTCATGATTTATTTTTCATCTATCTTTATTTTTTGGCATGTGTGGACTTCCCATCACAGTGGCCTCTCTCTTGCAGAGCACCAGCTCTGGGTGCACACGCTCCAGAGCTCTGGCTCAGTAGTTGGACACACCAGCCCAGCCGCTCCTAAGCATGTGGGATCTTCACGGGCCAGGGATTGAACCGATGTCCCTTGCATTGCAAGGCAGACTTTTCACCCACTGGAACACCAGGGAAGCCCAATACCTCAATATTTTTTATTTTGACCTTATAATCCACCCAACATCCTACCCCAGATACACACACATAGCCACACATTTCTTAGAGATTTCTCTGAGTACAAGAAAACTCAGGTGCTCAGGAGAAAAGTCTCATAACTATCCTGGCTCCCATGAGCCAGCGAATCTGATGGGCCTGACTTTCACTTATAAAGAATTACACGGGCTTCCCTGGTGGTCCAGTGGGTAAGAACACCACCTTGCAGTACAAGGGGC